>JACEFZ010022564.1:0-55000 GCA_014155875.1 Cepaea nemoralis
ACTGAACTTTTTTCTTGGCATTTTTAGTCATCTAAATACTGTCTTTTATCCATCCTTATGTGCTTCTTAACTTCTTTGTTAGCGTTTGTACAACAGATGGACTGAATACTTTAAGGACCATCTTGAATAGACATGTATCAAACGACCCTCCTGATATCCAGCTGGTAGACGTGAAGTTGAATATAAATTTTGAGAAAACAATCTAAAGAAGGAATTAGGACAGCTTGGTGAAGTTGTGTAGTCCAGTACTTTGTCTCCGTGAACTTGGGTTGTCCTGTCTGGAGAATATGTAGAAAACGTGAGATTCTGACATAATAATGTGACTGCTATTACTCCATGACAAAGAAAAATGATGAATCAGGCAGCTCTCAAAAAAAAAAAATAAAAAAAAAAAAAAGAGAGAGAGAGAGAGAGAGAGAAAGAAAAGTGAAATCCGTGTAATTGATCAGAGAAATTAGAAGTAGATAATTGTGTGTGTGTGGAAAGTTATGAGAAGAAACAAATACGAAAACTTAATAACGATTGACAAACTTGGTCGAAAAAGAATAAGAGGAAGAAAGAGGTCAATACATGATGGCTTTGTTCAATGGCATGATCGGGACAAATATCCAGACCTGATCCGAGACTCTTGGGATCGTGTGAGATGGCGTACTTCGGTGACCTACACTTAACGCACAACTCTCAATGATGATGATTACTGACAGCCTCGAACCTTTGAGGAGAAATAGCAAGCAGCTAAATGATATCGGTGTACTGACCCGAGAGCAGTGCAGGTCTGTAGAATTTCAACCATTCACTGCTGGGAATTGAACCCCCGAGCATTGTCTTCGTCCTCATTACATTAACCACTACAGTACAACTTTTGTGGGGCGTTCGCACGCTTTGAACTCAAGCGCTGTCCATACACGTGCTACTACTTCGAGTCCCCTGGACTGATTTTAGCGTGTGAATTAGCTTTCTTTATTACCAGTGTCCCTTGCAATCAGGCAAACCCCTGCCGATGTCAGAGGTACCTGTAATTTACTTTGTATAATTCGGGGATGTATCTATTATTCAGCAAGCCGGTCCGCCGACCAAGTGACCATGTGTTTGACTTCACTTCCAAGTGAGGATTGTTTTCATTGACCTGAACCAGCGTGTTGACCTAGTCTAAAAGGTGTACTATGATGTTTACTGGGAAATAAAGGCGGCCTGAGTGGTATTAGCGACATTACCCACAGAGTGCTGATTGATCTAAAATACAGGGCTAGCACAATAAACCCAATACACCCCCTGGTGGGAAAAGGGGCCGTTTACAAAACCCCTACTAGCTATAATTGCCATCCTAACCAAATCTAAATAGGTCAATTAGAAAATTTGTATCCTAAATTGTCAACCACTTTCAAAGGGACTGAAGTAATATAAGGAGCAATATGAACAAGGTCTTCATCCGACCGAAGACTACACTAGAAGCGTGGGGGGAAGGAGATGGGCATTGTAGTGATAGTTCGACAGTCGTCTGCTGGTAAAAGCCTGTCCCTGTGTAAACACCAGAAAATGGTCACCGTATGCTTTCTCTGGTGAAAGTTTGTTGGTTTTTCAAGTTTGAAGTGGGACTACATGTTTTGTTTAATTGTATGAAGAGTCACGGGAAGAAAGAAGAATTGTACTAAACAGCCAAATTTAGTGTGGGGACTTGATGTGTGCCATAGGGAACGCTGACAGAGATACTTGTGCAGTCGTAACTTAGATTCTGTCCTTCAAAGATTAGGGGGCCGCGCTAGAGCAGTGGTAAGCACAAGTGTGTGCCGGTCCCGGTTGTCGTGTGCTCAAATCCCCACAGAGACGGATTGTTTTACCTTGTTTAAAGATGTGGCCTTAACTGGGAAGCATCTGTGGCGAAAGAGTAGAGAACGTGATTCGCAAACCCGCATACCGCCTTCGAAATCAGCTCCAGGCGATATGGAAGCAGACCGCCTTCTGTTGATGTTTAATAATTTTGTGATGTTTCGATCGTTCAGAAAGCAATGGCAAATTACTGAACGACAATTGCCTAATGAATAAATAACTTACGGCCAAAACATACCGGGGTTTTTGACATGCAAATGAGGTTTTTGGAGTCCAGGTCGACCCAGCCTAAAATGGGTACTACCAAATGTCATGGGAAGTAAAGAAAGCCTGTGTGATATTGACCACATCGTCAATATAGTGCAGAATGTTCTATAAAAGTCTGTGTGGTATTGATCACATCACCAGTCAAGTGCAAATTGTTCTATAAAGGTCGGTGTGGCATTGATCACATCACCAGTCCAGTGCAGATTGTTCTATAAAGGTCGGTGTAGTATTGATCACATCACCAGTCCAGTTCAGATTGTTTTATAAAGGTCGGCGTGATATTGATCACATCACCAGTCAAGTGCAGATTGTTCTATAACGGCTGGTGTGATATTGATCAAATCACCAGTCAAGTGCAGATTGTTCTATAAAGGTCGGTGTGGTATTGATCACATCACCAGTCCAGTGCAGATTGTTCTATAAAGGTCGGTGTGATATTGACCACATCACCAGTCAAGTACAGATTGTTCTATAAAGGTCGGTGCGATATTTACCACATCACCAGTCAAGTACAGATTGTTCTATAAAGGTCGGTGTGATATTGACCACATTACCAATCCAGTGCAGATTGTTCTATAAAGGTCGGTGTGATATTGACCACATCACCAGTCAAGTACAGATTGTTCTATAAAGGTCGGTGCGATATTTACCACATCACCAGTCAAGTACAAATTGTTCTATAAAGGTCGGTGTGATATTGACCACATTACCAATCAAGTGCAGATTGTTCCATAAAGGTCGGTGTGATATTGACCACATTACTAATCCAGTGCAGATTGTTCTATAAAGGTCAGTGTGGTATTGATCACATCACCAGTCCAGTGCAGATTGTTCTATAAAGGTCGGTGTGATATTGATCACATCACCAGTCAAGTACAGATTGTTCTATAAAGGTCGGTGTGGCATTGATCACATCACCAGTCCAGTGCAGATTGTTCTATAAAGGTCGGTGTGATATTGATCACATCACCAGTCAAGTGCAGATTGTTCTATAACGGCTGGTGTGATATTGATCAAATCACCAGTCAAGTGCAGATTGTTCTATAAAGGTCGGTGTGATATTGACCACATCACCAGTCAAGAACAGATTGTTCTATAAAGGTCGGTGTGATATTGACCACATTACCAATCCAGTGCAGATTGTTCTATAAAGGTTGGTGTGATATAGACCACATTACCAATCCAGTGCAGATTGTTCTATACAGGTCGGTGTGATATTGATCACATCACCAATCCAGTGCAGATTGTTCTATAAAGGCCGGTGTGATATTGATCACATCACCAGTCAAGTGCAGATTGTTCTATAAAGGTCGGTGTAGTATTGATCACATCACCAGTCAAGTACAGATTGTTCTATAAAGATCGGTGTGATATTGACCACATCACCAGTCAAGTACAGATTGTTCTATAAAGGTCGGTGTGATATTGACCACATTACCAATCCAGTGCAGATTGTTCTATAAAGGTTGGTGTGATATAGACCACATTACCAATCCAGTGCAGATTGTTCTATACAGGTCGGTGTGATATTGATCACATCACCAATCCAGTGCAAATTGTTCTATAAAGGCCGGTGTGATATTGATCACATCACCAGTCAAGTGCAGATTGTTCTATAAAGGTCGGTGTAGTATTGATCACATCACCAGTCAAGTACAGATTGTTCTATAAAGGTCGGTGTGATATTGACCACATCACCAGTCAAGTACAGATTGTTCTATAAAGGTCGGTGTGATATTGACCACATTACCAATCCAGTGCAGATTGTTCTATAAAGGTTGGTGTGATATAGACCACATTACCAATCCAGTGCAGATTGTTCTATACAGGTCGGTGTGATATTGATCACATCACCAATCCAGTGCAGATTGTTCTATAAAGGCCGGTGTGATATTGATCACATCACCAGTCAAGTGCAGATTGTTCTATAAAGGCCGGTGTGATATTGATCACATCACCAGTCAAGTGCAGATTGGCGTTCCAAATTTTGTATTCATTGAATGTGGATTCATGCTATTTTTTGTGTGTGCATATTCTATTTACATTTTTCAGCTGCTGTTGATATCTTGGCAAGTCTTAAGTTCAGTAGTTTACTATATATACTGCTATAATGTGTCTTATAAGTTATTTTCGGTAAAGTTTGCCCTCTTTCAGGTTCAATTTAAAAAAAAATCGTATCTGCTGCATCGTTATGACATTTTCCCTGCCGTCTTATATTTACTCCCACCCAAAGAATATGTCTTTGATAGGTCCAAGGGTAACTGAAATCGTGGAAAGCGGCGAAATTTCTTTAATTGTTTTGGAGAAAATGTATTGAATTCACGCTAACAAACTTATTTTACAGTAATGCGAGTCAATTCTGGTAACGACGCAAGGCGTATCCATATTCTTATGGAAGTGGGTGCAATGTGTATCATTAGTAAAGACGTGGAATTTACAGAGGTTTTGGGGTAAATCATGCAGAATCGAAAGGAAATGGATCAGGAAAGAGTGAGGAATATATTCCTAACCTTATTTTTCATTTCCCTCTTTTTTTCCCTTTAGCATCTGGTTAATAATGTGTACAATGGAGACTGTTACTAGGATGCATTTACGAGGGGAAATCAATAAGTAAGTCACAAATGGCTATAGAAAAATAACTAAATATGATAACAACTTGAAACCAGTTTATTTTTATACACACATTGTCCCTTTATTTCTCAACATAATTTCCACCAACATTGATGCACTTATCCTAATGCTTTATCAGTCCTCCCAAAACAGCCGCGTAGAACTGCGTGCTCTGATTTCTAAACCACGTTTTCATTTCACATTCCCCGGGAAGGTTAACCCGGGCAACAAATGCCCGCAGAAGTCGGATGTGTCGGCCTAACGGCGCAAGAACGCAGCTCTGCTGTAAACAGGCACAACGCAATCACATCCGAAAAAAAAACTCCGGATGAACGCAGAAGAAGAAGATTTCACATTCAACTTCGACATCATTCGCGAAATGTCTCCCGCCAATGTGGGATTTCAGTGGACCAAAAAGGTAGAAATCGGTAGGGACTAAGTCGGGGCTGTAAGGTGGATGTTCCAGAACTTCACACCTTAGTTTGTTAATTTTCTCCTGAGTTAATCGAGCCGTACATGGTCTGGCATTGTCATGAAGAAGCAACACTCCTCTAGTCAGCAGTCTTGGAAATTTCAATCGATCATGCATTATGCTGTATGCTGAACCATGTGAGCACCCTACTGCAGATGCTACAGAGTCTATCGTTACTCGCCTGTCACCTTTAATCATTTCCTCCACCTCCCGCTGCACGGATGCTTCTGTTGCAATCTCAACAGGACGACCAGATTGCATTTCATCAACAATTTTAGAGCGTCTTGGAGAAAATTTTTATACCCAGCTATGCACCGCTTTACGGGACAAACATTTGTCAGCATAAACATGAAGCATTTTCTTATGAATGTCCTTTGCAGGCAGTCCTTTTGCCCACAAAAAACGCACAATAGCACGTTGCTGTTTGGTTGTACACTCCGTAAGTACAGTCGCCATTTTGTTTATGGGCTGCGCATGCGCATGAGACACCTAGCGCCACTTGACGAAAGGGAATATAAAGTTCGATGTTGCTGTCACCTAATGACACCTGTAGAAAACACCAGCTACATTGACCTCCCATCCCACAGAACTGTGTGACATACTTATTGACTCTCCCTCGTAGCTTTCTTGTGGCGTTCGTGAACGCTTCCAAACAACTGTGCATTAATGTGCGTGTGGAGTAACCAGAGATGATACCGTAATTCAATCATCGTGTCTCAGTTGTTAAGGATCTGTTCAGCTGTCTGTGTAGTTTGTTTACATGTGCACATGGTTGATAGAACCATCTTGATTCTTGGTTAAAGATTGTCTAATTTGCTGTGTCCTATTCAGAGACGGAAAATGATTACCTGTTTTGCACGACGAATATGTATGTCTCTGTAGTGGGATTCTTTCTTAGCAGCCACTTAGCACTGTAATCTCGAGCAAATTTCTAAATACATTATCATTCATCTCATGATAATCCCTTTTGTCTGTATGCTTTGCTATGAATACGAGTCCAGCATTTTGTAGTAAGTTATTTTGCGCATTACTATCATGGGCTATGACCAAACGTTGTCCTTTATTACTTAGTACATATTGCGTTTTCTTTCCATCCACTGATTGCCATTCCTTTTCATTTGTGTGGTGCGCATTGATCCAGGTTCCATTCAAATACACTATGTCATAATTTTCTTTTCGCATTTCCTTTATTTCACTTATATACTTGCTTCTAAATGTGGTTGCTCGCAAATGATATTTCTACCTCCCTTGTACTTTCTAAACGTAAAGTCTAATTCCTGATAGTTTTTCACAAAGTTGTTTTAGAAAGTTCTATGTCATTGTTCTTTCTTAACCAAACAGTAAATGTTCTTACAGTCATTGTTTCTATGATATCCAACATATTTATATAAGGCCCCCTTGTCAAAGCTGCCTACAGTACTTTTCTACCTGCCGTTTGCTTATTGCATGGTGGTTTCATTCCAGATTCTTGCACCCATCGACGAAATGACCAATGAATGCACTGTTCTTTTCTCGGGATTTGTAATAGTATGAAAGATTTTCCTGAGATCAGCTTCTTGACCAAAAATATGTGTACAACTTGATAGCGATGCTTTGAAGTGTACACAATTTCACATTCAACACCATTCAACAATACTCACACATTCAGATGTTAGAGATAAATGGTAAAACATTTAAAATAATGTTTCATGAAAGCACCCACTATAGGTAGAATTATTGACGTCGCCTCTGAACACTTGCATTCCACTCTGTGACCTGCTTCTCATAAGGAAATTCCCTCCAGCGCGGAGAATATTTCTTGTTGAACACTGATGATTCCGTGTGAAGATGGAATAAATTTCATAATTTGCCCTTCATCTCTGACATGTAAATTATATACCACATACAAACAAACACTGAGATCTGCTGCACAATCTCCAGAACAAAACAAAAATGTTTTTGTTGGCTGTATACAATGATAGGGTTATATGCTAATATCTCATCATTTTCCCTCAGTTGGTTACCGAGTTATGGATTTTTATACTGTGGCAAACAATTGTGAACGCACTATAGTAGAATTATGACATGACAAGATGAGAAGCGATAGGGGTAAATAATACCGACAGTTAGCTGAAAATGTGCTGGGTGTTAAAGTCTTGTGGTGATAAACATCCCATCAAAAAGATAAACCGGTTTTCAACTCTTTCCACCGCTTTTTTTCTTCTTCATTCGACAAGCATGGTTGGATGGCTATAACCTGAACGACCGAACCCACATAGAGATCAACTGTGTTAAAGTGAGCGTAAACCAGCCCTTGGGTGTTGTGTTACTGATATCAAGGGGGTGACTTCGAAATCTGTTTTCTAAAATAATGCCAGTTTAACGAAGCCAACCCCTCATTTATCTTTTTCGACATGCATTTTTGGCTACAATGTTAGTATATTTTGCTTCCTATAAGCTAACAGTTTACACTCGAGGGAATACAGATAACAGAGCCTATTATTAAGTTACAAATATTCTTTAGCATTAGAAGTAGAGGCAGCGTTTGTACAGTTGATAAGGAACTTTGATGATAATATCATGAGCACAGTCGGACGCAAGTTCGACGATGGGCTCGTCACATACTAAATACAATTTTTTGGTCACGTTATGAGAAGAAATAAATTAGAGAACTTGGTGACAACTGGCAAGATCGAGGGGAAGAGAAGTAAAGAAGAGGGCAGAGAAGTAAATACCCGGATGGCTTGGCCACTTTGTATGGTCGAGACAGGAACGCTGAGATGATCAGCTGAGCACGACTCTGGTGCTCGAGTGAGATGGCAAAACATGACAGCCCATGCCTACCTGCATGGCACATGATAATGATGATGATGATGATGATGATGATGATGATGATGATGATGATGATGATGATGATGATACTACAACGAGTGAAAGATTGGCCACTTATTCCCCTTTGATGTCAGACCTACACAATGTAACGACCCTATTACTTCACAGGCCAGTAACAGTAATCTGCTTGGGAAACAATTTCTGTTTTAGCATCATAGTTATAGTTGCATATCATTTACAGGACATTGTAGTCAACACCGGCATTCCTTACTGTTGTGATCTCTTGGCAAATTGCCATTGCTTTCTGAATGACCGGCACCCAATTCGTAAAAAAACAATACAACTCGGTCTGCTGCCAAATTGCGCACAGCTGTGTTTCGAATGCGAGTATGCAGGATCACGAACGACGTGATTAACCCCTTCGCCACGGAGCCGGCTGAGTATCACAAGAAGCGTAATATATTACACTAGATGTCTAAAACACATTGTGCGGTTTTTACGAATGTGTACATTCATCCAGTGCTGATGTCTGTGTGGTTACTTTATTCGTGAGAAACACTGAAAGAAACAAAATAGTTTTTAGAGCACAGTAAAGAATGAATTCTGGAACAAAAGCAAATTCAGCATTTCTTATCACATTAAATAAAACAACTCCACAATGTCATCAATAAAAATAACTGGAAAAAAAGGGGGAAACAAATCAAAATAAGAGTACAGAAACCTGATTTCACGAAAGGTTTTCAGATAAACACCAACGATTCACTGGACCACCCAACGGCCTGGAACATAAACTGCACTAAAACTGTGTTTGAGAGTTATTACCATTGTTTTTATGTGTTGCGTCAGAAGTTATGAAGTAGAATCAGACATGAAATCTAGTTCTCACGTCACACAGCAGGTGGGAGCTAAAACTCATCCGCTTGAAGTCATGAGCTACCTAGGGTTAGGCCTGCGTTTAGACAACTGACTATCTCATTATAGTCAATAAAAGTGTTTCAAGATCAAACAGATGCCATCTTCATACTCACGATCTTTTGTGATGGATCACCATTATTGCTTGTCTCTTGAAATTGCCATGCAGATATGTGACTGCATTGTTTATCTCCTACCATTGCGATGCAGTCCAATACAGTCTCAGCCCAGTTCTTGATAACCCTTCCCTCTCCATTTAACTCGTTGTCTTCTTTGTTTGGAAGCAGACCGCCTTGTGGTGGTTTTTATACAATGATATAAGCGTCGGTCGTCCAGACAGCAATGTCGAACAATTGAAAGTAATCTTTCCTAGTAAATCACAAACAGCCAACAAATGATGGGGTTGACTGCGATGTCATGTAATAGACATGCAACTAACTGGTTTCAAATTCCTCGTCGTAGATTTTCCTACATTGTTGCTATAACTGCCGGTGCGCTGATGACGAGATAGACGCTCCAACCCCTGCACCGGCATTAAGCTGGGCCTAAAAAACCAACATGGGGTTGATTGCAACATCCTGCAAAGGACATGCAACATGTTGTTTATGTAGCTTGCTTTAAATTTATCTTTTTTCACTTTTAATACGTGTATATATTCTCTATGCAGGTGACTCAGTATTGATGGCAAATAATGCGACATATCTACAACAATTGTTGAACATTGTACTAACAGAGAGTGCAAATATTCTTGAATATCAAGAAAAGAGTAGCAATGGTGATATCAAAGAAAAAAGGTGACACCAAAATATGAAATGAAAATAGAAGGGAACATTCTTAACCAAGGGATATTTTAAATACCTAGGGGCATTTATAACATCACACGGAACAGATTGAGAACATAATATTATTAATAGGGCAAGCAAAAGCTGCTTTTTCAGAAAATAAAAATATCTTATGCAATAAGTCACTGCCATTTAATGTAAGAAAGAGAGTGCCAAAATGCTACATAGAACCTGTTTTGCTGTAAAGCGGTGAATTTTGGAATACAAATGAACAAATTAGGAAGCACTTGGAAACAACAGAGATTGTGGTTCATTTAATGTAAGAAAGAGAGTGCCGAAATGCGAATTCCTTAGATTGCCAGAGTAACTAACACTGAAAGATATAATGAAATTAAAACATTATATACAACAATAAGAAACAGACAAACAACATTCTTTGGTCATGTGATGAGAAGAGAGGCATTGGAGAACATCATGACAACTGGAAAGATAAAAGGGAAAAGAGGCCGAGCAGACCAAGAGAAATGATGCTGGATGATCTGAGACGGTGACATTGAGAAATGTCATCAGCAGAGTTGAACAAGAACACCAAAAACCGAGACCTGAACGCCTAAGCCAGCTGGCAAGGGAATTGATGATGATGATGATCTCATATCTCATCTCCATGTGTTCCAGATCCTTCTCTCTCTCTCTCTCTCTCTCTCTCTCTCTCTCTCTCTCTCTCTCTCTCTCTAGCTAGCTCTCTCTCTAGCTCTCTCTCTTTACTAGCAACTTAGCACAAAGCTACACCGGATCTCGGTACAAGAAAGAGCCTCTCCTAGAACGTTTATCTGCATATTTGGTTACTACTTGATCTAGTAACGTATTAGGTTATAAGCAACTACAAACATTGACTTGTTTTGACTTTATATTAATTGATAGTACTTAGCTGTATAGCTTTTATAATACTTTTCATTGTGTTTTTATTGTGAGTGAGGGGGTCTTCACTGTTCTTCCTTCTGCTTACTGTTTAACGTTTTATTTCCCTTACAGAGACATTGACTTGCATAGTCATTTATTAATTCTTTTGGATAACAGTTGGTTACTTAGCTTGTGAAGTAGTTTTTTCAGGTTAATTATTTGTTGTATGTTCTTTAATTCCGTGTTTGCATTATATTCGTTGGTCTAATTAGTTATATCGTTTTAATATTGTCATTTACATATTATTACTGATATTTTGTATGTTAATGAAATTGTGATTTTTTATGATCTTGTATTTTTGCTTAACTTTGACTAATTTACACTTTCTTCATGGATGAAATGTCCGAGAAGTGGCAACACTGGCTCAATAATTCAGGAATACGCCTTGGACACTTAAACATTTGCAGCTTATTTAACAAGCTACCAGAGTTATCTTCTATTCTTAATCAAAATTTTCATTCATTCGGCCTTAGTGAAAGTAGACTTAATGATAATATTTCAGATGAGGACATCTCTATTAAAGGGTACACAGTTTTTAGGAGGGATCCCTGTAGGAAACAAGAGACAGGCATAGTAACCTATGTTTCTAATTTACTAGATGCTCACCGTAGGTTAGACTTTGAAACTTGCAAAATAGAATGTATTTGGTTAGAGCTAAAACTTCAAAACCGCACACCCCTGATAATTGGCTACCTCTATCGAAATCCCAGTGCTGGACACGTCTGGTACGAAAACTTCACTACCATGATGGATGTGGTTTTCGCTTCCGGGAAGGAAATTATACTACTCGGAGACTTTAACATTGACACCAACAAATCCAACATAATATGGGGAAATATAATTGCATCATACAATTTCCAACAAATAGTACAACAGGCTACTAGAGTAACAAAGTCATCTTCAACAGTCATAGATCATATTTATGTAACTTGCTCAGACAACATCATAGAATGCACCGTACCAAATTGTGCAATAAGCGATCACTACCCAATATGCTGCACGTGGTCTAAAAAAGGAATTAAAACTCCTAAACATAAACACATAAGTGTAAAATATAGAAGTTACAAACACTTCAACCAAAACGCATTTTTACAGGACTTGCTCAGTTCACCTCTAGACAATGTTTATCAGCTTCCTGACCCGGATGATGCTTTGGAATTCTGGATGAAAACATTTATTGATGTTTTTGATAGACATGTGCCAATCAAGGAAGTTCGAGTAAAACACCACGTCAAGCCACCTTGAATCACCCAGGAAATACTTGAAATTATGAGAGACCGAGATAAAGCACATACCGTACTCTTAGAAACAAAGTTCAATATACCATACGACGGGAAAAGAAAAATTACTTTAAGAACTTAGTAATAGATAAAACAAATAGTAAGGATATATGGAAGGCAATTAACACATTGACAAACAAGTATTGCTTCCGAAATTCTTTACCATCAAATCATATTACATGCGACCAATTCAGTAATTTTTTTCAAACTGACATAGACCAGTTGAAGGCTTCAATACCTAATTCTCCTTGCAACTTATCTTTATTGTCATCATTTTGCGAGAATAGATGCTCCCGCGATATTCTTTCCGACATACCGCTATTGACAATCACTGAAGTATTCACTTACCTCAGTAACCTAAAAAACACAACCTCATCTGGGTTAGATGGAATCAGCAACCGGATTCTCCGTTGTGCTGCGCCAGTGATCTGTATATCACTAATCTATGTATATAATCAGTGTCTCACCAAAGGCCACTTTCAATCAGCTCTCAAAATCGCTAAAGTGTACCCTCTTCTTAAATCTGGTTCATTGGACAATGGTCTCCCGAACAATTACAGACCCATTTCCTTACTATCATCACTATCTAAGCCACTAGAAAAACACATCCATAAAGTAACATTACAGTATTTAGATCGCAACAAGCTTGTTGTTGACAGCCAATCAGGATTTCGACCAAAATATTCTTGCCATACGGCCCTAACAAACATGATAGAAAATTGGCACCAGAATATAAACAACAACAGTCTATGTGGAACTGTGTTTATTGATTTCAAGAAAGCATTTGATATGATAGACGATGTTATTTTAATTAAAAAACTTGAGACAATGAAAATTGGCCCTAATGTGGTCACTCTAATATCATCTTTTCTATCAAACAGAAAGCAAGTAGTATCACATAATAAATGTCTGTCTCAAACCACTACCTTCAATATTGGAGAACCGCAAGGCTCTATTCTTGGCCCTCTATTATTTGCCATATATATTAACGATCTACCTTTGCATCTTTCGTCGTCCTGCGATCTATTTGCAGATGACTGTACAGTGTACACAAATGCTGAAAACTGTATTTTATTAGAGTCGTCTTTACAACAAGAATTAAATAATGTAGTTAGGTGGAGCTATTCAAACCGTATGGAAATTAACATCACTAAAACAAAATCAATGTTACTAACAACCAGACAAAGACTTCAAACTCTAAGCTCACACACATCACTTCAACTTCACATCGATAACGTGCCAGTATAAAGTGTAATTGAGCACAAAACATTAGGCATAATCATTGATAGAAACCTAACCTTTAATTCCCACGTTCAAGCGCTTATTAAACAGACAGCGAAAAAAGTCTACCAACTCGCCAAAATTAAAAACTTCCTTGATGAGGACACAAGGAAACTATTCTATACTTCTCATATACAGACACACTTTGACTACTGCTCTACAATCTGGGACGGTTGTTCTAATTCAAACACCAAGCGACTTTACTCACTCCAGAAACGGGCCATGAGTCTAATTTATAGCAAACATTTATCTGACAATCCTAGCCTGTATAAACGCCTTCAGTTACTACCACTCCGCAAACGCCTGCTTTTCAATAAAGCTAAACTAATTCACAAAATCCTGCATCGGAATGCCCCAAATTACCTTTGGCCATTGTTTAAATATAATGCTAGACACAGTAAACGTTTAAATATATTACACATTCCGAAGCCTAGGATTGACTTATACAAAACAAGCTTAACGTACTCTGCAGCTCAGCTGTGGAACAATCTTCCACAAGAAATCAAAGACATCACCAATCCCTATTCATATAATCGCAAATTACTCGAACACTATCTCAGTACGGATTATCTTCCCCCTTAATAATAGAGATAATAATAATAATAACAAATCCCTAGCATAACAGCCATTCCCCTTTTGGTTGGCCAGTATATTCCACATGGCTAATAACAAGTGTCAGACCATTATCTAATTTTACTGTGTCGTGTAGTTTTGATGTTCGCATTTTGCCCATGCCTTTATAATGCGCTTCTTTTATATTGTTACTGTTCTCTGTTAGCCTTGAATGATGTGTGAATGAAATAATGTATGAAAGAGAGTGATAGAAGGGCAGAATGTTAGACGGGCCTTCGTGCTCAATTCTTAACCCTTTGAAAATAAAGTTTATTCGTTCATTCGTTCGTTCGTTCTCTCTCTCTCTCTCTCTCTCTCTCTCTCCCCCCCTCTCTCTCTCTCTCTCTCTCTCTCTCTCTCTCTCTCTCTCTCTCTCTCTCTCTCCTCCCGCTCATTCTTTTGTCCTGTTGGCCCATAGAAAAGACTTTCCAGTTATTCACAGTTATTCAAATATCAGGGTTTCTTACTGTGTATCAAATTCATCGACTGCATCTCGTTTGTTAAGCACTAGTTTTATTTATTTTCATTGTTATAATTATATTAAATTCTAATAATATTCTCTTCCCTCCTTACTTTCTCATCACACCGTTCTTCTCTCCTCCAATCCTCATCATGCTACTCCCGACCACCTCTTCTTCATTATTATTTCTCCTTCCTGCTCGTTATCTTCAATCTTCGTCCCCCTTAATCCCCTTTTCTGTTTTCTCTGTGATCTAACCTTTTCTTCTTTGTAAAATCCCAATTTCAATTGCTATCTCTCATTTCACAATCACGTACCAAATTTAACAAAGCATACAAACTGTCACCGGTATTTCAGAAGACCACTAGAACAAAGTACTTTCTTGGTTGCTTTTTTATCTCTCGGCAGGAAGATTTGGGTAGACAGATGTGAAAGTCAACCCAAAGGAAAACCCCCATACTCAAGGATGACCCATCTTTAAAAAGAAGACGTGAGATGTCCCCAAGAACTGCCCCTGCTAG
Source organism: Cepaea nemoralis (assembly GCA_014155875.1). Lineage (NCBI taxonomy): Eukaryota > Metazoa > Mollusca > Gastropoda > Stylommatophora > Helicidae > Cepaea > Cepaea nemoralis. The sequence goes on from JACEFZ010022564.1 coordinate 14,796, forward strand.
TCAGGGCTCACAGCAGCTCTGTCCTCCAAGGATGACCAGGTGACCTCAAGTTCGAGAAGACAATTTGGATGTATGGAACAATGGCGGTTGAATTTTTCAACAAATGTTTTCTCAGAGAAAACAAATATTTGAAACGACAACGAAAAGTGGGCCATTTATTGGCGGGTAAAGTTAAATAAGGGCGTCGGTTTCAAGGAAAATAAGGACAATGAGGTATTGAATGCTGATCATTGCAATAATACAAGCACAAAAGTAAAGAAACCCACTCAACGCCATGAAGCGTATTAGGTAAATGGCGCTAGATTAATATTTTAGACCAATCGTCTGATTGATGTGGTCAGTATCACATCACATCAGCCGCCTTTAATTCCCACAAAATATCTAGGTGTTCATTGTAAAGCTGGATAAAAAAAAAAAAGAACAAATCGTCCCTAAGGGATTCTATCGCATGCTCATCGGGAAGGCATACACCTGTTCTAGCTACTGCACTACAGCGGCTTCCTCAACAAACAGTATACAGTGCAAACCGCTTAAGGCGATCTCGCGTGTGGATAATTTCTATTGTGAAGAACAGCATTGTATTGTACATTGTAAATGCGTTTACTGTATGCTTGAACTCTTATAAGACGAATTTCGGATAAGAATAACTATTTATTTCTTGGGTCCCAGGTGAGTTCGCCTTATCAGGTCTGCACTTTATCTGTGTAAATGACTCTAAGAAAGACGTATCTATGCTTGACACCCATTCACGCCCCATCTTTCCATTTGCAACTTTTCATAATCAGATGAACATGAAATCTGACTGAAAAGTTGTTACACAAACAAAAGGCAAATGTTTCTACCAAACTCGTTGTAAAAATGCATAAAAAACAAACAAGAATATTTAGTTAAAAAACAGAAATATCCAAATTTATTCAAGGGGTTATCTGTACACCACAAATTATTACCCTATTGGGATATTCAAGTAACTGTTTAAGTCTCAGTTATGATGCCTTTGTGTGTGTGCTAAGTCTTCGAGTGTGTTTCTATGCTGTATGTCAGTGAATCATTGAGTGTTAATGAACAGATTAAGAAGAACTTGGAGGCAAAAGAGATTGATTTCTGAGACGCAAGTTGCGAATTCCTTGGTCTACCAGAGTGACCAACAAAGAGTGCTTGGAAAAGGTTAATTAATGAAAGTAGTACATTACATACAAATGAAATAAAGAGACAGTGTTATTTGGTCATGCAATGAGAAGAGAGGCACTGAAAAACATTGTGACCACTGAAAAGATTAGAGGTAGAAAAGACGGGACAGATCGAGAGAAATGAAGTTGGTTGGACCGGGATTTTGGCGTGGAGAAATACCATCTACAAAATGTATCTAAAACATCAGCAACCGATATTTATGGAGATGCATGAGCGCCTACGTCAGTTGCACACATCATGATGATTCTACTCTTCTTTCTCGATTTTTTTTGTTTGGAACTTCATTTTAATGTTTGTTTGCATCTTTCGTTTATCGAACTTTCCAGTTAAATTTCACATGCTTTGGCTTTTGAACTCAACGTTGTAGCAATCAGTAGCGTTTTAGCTACTGGGCTTTACATATTACAAACTAAGAATCAGGCAATGAATGCCCTTGTAATTTGACACTTATTTAGCCACCTCACAACTGACAGTGATCGTAGTCGTCATAATCTTCCTACTCAGCGTTGTAGCTCTGTATATTGCTGTCACCGTGTGTGGTCTTTACTAAGACTGCCTCACAATGAAGGTGGAGTGGCTCAAGAAGTTTAACCGCTGGCCAGATGGTCACTGTTGGAATTCCCGCCAAGAGCGGATTAAAAAAAATAAACTTAGTCTCGAACGAACGAACGAACGAACGAACGAAAGAACTTTATTTTCAAAGAGTTTCAAATTGGGCACGCAGGCCCGTCTTACATTCAGCCCTTCCAATAACTCATCTTTTGTATATACATTATCTATCATGAATGTTATACTTACATTGAAGAAAACAAATGGTAGAGTGAATGCTGTAAGTATAAACCAAACATAAACTATATATATTTCAAAAGATTCCCAGGAAACACTGTTAATTAAAGGCTGTCGGTATGACATTGACAACATCACCCATCGAGCGAGGATCGGGCTACAGTAGCTAAAATAGCTAGCACCGTGTAACCACTAAACCAGTGCTGCTCAACCGGTGGGGAATTTCCCCCCTCCACCTCACCCCCCCGGGGGGTGGGGGGTAAATTTGGGATTTCCAGGGGAGGAATTAAGATTATTTCAAGATCGCGATAATACAAGAACCGAATATTTGATATTGTTTTCCCTCCATACTTTACAGTTCTGTACTTCTCGCCCTTTTAAAATTTGTTTTGTAAGGTAAGCAGACCCACAAATCGTGTCTTATATAGACGTCTAGACTTGTTCTAGTATGTGTTATTAAATTTAGCTTCCATGTTTACGTATACTGTGTAAAAACAGGGGGGGGGGGGAAGATTTGTCATCTCATCTCATCATGTTCCTCTTGTACCTTGCGGTGTCGAGGTGAAGTATAAAGGGCGAGAGAGTGCCCGCTTATGGGCTTTATGTATTGATATTCCCATGGGCTCTGTTATTCCATGCGTCCATCGTTTACGTGGTAGGCCTCTTCCGCTGCTTCTCTCTGGTCTGTACATCATTGATTGGTGTAGTATACTGTAAGATGGTAACCCACTTGCATGGCCAAACCATTTGACTTGTTGCCTTCTAATAAAATCTAGTGCAGTCCTGATTTCTTCATTTCTGATCTTATCTCTTCTTGATACATTGAGTATTCTTCCCAGGAATCTCATTTCTGTTGTTGTGGTTTTTCTTTCTCTTTTTCTGTCACTGTCCAGGTTTGGTATTGGTAACATAGAGTTGGTAGGAAGATTGTGTTGTAAAGTGCTTTCTTAGTAGTTATTGATACACGTTTGTTATTTAGTATTGGTGTCATTTATCCAATGAGTTGGTTTGCCTTATTGCATCTATTTTCGATCTCGTCTTCTGATTTGCCATTTGATGATATTATACTTCCTAGGTACTTGGAACTCTTTACTTGTTTCAAGGGATGTTCGTTTAGGTGAATCGTTATTGCCTTTTTCTTCTGTAGTTACGATCTGTACCTCTGTTTTACTTGTGCTAATTTTCATGTTATGTTCCCTACACATTTCATATAGATTATTCATGTGGTTTGTAATTCAGCTTCTGATTTTGCTATTAATGCTTGGTCGTCCGCAAACAGTTCTCTAATGGTTAGATTTGCAGATGGTTCTTCTTCTGTGTTCTCGTCATGCGGGATTCTTGCGGTCTCTGTTTGGCTGGTTTCTTTACATGTGTTGTCTATATTTGTTATGAACAAGAGAGGGGACAGGACACAACCTTGTCGTACTCCATATCTTATGGTGAAGGGTTCTGAGTGTCCTCCAGTTTCTCTCATTTTGCATTCACTGTTGTTGTATAAGCGTCAACATAGGTTTGTTAGATATGTACTCACTCCATATTGTTTAAGGATTTCCGACAGCTTGTTTCTATCTACTCTATCAAATGCCTTTCCTTGGTCTATAAAAGCTAAGTAAAGTGTTTCATCGAATTTATTGATTTTACTATAAGTTGTCTACGAGCAAAAATTGCATCTGTGCATCCTTTGTTTTTCCTAAATCCAAGCTGTGTTTCGCTTAGCTGGGATTCTGTAGTAGTTCGTAATCTTTTCTCAAGAATTTTGCAAAATAATTTCCCAGTTGTACATGATGGACCAACGTGATTTAACCATTATGACAATAAAGGCGTTCTGAAGTAGCGGCATGGTCGAGGCCAAAGGTTGTTTCAACAAATCCAGAAAATGTAGCTGCACGTGTTTACATCTGGTCGACGGATTGGGAACATTCGGTGGTGAGTGAGACAAATCCCTGCATCGCTTTGACAGTTTGTCAACATTTGAATACAGATGGAACCCGTAGGATCCTGGTTGCAATCGGATGTCAGCCATCACATGTCGGGCAAAGTTAACAGCTGCAGATGTGTAGGGGAAGTGGGTGAGCTGAATCATACATCGCTTTGACAGTTTATAAACAGGTCGGATTGGAAGCGGAAGTACTCAGCTCGGAAGAAAACAGTCCGTCTGTCAATTTTTAGTTTCCGGACATCAAGAAGATTGGCAGCTTGTTGGGGAAACCCGTTGTTGTATCATACGGTAACTCGTTAGTTTGTTGTGGGAGTCAAAACAACTGATGACAACTCTGACAGTGACTAAGCCAGGGAAAATGGATTCTTGACAATGGATGATATGTCCAAATAACACCTGTGTGGACAGGAAGAATACCGTCACGTGACCAATTTTAGGTTTTGCCAAAACCATGATTGGAGAGGACAGTTGAACTCAAACCTTGGATTTAGCGGACGTGCTTCGGCACTGCGGTTCTGATTGGAAAATGTCTACCGTGTGCGAATTGAGTTAATTTAATTTTACACGTGCCTGTCATGGCAAGAGTGGATGTAATTGGATCTAACTGCGGTGTTGCCTAAGGTAGAATCTATTATAATTAATTCTAATTAATATAGGCTGTAGCCTTGTTAAAACTAAAGTGTGATGATTAGCACTGGTAGTGGAAAACTAGCTAGAGTAGGGAAGGGATACTTGGCTCTGTTAGTTGAAAATAGATTAGTGAAGTGTTGATAAACTTTACTAGTTGAGAATTGAGTAATGAGGGATAATTGGGATATTCCAGTAGGTGTCCCTGGTGGACGGGGTTCCGCATTCTGTTCGTTGATTTATTTTTCTTGTCTTGGCTTGATGATAACCAATGGGTTGAGTCATCTGTCCATGACAGAATAGGTTCATTGTATTTTACTGAGCAAGGGCGAAAGGCCCACGATCATCTAATAGAGATCAGTGACGGGGAGGCTATCACCAGTTGTATGATTTATTTTACAGGTTTCCTCTGGTTGGAATGAAGAACCCGGAACCAATGAAAAATCCGATCCCGGATAAATTATGATGTAGAGAGATGGGCCAGCAACTTTCGCAACGGAAGAAGTTAATACACATTGCTCGGTGGTGCTTAATGGTATAAGTATCCTACATGAGTGCATACCAATCGTTAACACACCTGAAGTGATGGATGTTCAGCCCATGTGGAACTAGATCAGTAGGAACTGATGTTCACATTAGATGAAACCAAACATTGAAGTGTAGTTGTTTCACGTATCAAGGAAATCAGAACTTTCAGACTATATCTAGTGAATAAAGCAAGCCATTTTTGTCTAGATACATTGACTGTTTAAGAGTGAAAATACAGAACTAATAGGAACCGTTGTGTTAGGAACAATAATAGTATTTTCCACGGATTATATATTTACATGGGATCCAGATCTCATGGTCATCAGAGCTCCTGGAGGAGGACATGTCTGGAGAGAAGGATACGACTTCGGTGAGGTCTATTGTACTGACTCGTGTGATGTCGTGTAATCCTTGCCATGCTGAGAACTCTGATCCTGAACTTTGAAGGCTGACATATACATTTACATTAGAATACACGACACACATTTTCTTCGCATACACGTCTCATATACGTTACACTTTTCTTTTAATAAATTAATCTTTATTAATTTTTTGGAAGCAAGAGTTGTTGAGTATGTTGCGTTGGAGAAGTATGAGAGGGGGCATAGTACGACAGTGAGAGAGTGATAGGAAAAGGTGTCCACGGGCTGATGGAGTGTGTTGGACGGAAGCTGGTGGATTCTCCAGGATATTGATAAGGGAAAAAATATTATAATGTGGGTGTTGACTCTCCTCACTCCAGGGACGACACTTTAAAGGAGGACACGACACCAGTATAACTCAACAGTGAAATAAATGCCTCTGCATTTTGTGCAATCTCTTTTGCTGCCGTTGTTTTTCCAAATTGGGATAATTATGGCGTTTCCCCAGTCTCGTGGTGTCTGTTATTCTACCCAAACATGGTTGAATAGTCTATGTAGCCATGCTGTTCCTACTTCTCTTGCTGTTTTAATTAGTTATTTGTTATTTCATCTTGTCCTGGTGATTTGTTCAATAAGGCTAATCTGACGGCTTCTATAATTTCATCTTTCAGTATGTCTGGTTTTAGTTCTTCGGTGAGATCTGTGTCGGTTTCATGAATTCCTGTGACATGTTGAGAAGTTGTTCGAAGTACTATTTCCATCTTATTAGGATTTGTTTTTGTTCATTTATTGGTTCTCCATTTTCGCTGTTAAATATTTCAGTTGGGTCAAAGGATTCTACTCTGGTTTTCATTGGACTTATCTTTTTGTAGAGGTTTCTAGTTGTTTTCTCTCTTTACAATTCTATTCACATGTCTTCTCGCTATTCTATATTCTATGTAATCGCATTCCTGTTTTCTCTTCGACCACTTTTTATATTTTTCCTTTTTGCCTTTTATAGCTTTTTTTACTGCTGCGTTCCACCAACTTCTTATTTTCTAAATATGTGTTATGCGTTTTTTCATGGTTCCACATGTTAATTTTGCAGTATTTAAAATGCTTGATTTGAACATCTCCAATTCTTTTCCCACTGTCTTTCTTTCCATGGGTAATTTTACAAAGATTCCAGTTAGTTCTTTCTCATAATTTTCCCTCACTGCCTCGTCTTTGAGGTTTTTTAAAGTTTACTGATTCGCATGGCATGTATTTTCCTGGTCTTTGCTTTCTTCTGCTGATGGTTCTTATTGTTGGAACGACTGCTTTGCGGTCTGTGTTTATACTTAAGTTGGGCACTGCCTTTTTTTTTTTTTTTTTTTTGCATATCCCTTACAGTGGTTATCAACCGAGATAAGACAATATATGGTAATTTCAAAAGAAGGAATGGCTAAAAACTCTGGCCACATTCAAATAGATAATATGACCATTACAAGAAGGGAAACATACAAATACATGGGTATAATCTTCAGCTGCTCCAACATAATAAGGGAATAAATACAAGCTAGAATCAACTCTGGAAATAAGATATACTATGCACTGCAACATCTGCTAAAATCAAAGGCGCTATCTCGTAACACCAAGATCACAATATACAAAACACTGATTAGACCAGTTGTGCAGTATGGCTCTGAAACCTGGAGTACAACTAAAGGAGGCAAAGCCTTGTTACACACCTTTGAGAACAAAGTCTTAAGACGCATCTTTGGACCCATTATGGATACACAAAGTGGAGAGTGGAAAAGAAGAAGTAACAATGACATTTATGATCTGTTTAAGTCCCCGCTAATCACTTGTATCATGAAGGCTAGTAGACTGCAATGGCTGGGGCATATAGAAAGATTGGAAGATAATATGGAAACAAAACTCGCTTACACTCAGGAAATAAATGACCGTAGACCCCGAGGTAGACCAAGAAGACGGTGGAGAGATAATATACATACAGACCTACAAGCACTTGGAATCAGCGACTGGCAAGAGAAGGTCAACCAGAGAGACGAATGGAGACGGCTTGTATCTGCAGCAAAGAACTTCAATGGCTCGGAATGCTGATGAAGAAGAATATCCCTTACAGGACGTTGCAGTCAACACCAGTATTTCTCAACTGCTGTAATATATTTCTCTTTCTGTTATTTCTTGTTAATATAAAATCAGTTTGGCTTTTAATATCTAGATCTTCCCATTTATACCAGGTGTATATTCGTGAGTTCATAGAATGTGTTTGTTATACAGAGGTCGTGTTGGCTGCATAACTCTATCAGTCTACTTCCGTTATCATTTCTTTCATTATGTTGGTCTCCAAATGCTCCAAGATGTTGTTCTATGTCCGCTCTGTTGTGTCCTAGTCTTGCATTGAAGTCTCCCATAACTATGATGTTGTCTTGCTTATCTATTTTATTTAGCACGTCATGGAATTCGTAGAATTCCTCGCATTTTTGCTCATTGTTATTTGTATTACATGGTGCGTATATTTGTTTACATGTTGTAACTGTTTGTTCTTTTATTCACACTGTTATGAATCTTTCTGATATATATATATATATATATATATATATATATATATATATATATATATATATATATATATATATATATATATATATAATATATATATATATATATATATGTATGTATATATATATATATATATATATATATATATATATATATATATATATATATATATATATATATATATATATATATATATAATTTCTAGTATTCCTCTTGCTAGCCGTAGTTCAATGACTGTTCACACACCGTGTCTTGCCCTTTCTTGCTGTTTCACTCCAGAGTAGACAAACGTGTAACTGTAGTGGATTTCCTTGCATCCTTCCCCTTTTATTCTGGTGTCCGCTATTCCCATCAGTCCAATTGTCCTCTCTTCCATTGTTTCTATAAGTTCTGGGGAGAGAGAGAGAGGGGGGGGGGGGGTTATAGGGAGGAATTTATAGGGAGGAAATACGATATGGGGGGGGGGGGATACATTCTGAACATATGGTTAAGGGGTGCATGGGCCAACAAAGTTGAGAACCACTGCACTATGCCATATGCCGTGAACAGAAGTCCTGTATTTACTGTACTGTACTGTCTCATTGTCAGGTTGTTGCCGTGTATAGGTCCATGTATATTTGTAACCTTAGAGATAACTGGACAGATGTTTCGTTAAAATCCTGACCTAAACAGTAACAAGAAACCTAGCGTAATGTATGAGTTAATATGGTGCGGAGATGCTATGGAAAGATTTCCATGTTTGTTAATCAGTTGTGTCCTGTACATGACTTTGCAATCAACCCTAGCATTTTCTGGTTGTTTGTGATTTATTAGGCAAAGTTTACGTCAGTAGTTTACCACTGCTTTCTGAACCACCGACACCCATACCATCCACATCATCGCAATTCGGTCTGCTTTCAAATTATCAGCAACTGATGTACAACCCTCGACACGCTATTTTGGAGAATTGTGGAACGCGTTCACTACCATGAAGCTACATGGCCTCAATGTTAGAACTTCCGTATATTAACTTAAATCTAGAGTTCTCTATGAAAAGATTCGCGGGCCTGGGGTATGCAAAACAAGGCATTGTGTGAGTGGTTGCGATCGCTACATCAGGAAGCACCATTGTTACTGGACGCTGCAGGGGATTATATGGGCTCGGGGAAAATAAGGGTCGCTTGCCCAAGCATTAGGATGTTTCACTGTATCCGCGACAGATCAAAATTCATGGACTTCACGAGGATTAGAGCCGACGTTACTTGATGGAGTAGTTACGACAAACAGAAAAGGGCTATCTTATGTCCCACACGATATGACTGACAAGAAAAGGCTGTGAACGAAAGACAGATTACTAGTTAGATTTAGAAAATATTAGTCTTTAAAAAAAAACGAAAGTAAAGTCTATTGTCAGGAGCTTCTAAACGTCCCAATACGTGCACACATAATTTTATTTATTATTATTTTGTTAGCTTTTTCACGCTTCGCTCTTTTCAAAGCATTTGTATTTATTACTGTTACGAGTCTGCTTTAAGTAGGAAATTGCGGTCCCACAGTGGCTAGGTCGGTTGCTTGTCGGGTCGGTGGTGAAACGTTCGAAGCCTCACCGAGACGTATATATTAATTAACCTGGACTGCCAGATTGACCCAGCCTGAAATAGGTACCAGGGAGGGTTCTGGGAAGTAAAGCGACAGATGTGATATTGACAACACTACTTAAAGTGATTAGATGTGATATTGACCACACTACTGACAGCGATTAGATGTCTTCCTCTTCTTCTTCTGCGTTCATCCGGAGTTTTTTTCGGACGTGATTGCGCTGTGCCTGTTTACAACAGAGCTGCGTTCTTGCGCCGTTAGGCTTCTGTGGGCATTTGTTGACCGGGTTAACCTTCCCGGGCGATTAGATGTGATATTGACCACACTACTGACAGTGATTAAATGTGATATTGACCACACTACTGACAGTGATTAGATGTGATATTGACCACACTGCCGAACGTGATTAGATGTGATATTGACCACACTACTGAAAGTGTTTAGATGTGATATTGATCACACTACTGACAGTGATTAGATGTGATATTGACCACACTACTGACAGTGATTAGATGTGATATTGACCACACTACTGAAAGTGTTTAGATGTGATATTGATCACGCTACTGAAAGTGATTAGATGTGATATTGACCACATTGCCGAACGTGATTAGATGTGATATTGACCACACTACTGAAAGTGTTTAGATGTGATATTGATCACACTACTGACAGTGATTAGATGTGATATTGACCACACTACTGAAAGTGTTTAGATGTGATATTGATCACGCTACTGAAAGTGATTAGATGTGATATTGACCACACTACTGAAAGTGTTTAGATGTGATATTGACCACACTACTGAAAGTGTTTAGATGTGATATTGATCACGCTACTGAAAGTGATTAGATGTGATATTGACCACACTACTGAAAGTGTTTAGATGTGATATTGATCACGCTACTGAAAGTGATTAGATGTGATATTGACCACGCTACTGAAACTGATTAGATGTGATATTGATTACTCTACTGAAAGTGATTAGATGTGATATTGACCACACTACTGAAAGTGTTTAGATGTGATATTGATCACACTACTGAAAGTGATTGGATGTGATATTGATCACACTACTGAAAGTAATTAGATTTGATATTGACCATACTGCTGAAAGGATTAGATGCCACATTTCTGAAAGTGTTTAGATGTGATATTGACCACGCTACTGACAGTGATTAGATGTGATACTGACCACACTATTGAAAGTGATTACACTTACCGGTTCGAAACATGCTGAAGATAATGCTTAATTTTCAAATGGTGAAAGAGTGATGTAACGGTAATTATGTGTAAACGTAACAAGCCATATTTCTGTCGCTGCAGAGCTTTATACTGCCACTGGTCGCTTCAGTTCTGGAAACGTTGGTGTAGAGTTACAATCACTCTTGAATAACGATCCATCCATCCATCCATAAATCCATCATGTGCCATGCCGGTAAGCGTGAGCGGACATGATTCGCCATTTCACTCGATCATCAGAATCTTGGATCAGTTCATTGTTCTTATCTCGACCATGCTACGTGGTCAAGCCATTCAGATAGTTACTTCTCTGTCTTCCCCCTGTTCTCTTCCACTCGATCTTGCCAGTTGTCACCAGGTTTTCCAATTTATTTCTTCTCATAACATGTCCAAATAACGATCACGTGGGTTCAAACACTGCTGTCTGTGATTCCCGGGGGATCACGAACGGGCGCATAATAGTAGGTGTAATGGTTAGGTGTACTGGTTAGGTGTAATGGTTAGGTGTACTGGTTAGGTGTAATGGTTAAGTGTAATGGTTAGGTGTAATGGTTAGGTGTAATAATTAGGTTACTGGTTAGGTGTAATGGCTAGTTGTAATGGTTAGGTGTAATGGTTAGGTGTAATATTACATGTAATGGTTAAATGTAATGGTTAGGTGTAATAATTAGGTTACTGGTTAGGTGTAATTTCTAATTGTAATGGTTAGGTGTAATGGTTAGGTGTAATATTAAATGTAATGGTTAGGTGTAATGGTTAGTTGTAATTGTTAGGTGTAATGGTTAAGTGTAATGGTTAAGTGTAATGGTTAAGTGTAATGGTTAGGTGTAATGTTTATTTGTAATGGTTAAGTGTAATTAGTTATGTGTAATGGTTAGGTGTAATGGATAAGTGTAATGGTTAGGTGTAATCGTTAGGTGTAATGGTTAAGTGTAATGGTTAGGTGTAATGGTTAGGTGTAATGGTTAAATATAATGGTTAGGTGTAATGGTTAGGTGTACTGGTTAGGTTTAATGGTTAGGTGTAATGGTTAAGTGTAATGGTTAGGTGTAATGGTTAGGTGTAATGGTTAAGTGTAATGGTTAGGTCTACTGGTTGAGTGTAATTGTTAGGTGTGATGGTTCTGTTTAATGGTCAGGTGTAATTTTTGAGTGTAATTATTAGGTGTAATGATTCTGTTTAATGGTTAGGTGTAATGGTTAGGTGTAATGGTTAGGTGTAGTAGTTAGGTGTAATGGTTCTGTTTAATGGTTAGGTGTAATGGCTAGGTGTAATGGTTAGGTGTAATGATTAGGTGTACTGGATGAATGTAATTGTTAGGTGTAATGGTTCTGTTTAATGGTTAAGTGTAATTGTTAGGTGTAATGGTTAGGTGTAATGGTTAGGTGTAATGGTTAAGGGTAATGGTTAGGTGTACTGGTTGAGTGTAATTGTAAGGTGTAATGGTTCTGTTTAATGGTTAGGTGTAATGTTTAGGTGTAATGTTTGAGTGTAATTGTTAGGTGTAATGGTTCTTTTTAATGGTTAGGTGTAATGGTTAGGTGTAATGGCTTGGTGTAATTGTTAGGTTACTGGTTAGGTATAATAGTTAGGTGTAATGGTTAGGTATACTGGTTGAGTGTAATTTTTAGGTGTAATTGTTCTGTTTATTGTTATGTATAATGATTAGGTGTAATGGTTAGGTGTACTGCTTTGGTGTAATGGTTAGGTGTAATTGTTAGGTGTAATGGTTCTTTTTAATGGTTAAGTGTAATGGTTAGGTGTAATGGTTTCGTGTAATGGTTAGGTGTACTGGTTAGGTGTAATAATTAGGTGTAATGGTTAGGTGTAGTGGTTGAGTGTAATTGTTAGGTGTAACTGTTCTGTTTAATGTTTAGTATAATGGTTAGATGTAATTGTTAGGTGTAATGGGTAGGTGTAAGGTTAGATGTAATTGTTAGGTGTAACGGTTAGGTGTAATGGTTCTGTTTAATGGTTCGGTGTAATGGTTAGGTGTACTGGTTCTGTTTAAGGGTTAGATGTAATGGTTAGATGTAATGGTTAGGTGTAATTGTTAGGTGTATGGTTGGTGTAATGGTAAGGTGTAATGGTATGTGTAATGGTTAGGTGTAAAGATTGAATGTAATTGTTAGGGGTAATGGGTAGGTGTAACGGTTAGGTATAATGGTTAGGTGTAATGGCTAGGTGTCATGGTTAGGTGTCATGGTTAGGTGTCATGATTATTTGCAATCTTAAATTGCAATGATAAGATGTAATGGATATGTGTAATGGTTCAGAGTAATGGCTAGGTGTTCTGGTTTGGTGTTATGGTTATATGTAATGGTTCGGTATAATTGTTAGGAGTATTGGTTGGATGTAATGGTTTGGTGTATTGGTTAGGTGTAGTGGTTAGATTGGAATGGTTATGTGTAATTTTTCGGTATAATGGTTAGGTGTAATAGTTCTGCGTACTGGTTGGGTATAATGGTTAGATTAAAAAATTAGGTTTAATGGTTCGGTGTAATGTTAGGTCTAATGGTTAGGTGTAATGGTTAAGTGTATTGGTTAAGTGTAATGGATGGATGGAATGGTTAAGGGCAATGTTTCGGTATAGTGGTTAGGTGTAATGGTTTTGTGCACTTTTTGTGTATAATGATTAGATGGAATAATTAGGTGTAATTGTTCGGTGTAATGTTAGGTGTAATGATTCGGTGTAATGGTTAGGTGTAATGGTTAGGTGTATTTGTTAGGTGTAATGGTTAGGTTGAATGTTAGTTAGTTAGTCTAGGTTCCAACTTCACGGCAACGGGTCGTCCCCATTATGCTCCATTCCTGTGCCAGTGAATATCACACAAAATACGCCCCACTGTCCAATGTGAAAAGTGGAATAGACAGGAGTCTCGGCAATCCAACAGCCCGCACAGGCACACTGTACATAATGCCGCCTCCAGAATACCAACACAAAATTCATCCCCGAAAACCACAGTTGATCGTCGATGGACTCGGCAGTCACCAGAAAGACCTCATTGACCTGTGTTTTCTCACATGGCTCGGTCTTTTACCGCAGGTTGAATGGTTAGGTGTAATGGTTAGGTGTACTGGTTAGGTGTAATGGCCTTGAAATAAGCAAAGAATAGTATCACTTTATCTGACTTTCCACATTGTAACAGGCAACCTACTGAATATAAACTTGCCAAGAGATCACAACAGCAAGAAATGCTGGTGTTGACTGCGACGTCCTGTAAATGATATGCACAATTCTTTTTAATTAACTACTTTCAAAAGATATTCACACAAGACTCTCTTACCCAGTTTATTCATAGCTTTGTTAAACATTTTTGTTTCTCCCCCAAACACGCGCACTCGACTCAAAAAATAACTTCGGAACATGTGAAAAAACAATTTTTATTTCTCAAATTAGCTGCAAAGCATTTCCACAAGACACGTGCTGTAGCTTTCAAGGTAGGTCATTCTACTCCATGTTTTTTATTAAAGAAATTGTGTAATTCATTTTCTATACTGGATTTTAACGCATATTGGAAATGTTTAACATCATCATCATCATCATCATCATCATCACCACCACCACCACCACCACCACCACCACCACCACCACCACCACCACCACCACCACCAACACCACATCAACATCATCATCATCATCATCATCATCATCATCATCATCATCATCATCATCATCATCGGGTAAGACAGTCTGAGACTGATGATGGAGTCATAAGACAGGGATGAGTAACGTTTATTTCTTATAAGTGTATATAATTCTATACTTGTATTATCCCTCTCCACGAACTCATTGTTACTTTCTCTTGCATTGTTCAGAAACCACATCTCTGTTACCATCGAGCTCTTCATACTTTATGCTTTCACGTATCATGATTGAAACGGACAGTGACAATGGCCACACAGCAGAACAGGTTTATATAACATTTCTATACTCTCTTGCTAACATTCAATGGCTGTGACTTAATTCATAAGATGCTTTCCATCTTCTGAAATGCATTGTTTGTTTGACTTATTCGGCGTTTCATCTTTGTCACGCATCTTTAATCAGATGCTATGATGCCCCTAGGCTTGTTGCATATCCTGTCGCATTCATTCCCACCACTATTTGACTGTGATTTCTTGGTAAATTTACGTTCAGTAGTTTACCCTTGACTTCTGAACGACCGGCACTCATATCCCTGTATGAAAATAGCGCCCTGTGGTCTGTTTTAAAATTATCCTCAGCTCTATTTCGAACCCGGTATGCGAAATTATGTTCGTTAACTTTTCGCCACGGCGCTGATTAGAAATTTACCCCTATTAACTGGGTTAAACATTTTCCCCTTAGATTGTGACACGAACTGTTGGTCTTATCTTCAAGAGATCATTAATGAGGAAGATGTTAGAGGATGACCATTAAATGCGGAGATGGTACTGCATAATGATAATAAGTATATAAATAATTAACTCTCTCGGCTAGGCACCCATGCAACATACTGGCTGTACCCACATTCATTGTGTTTAGTGCTGACATGCAGTCTGCCTGGAGATTTGGGTGTTTTGCTGCATCATGTCACAACACACTCTATGAGGTTAATGGATTCGCTTGATCCCAGCGAGCCAAAAAGTAGGGAGGAAAGACGCTTATTTGTGGATAGGACTTACACTGGGAAAATCTGAAAATATTACAAGAATGCCCTGTCACTGGAACGAACAAGACGCACGAAAATTAGGAAGACATAAAATACTCGGAGATGGGGACTAGAGGCTGAGATGAATAACAGGGCGAGGTAATGCAGCAAGCTGCAGGAGATGGTAAAAGATAGGAAGGCTTGACGCGAGCTGGAAAGAAGCATCCGCTGTGTGTCTGCTATCAAATGCCATTGTTTAGTGTGATCTCTAGCGTGACATATTTCGTAGCTTTTATGGGGCAATTAATAATTATTAGTTTATTAAATGACACTCAGATGGGTGCAGGATGCGGCGGATGATCTCCAGATGGGTGTATCGGTCTTGCTCGTGATCGAGAAGATTTTCGGAAGGTTGTTATGGGAGCGAGGTTCTGCAAAGGACATGCTACTGAATGAATGAATGAATGAAATAACATTCAAGCGCAACCAAACAAGGTGGAGACAGCTAGCCAAGCTGATAGTGAATTCCGCTGGTAATGTCGTGAGTACGCTCGGACGATGGTTCGACGCCAGTGCTTGCCGCTTGCGAAATGAGGGAAAGAATGGACATCGATTCATCCTGGGTCTGGGTCTATAAAATATGATGGCTCTGTCACATCACTTACCGATAGCAGGAAAATGCTCTGGGGCAATTTACTATTTATTTTATTTAAGCCCAGAGTCTGTCTGTCTCTCTCCCCTCTCACTATATGTCATTTTCTCTCTCTCTCTTTCTCCCTACTTCACTCTCTCTCCTCTGTTTCTCGCTGTCATTTTCTCTCTCCCTTGCTCTCTGACTCTCTATGTCATTCACTCTCCTCTCTACCCCCTTCTCTGTCATTTTCTCTCTCACACTCTGTCTCTCCCTATATGTCTGTCTCTCTCTCTCTGTGACTCTCACACACACACACACATTATATAAGAAGATGTCAATTGCAACGAGGAAAAGAGTCTTGAGGGGATACATAGAGCCTGTACTTTTGTATGGATGTGAAACTTGGACAATGTGTAGTCAAGCTGAAAAACATCTGATGGCTGCAGAAATGTGGTTTCTGAGGAAAATGCAAAGAATACCATGGACAGACAGAAAAACCAATGACCAAGTACTACAGGAGACAAATGAAACTCGTACATTGATTAGAGAAATTAGACGTAGACAGTCAAAGTTTTTTGGGCATGTTATGAGAAGAAATGGATTGGAGAACTTAGTGACAACTGGCAAGATCGAAGGGAACAGACCAAGAGGAAGACCGAGAGGAAAATACCTGGATGGCTTAACCACATGGCATGGACGAGACAGGAACACTGAGCTGATCCACGACTCTGGTGATTGAGTGAAATGGCGAGTCATGACCGCCCCCGCTTTCCGGCATCTCACATGATTGATTTATATATATATATATATATATATATATATATATATATATATATATATATATATATATATATATATATATATAAATGTGCGTGCGTGCGTGCGTGCGTGCATGTGTGTGTGTGTAACACCAGTTACTCCTTTGAGATAGATAATCCTAATATATATTATTATCATCAGACTGGTACAATTAGTCGCTGCACGCTACATTATTTTCTACGGGGAGATCAGAACATCTATGGACGTATCCGGAGTGCACTTGACAATTAGCTGAACTGAACTGAACTGACCTCATATGATCGGAAACAGTCGGCCACCTGCTGTCTACCCAGCCCTAAAATTAAAACTCTGGTCTATATACCCAATTTGTGGCCATTTTATTGGCCGTTTCATTGTGCTGCTTTCTGCTTTGTGCTTGACCCTTTACTCGGGTCAAGGCTTGAGATCCGAGGGTCATACTGCGGTCAGGTGTCCCTGACAATTGCGGCGATTCACGCAATGGTGAGAAAGAAAAGGGCGGGCGGGCGGACACTAGGTTAGAGCCTTTGTGCAGGTGGTCTGTGGTCGCGACTGGGCGAAGAGCCAGCCATAAGGTGGCATGTGATGTTTAAACAATGGGCGAATAACCTGTCCGTGCTAACCAGAAGGGCCGTTCATTACTGGGTTATCAAAAGCCGAATAACAACTCACTAGACGTTATTGATTCCTTCTCGCGGACAGGAAGGAAATTAGGTTAAAAACATTTCATTCCACCTGCTTTACACTCGGGCGTTTCCTTGATGCCACCTGTTAGGTAAACATTAACAACTAAGCAAAACGACACTACGTGAAATCTACTTTTCCGAACGCGTGGTAGTTGATTTAACAATAATAAAAGTCTGGTATCCCCCCTCTCCTCCTCCCCTGCTCCTCCTACTCTCCCTTCACTTTCTCCGCCTCCTCCGCCTCCTCCTCCTCCTCCTCCTCCTCCTCTCCCTTCACTTTCTCTTTCTCCTCCTCCTCCTCCTCCTCCTCCTTCTTCTTCTTCTTCTTCTTCTTCTTCTTCTTCTTCTTCTTCTTCTTCTTCTTCTTCTTCTTCTTCTTCTTCTTCTTCTTCTTCTTCTTCTTCTTCTTCTTCTTCTCCCCCTCTTCCTTCTCCTCCTCCTCCTCCTCCTCCTCCTCCTCCTCCTTCTTCTTCTTCTTCTTCTTCTTCTTCTTCTTCTTCTTCTTCTTCTTCTTCTTCTTCTTCTTCTTCTTCTTCTTCTTCTTCTTCTTCTTCTTCTTCTCCCCCTCTTCCTCCTCCTCCTCCTCCTCCTCCTCCTCCTTCTTCTTCTTCTTCTTCTTCTTCTTCTTCTTCTTCTTCTTCTTCTTCTTCTTCTTCTTCTTCTTCTTCTTCTTCTTCTTCTTCTTCTTCTTCTTCTTCTTCTTGTTCTTCTTCTTCTTCTTCTTCTTCTTCTTCTTCTTCTTCTTCTTCTTCTTCTTCTTCTCCTTCTCCTCCTTCTCCTTCTCCTCCTTCTCCTGCCTTTTCTTCTTCTTCGTATTATTAGTGTCACCTTTATGCCACAGTGCTGCATTATATTGTCCTCCATAATCCCACCTCAGGCCGTCCTATCATTTGCTATGGGTTCCAGATCCTTCCATAAAATGCATACAGGAAATTGTAACACACCTTAAAACGTAAGGGCATATGGTGTTAGACATATATTTGTGCAGACCATTCGTTACTGAGTGAGTGATGTGGTCAGTATTACACCGATAGCCTTTACGTCCCAAGACATTTTGTGGTCTCATTGTTTAGCTGAATACAGGTCAATTTTTAAAAATAAATCCGCTCCCATGCGGATTCGAACCCATGGCCACCAGACCGGAAGGCCGGTGTCTATCCAATACGACTGGCAGCACCTAGCTCCTTATATGTCCGTGCAGTAGTATCATAGGAGTGGGGAGGGGAGGGGGGGGGGTGCGTGTTACACCACTTTATAAGCTGTAACATAGCATAAGTGAAGACCTAACATTTCATACCCTAACTGTTGTATATGCTATAGACTGCCCTTACATGTGTGTGTGTGTGTGCGAGTGTGTGTGTGTGTGTGTGTGTGTGTGTGTGTGTGTACATATGTCAGGTCTTAGTCAGATATGACTGAGCTACCGCGTGACAGTAGACGGTACTACCTGCTTTCTGTTAGCGCCGAATGTTGGGCGACGCTTACCAAACCCGACACCTCACATTGTGCCAACGTCTTCGGGAGGAGGAGCGCAATTGGGAGGATAAAAGCTTTATCCTAGTGCGAGGAAATGCAACCTAAAGACTAAATGTCATGGCAGGACAGAGCAGGTCCTAAGCTTTGGTTGGCAACTGGTCTAGGATCGAAGCTCCAACAGACGGCCAATTAAAGCATGCTGTGCTGATCCGGCAGCTTCTGTAGCTTGTCTTGTTCCAGACGTATTGATGTTACCTTTCCTCTGGAGTTCACTAGACAGGCCGAGAGAGGGATCATGCTGCGTGGACAATACATGGTCTCTAAATTCTGCCCAGGTTTTGTGTTATGGAGAGGTATAACTCCATCTTACTAACTATCGTCTGTCAAGACGGTAAGGTGTCGACATCCTTCAAATGAAAGAAACCGAATCACCGCTCTTTGAGCTTCTTTGGACGGATTTTTGATCAATCCGGTCATTTCCTCAACGGTTAGAAACAGAACTTATGCATCATGGGACGATAAGTACGTGCTCTTTTATTCATTGGTCAGTATTTATCACATGACTATGTCAAGATCATGTTCAACGTATGCAATTACGCACGGTGCGGCACCAACGGATTTCAAATGGAGGCCCCTTATATCATCTCTTGATAGAGAGACACAAGTTATCATGTCTTCATATAGAGATAAAACAGTATAATCTCTTGACAGAGACACAAGTTATCATGTCTTCATATATAGATAAAACAGTATAGTCTCTTGACAGAGAGACACATGTTATCATGTCTTTATAGAGTTATAAAACAGTAGAATCTCTTGACAGAGATTATACTGTTTCATCTCTAATGAAGACATGATAACTTGTTATAACTTGTTATAATGTCTATAATAAATAAAAATATAACTTTTTATCATGTCTTTATACATAATTTGTCTCAAAGCAGTTTGGCCAATTTTCCCCTCACTTTGGCAAGCGATTAGCCCAGACTTCGAACCCGCGTCCCACCGTGCTCATGACATTACCAGCGCAGTTCGCTATCAACTTCGTTAGAGCGCTCCATGAAGAAATAAAACTGTATGCTGTCTTGATATAGAGATAATAGAAAGTGTCATGATACAGAGATAAGTGATCATGTCTTGATAGAGAGATAGGAGATATATTCGCTTTATAGAGAGAGAAGTGATGTCATATTTTCGTAGAGAGATATGTGATATCATGTCTCCATGTACAGACAAGATAGTTTACCGTCTTCATTACGGTGTAAGAGATGTTATGCCATGATAAAGAGATAATACATCACACGTTCATAGAGACATACAAGATCACCTGGTCTTCGAAGAATGAGGAAACGTTATTTGTCATTTTATACTATGGATTATTATGTCTTCAAGAGAGAGAGAGAGAGAGAGAGAGAGAGAGAGAGAGAGAAAGAGAGGGGGAGAGAGAGAGAGAGAAGAGAAAAGAAGAGAAGAGAAGAAAAGAGAAGAGAAGAGAAGAGAAGAGAAGAGAAGAGAAGAGAAGAGAAGACAAGACAAGACAAGACAAGACAAAACAAGACAAGACAAGACAAGACAAGAAAAGACAAGAAAAGACAAGACAACAGGAAGAGAAGAGGAGAGAAGAGAAGAGAAGAGAAGAGAAGAGAAGAGAAGGGGAGGCGAGGGGAAGATATTGTGAGGATAACAGAGACAGAGCGGGGAGGGGGGGGGGTGATATATTACATTACATATAGAGACATATAGCTCATGGCTTTTTCATGTACATATTTATTTACGAAAAGATTATAGACAGATCACCGTGCCTTCAGAAAAGATCTCTAAATGCGATGCCCTCTAAAGGACGTAACTGGATTAACTTGTATCTATCTATCCATAGGTACCTCGGTTTAAGCCCTGCTGCTGATTACTTATACAATATACACGTATTCGTGAGTCGCTGCTTTGTTTAACACAGAATAACAATACATTCACATATATTTGTTGGTTGGCCTCTCGTGTATAGCAGTGCCACCAGAAGATGCACTATTGCAACGGGAGCTTCTCCCGTAGATCTGCTTACCTACAGTGTGTGTCTAGTTGTTGCCCACACGTTCATCCTGCCCCACTGTGCCAAGAACATTTGGAACAATGGAGACTTCACAAATATTTTTCCTGCCACCGAAAAGGCTGCATGTTTTCAAACGAAATTCTAGATTCCTGTGAAGATCTGAGTCTGGAGTCTAAAGTACCCGACTTAGAAGATATATGGGTCGTCTTTACGCCTTTTGGCTTTCTCAAAGCATTATATCACAGACTGGTTGTTCCATTGGAAAACAGACAGAAGTCTCGGCACAAAGAAACTTCGGGTAATTTCGTGACGGTAATAATATAAATGTTCATTTTGCCTACCGCATTTGACGTGAGCGGCAGATCACACGTCCTGCTTATAAGCCATCATCATCATGTGTCATAGCGATAAGCGTGGGCGGTCCTGGTTCGTAATCTCATACGATCATCAGTCTTGGATAAGTCTATGTTGTTGATTAGATTATGCCATGTAGCCAATCTATCCATGTAGTTATCTCACTGATTTCTACTGACACTTTTTCCGCCATTTATGCCAGTTGTCACTAAGTGTTCTAGCTTCTTTCTCCTTAAAACATACCACACAAAACATCTGGACTGTACGTATAACTTTTCTAACTAATTTACAGTTTTCATTTGTTTCTTGCAGAACTATCTCATTCGTTTGTTTTCTCTGTCCGTCTATTTTATTCTTTGCATTGTCTTCGGAAACGACATTTCCGCTGTCTTCAGATGTGTCTCAGTTTGTCTGCTTGTTGTCCATGTTTCAAATGCATATGACAATAAAGTTTCTATTTACACCCCCACAATGTTGTTCTCACCGCAGTTGACAGTGAAGAAGAATGTTGCCAATTACATAGAAGTTATATTGTGGTATTTCATTTTTCTTAGAGACGACCATAATCTCTGTTTTCTTATAATTTAATTATAAGCCTAGCTGTTCACTGTGTAATCTACCAAATGCTGTAGATTCTTTTCATTGTCTGCAGCCAATACTGTAAAATTGCATATCTTATATTATTGGTGTTATGTCCTCTTTGAAAATCTGCTCGCATCGTTAACATCTAGACATGTCTTACTCTAAAGAAAGTCTTTGTGTAGTTTAAGATGCAAATATGTTGATCTTTGTTTACTTTATATTTTCTTCATTACCCTTTGCATTATACTTCTTAGCAAAATCGTTGTAATATGATTCATTATGTTAATTATTGCTTATAAGTCCAACATATCTAATAGCACCTTCGATTTTTATTGCACGCTACTGTGATTTTTAAAAAAAAAGGTGAAATAAATTTATAGACATTGATTTGCACTCTGTTAAGACAAAGAGAAATATGCTTAAATTGTAAGAAACAACAGACAACAGCGAAATGTAAAGTTATAGGCATACGTATTACTTATTTCAATTGACTACCATGGCTTCTGTTATCAGCTTATTTCCTTTCGTATTTAAGTAAATCAATATCTGCACATTTCGTTCGCTTGATGCTTTGATGGTCTCATGAGTTTATTAACGCCCCCGAAGGTCTTCAGTCGGAATACAGAACACATTTAGCACAAACAATCGCCTGTAATTGTATTAAACAATCAACCTTGCAAGTTGACGATTCAGGTTGTTATGAGTTAGTTTTCAGTGTGAAAACTACCGATGTCTAATGCCAAATACATATCTGTTAAGTTAATTCCATGACCTTTTACAGGTCGTTGCAGTCCACAACGGCATTTATTGGCAGTTTGACATTTACCAGGCTATTTGTCGTCCAGTAGTTTGCCATCGCTTTCTGAACAACCGAAGCTGACGCCGCAAAATCAAAGTAAAGCGACCAGCTCCCAAATCGCATGACACTGATTTCGAACCCTCGACACGCTATGTCGGAGAATTGTGAAACTGCATTTATAAACCCTACACTACAGTTGCCGACATATATCTGTAATTGTAATGATAATTTGATATACTACACTCTATCTGCCTAGGCTCAAATGAATGGTCGTCGTGCGCCAATATTGGATATTTGAGCAAAGAAATGGTGATAAATATATGGTATTATTGACATTAAGGTAGTTTGCCAGTATATCTTGGAAATACAACTGTCTAACTATATTTATGTGGAGTCTGGAAATGTTATTGGGAGACTAATATCATGGGACAGAGGTGCGAGAAAACAGATTTAACGACGTAACGCAGAATCAAAGGTAGTTCTCTTGTTGGCTTCACAAGCGGCATGAAATAAACAGTTATTGAGATTCTGTGGTTGTTTTTCGTTGTCATCTGTCTGTATTTGGAGCAGTGGTTCTCAACATTTTTTGGCCCATGTCCCCCCTTTACCATAAGTTCAGAACGGCATTCCCCCCCCCCCCCCCTTTTTGAATTTCCTCCCTATAAATCCCCCCCCACCCTTAAACAGTATACATAAAAATGGAACCTAAATTTAATAACACATACTAGAACAAGTCTAGACATCTACATAAAACGTGATTTGCGGGTCTACTTACGTTACAAAACAAATTTCATTAGGGCGAGAAGTACAGAAACGTAAAATTCAGAAGGAAAAACAATATCAAGTAACTGGTTCTTGTATTAATGCGATTTTGGAGTAATCTTAATCCCCCCCCCCCCCCCCCCCCCGCTGGAAACCCTAAAATTCCCCACCGGTTGAGAACTACTGATTTAGAGCATTCTCTGGTGTGTTCAGAATTACGCTTAAAGAGAGGTATTCTTTAATAAAAGTTACCTAGAATACAAATGAAAATGCAGGTGTTGAATTACCGGGAAGATGGTGTGATGACAACTTCCGGTGTCAAGATGGTGAAAGTCAACTTTTTGCGCAGCTTAAATCAATAAGAATCTGCAGATAACTCTGAACCATCACGTTTCTCTTGAAACACATTTGCGGCATTATTTTTCCGGGGAATGTCAAAATCGTAAATATTTCAATTTCTCTTTATCAAAAATATAAATAAAATCAAGAAGATTTTTTGCTTTTGCTCTCGCTCGCTTTGAACTCAGGCGTAGTCCATACACACTCATTCTAGTAGCACTAGACTGATTGTAATAGGGATTTAATGGTCTTCAAAGTGGAAGACTAAACCGAAACAACTTGGTAGAATCTGCAAGGTGAAACACTAGGACAGATCCAATACTCAGCAAATCAACCATTTAATAACGAAAACAGACTTCCATCGTGGAGACAACAGCGACTGTCTGAGATGATAGATAACATTCCTGGTATTGAGAAAAGGAACAACCAGAATGAATTAGAAAGAATAAAAACAAGAATAAACTACGTAGAAGAACATAGCCCAAGCAACACCTGGACTCGTGCACATACAGATGGACCAGCAAAATACTCGACACAAAATGGAGGTGGAGACATTTTCCTGAACCTAACAAATGGGGCAAAGAAGACGCTGTCAGTAGCTACTGGCAAGTTCTAAGGTAACTTCAGAGCAGAGACAGCGGTCTTAGAAACTGGCAGAAATGTTGTTGACAGTGAAAAATAAAGAATATCAAATAGCTCCATTTACGGATGCGAAGTCTGTTGTTTCAAAACTGAAGAGCAGAAACATTACAAAACTAGTAGACCTAAGAGCAGCACTACGCGAACTATATCAGAAATCCAAACTGGTTGTAATGCCATGGATTCCTTATCGCAGCATACCTGGAAATGAAGAAAACGACCGATAAGCAAATGAAAGTGGAAGACTACTTCAGCCTAATACAGACAGAACCTATGATGAAGCCAAGTTGATTAATAAGAAGTAATTATAGAACAAAGTTGAAATCAAAGCATCCTGGTTACCAGAAAGATGGTGCATATTACCAACTCAACCGAAAAGAAGAAGTTACAATCTTCAGACTACGGACAGGTAACAACAGTCAGAAATACCACATATTTAATAACCTAAAGATAGATGAATGTAACTGTGGAATTGGTAACATGACAGCTAAACATTTGTTGCAGGAGTGTCCAACATATGCAGAACAGAGTCAAATATTCTGGTCCACACCCGCTCCATTTGAGGATATATTATAGGGGGGGGGGGCGCGGGGGGGGGCGGAGGGATATCAACAAGCTCATGTTGACTGCTGCCTTCTGTTTATTTATTCATATTTACACTTGAAGCTGAAGGTGGAAGAAGAAAAAGAAGAAGAAGAAGAAGAAGAAGAAGAAGAAGAAGAAGAAGAAGAAGAAGAAGAAGAAGAAGAAGAAGAAGAAGAAGAAGAGGAAGAGGAGGAAGAAGAAGAAGAAGAAGAAGAAGAAGAAGAAGAAGAAGAAGAAGAAGAAGAAGAGAAGAAGAAGAAGAAGAAGAAGAAGAAGAAGAATTATCAGCTTCAGTTGTTTGTCAATGAAGAGCACTGACAGCTATTGATCGTAGAGTTACCTGGCTCTCAGATTAAACAGTCTTCATCTAGCATTACATCTAATTAGCTTATTTCTCAAGTAGGATTTATTGTATCTGGTGTATAAAACAAATGAGCCATTCTATCTACGCGGTGATTCTTGGAGTTACAACTCGTGTTTAAGAGCACATCTCATTTTTACTTAGGCGAATCTTAGCTATGAAACTGACATCATCGCATAATAACACCACATAATTCAGAGCTTATAAGTCAAACATCAACAATGACAGGTAGGTGTGATGCGCGTAAACGAGCAATTACACGTATTTATTATTTGGATGATACAATTGCTTATCATGTTTATGAGAGGCATAATATTATTATTAATATCTTGTATATTTGTCACAAAGAGTATACTCGTCAGTTTGCATAAACTATTGACTACAGTTTGTCAAGGTGAATTAACTTGTCATAGTTGTAACGATATGAACATAGTTTATTTGACAGTACTGCACAAAGGGAGGATAAATTAATATACTTAGTATATTTAAACACGGGAGTCACCGACAATAGGTTTAACGAGTTATTGCCTTGCATCTTTCGCTGCACCTCGCAGGGTGCACACTGCAGAATTCTATATCATACGGAGTGTATAGATGTATCATATAACACACATAGTCTCTGATACTGTTCCAGTGTGGAGCAATGTTATCCCCACGGTAATCACAGACTCACAATGAAATCCTTCTGTCGGCCCAACCCCAGTTTCAGATGCTTAATGGCTACGGTGTATAATATATTCTTCTCGTTTGCCCTGTATTCCCGCATTGGGACATAGATGTTCAACCCGCTCACTGCAAGCCCCTCTATCTTTAGCTGCCCTGTACAGCCCAGCCCATGTCCTTCCCATGGTGTTAATTTCTGTTTCTAATTCTCTTCCCAAGTGTTTTTTAACTGTATCAGTGTCGAAGGACATTATATCGCCAAATGTGACCTCCCATTTGGACAGAAGCACGATATGTCGCCATACTAGGGTCATAGTGTTACTTGTTTTGTTTCCTGGTATCTTCTGCAATTTCAATGCTCAAGTGAACGGAACATTATAATACTTGTTCATTTGATTGTGTAGAACCAAGCCTACTTTTTTGTTTGACACTAAATCAGTCTTCTTATATTTCTTTAATACAATACATACAATATATAATGTAGTATCATTTATTCTAGCAGACACTGTTTGTCTCAGATTTTACACGTCTGCCTATGCTATTAACCTTGTGTCCTTGTAAGATTCACTTTTTTCAAAACATCCCTATCCCCCACCAAGCCTGTACTGTACCACCGAGATTCACCTTTTTAAAACTTTATCCCTATCCCCCAACAAGCCGGCCTTATCTGACCTCCATGAAGACAATTAACAGTTAGCCAATACAATGAATCTGAGGTATAACGAACATTGTCGTTAGCTGTAGCCCGCTATTGTTTCCTCTCTTATTGGTCTAACACACGCCGCATCGGTCTTAATAATATCGACAGTAGGGAGCTGGGAGGATCATTTATAAAACGGCCGACCACACGCCACACTCCCAGAAGATGTCTAATGTTCACTAGATCCCGGGTTAATCCACCATAGAAGGCGCCTATTATTTCTCCACAGCAGCGCAGATCCCGTTGTATTCATGATTATAATTCCTTTTTAATTTCCGCTCTGCTAGCAAGCTACGATATGTAACAAGTTCATTTTGAAATCTGGATCAGTCGTAGAAGTAAAAAAAAAGTAAATAGATGGAGGGGAAACGGCGTCATCGTTGAATACAACAGACGGTGTGACATGGAGGGGGGAAAACATATTACATTCATCGACATGGTAAGAAATGAAATGTAATAATGAAAGTGAAGATAAGGTGAACATTTTGTTGGAAATGTTACTGAAGGATGTTAAATATAAATACACAGAGTGACTTCACGAGAAATACGTATTACTATTAATCAATGGGTTATATTCAATATGCGATGTAAGCTTCATGTTTCATAAGGTTATGGTTGCACATATGTCTGCCTATCTATCTGCATGTCTATATTTCTGTCTGCCTACCCACGTGTCTGTCTGATTCCTGCCAAAAAAAAAACAGTCAGGCAGACAGCTACTTTAGATATGCAGTCAGGCAGGAAGAGAAACAGACAGACTGTGAGACAGACAGACAGACAGACAGACAGACAGACAGACAGACAGACAGACAGACAGACAGACAGACAGAACGAAGGAACGAACGAAAATATTTATTTTCAAAGGGTTTAGAATTGGGCACGCAGGCCCATCTGACATTCTGCCCTTCTTCTCTATTTCCTCTCATACATTCTTTCATTCAACATCTCTTATGAAGCAAATCATTGACAACAAAAGAACAATAAGCATTATAACGCATGAAATATAATCAATAATACATGACTCACTGAGGCAATGTTTAACATAAAATGTTTTGCATATCCTTTACAGGACATCGCTGTCAACATCAGCATCTTTCAGCTGTATGTTGATTTCTTGGCAAGATTACGCTCAGTAGTTTGCCATTGCTTTCTGAGCGGCCGGCTCAGTTATCCCGCAAGTCACCAGAGGGGGTCGAACCGCTCCCAGCTCTCGCCCTGCTACGAGACTCTGCGTGATAAACGGGATTACGGAGAAAGTGTTGTAACCCCTCGGCCAGAGAGACCGGCAATGTTTAACATGGGCATTATAAATACCCAAGGAAGGTGTAACGTGCCATACATATGGGAATGTTCTTTGGCTAGTTGTCGTTCGAGATAATTTACCAATATTATTGTCTTTGTTGTTGTTGTTGTTTCTTATGGGGGTATGTAGTCTGTCCTTAGGTAGTGTTCAAATAGGTTGCGACCGTATACATAATGATTGGTGGTGTCTTTGATTTCTTGTGGAAGATTGTTCCACAAATGAGAGGCAGAGTAGGCTAAGCTTGTTTTAAATAAGTCTATCCTAGATTTAGGGACATGAAGTATATTTAGTCGTTCGCTATGTCTTGCGTTATATTTAAACAATGGCCAA
Source organism: Cepaea nemoralis (assembly GCA_014155875.1). Classification (NCBI taxonomy): domain Eukaryota; kingdom Metazoa; phylum Mollusca; class Gastropoda; order Stylommatophora; family Helicidae; genus Cepaea; species Cepaea nemoralis. The sequence continues at coordinate 43,264 of JACEFZ010022564.1, forward strand.
AGGTAGCTTGGAGCATTATGAAATAGGATTTTGTGAATTAGATTAGCCTTATTAAAAAGTAGGCGTTTGTGGAGAGGCAGTATCTGAAGACGTTCATGTAGGTTAGAATTGTCAGTAAGCTTATCAACATTTATTAAACGCACTGCCCTTTTCTGGAGTGAATACAGGGGTTTTGTTTTGGATTTGGAGCATCCATCCCAATTTGTAGAGCAATAATCAACATGTGTTTGTATGTGGGAAGTATAGCATATCTGTCTTGTGTTTTCGTTGAGGAAATTTTTAATTTTGGCAAGTTGGTATACTTTTTTGGCTATTTGTTTAACTAGAGTATGAACATGGGAGTTAAAGGTTAGATTTTGATCAACGATGAGACCCAGTGCCTTGTGCTCGGTTACACTTTCTATAGGCGTGCTACCAATAAAAAGTCGCTTAAAAGTCGACAGAGTCGACTTCATTGCACCGGGTTTTATCCCATATGGCTCGGTCTCTTTCCGCAGAACGGAAAGAGTCACACAAAGCGCGAACTCCGTAGCTTTTAGCGACGACCCACAGGAGTCTCCGAAACATTCCACTCGTAAACCGAAGGGCGCGGCCCGGATTCGAACCCACAACCTTCGGAACACGAGTCAAACGGCTTGACCACTTCGCCACAGAGACTCCCAGAGTGCTACCAATTTGCAGCTATAAAGTTCTCTGGGAATTTGGAGTGTGAAGTCTTTGCCTGGTTCCTATTAACATAGTTTTTGTTTTAGAAATGTTTATTTGACTCCAGTTAACCACACTATTTATTTCCTGTTGCAAGGATATTTCTAGCACATTACGATTAATAGCGTTTGTATGTACTGTGCAGTCGTCTGCAAACAGATAGCACGACGACGACAGATATAAGGGAAGATCATTTATATAAATGGCAAATAACAGAGGGCCAAGTATAGACCCCTGATGGTACTCCAGTATTAATGGTAATGGCTTGAGATAGAGATTTATTGTGTGATACTACTTGTTGTGATACTACTACTACTACAGACAGAAAGACAGACAGACGGACGGACGGACGGACGGACGGGCGAGCTGGCGGGCGGGCGGGCGGATGGATCGATAGATAGATAGATAGATAGATAGATAGATAGATAGATAGATAGATAGATAGATAGATAGATAGATAGATAGATAGATAGATAGATAGATAGATAGATAGATAGATAGATAGATAGATAGATAGATAGATAGATAGATAGATAGATAGATAGATAGATAGATAGATAGATAGACAGAAGAAACGAACGAACAAACTTTATTTTCAAAAGGTAACAAATTGAGCACGCAGGCCCGTCTTACATTCGGCCCTTCCAATTACTCATCTTTCGTTCATCAATAGTGCATGATACATTCACATAGAAAAACAAACATTTTCAAATGAATGTTGTAAGCATAAACAATGCATTTCACCGTGTTATGACACACATACCCCACCTACCCACACATACCTCACCCACCAAATATCCCCCACACAAACATCCCCTACCCAGCCACATATCCCCCCTAGGTCACACATACATGTCCCCACCCATCACCCACCACCCACACACATCCTCCACCCAACCCACACACACACACATACACACATACACACCAACCCAGACACCCATACATGCATCAACCCACCCATCCCCCACCCACAAACATCCCCGAACTTACAGACATCTCTCCACCTACACATATTTCCCAACCCATCCCATACCCACACACACACTAACCCACCCACACATCACCCACCAGCCAGCCAAGCACACATCCCCCACCCACACACACATCTCCTCGTCAACACACACATCTCACTACCCAGCAACACCCACACACCCCCACAAACCCAAACACTTACCCACACACACATTACCCCACCAACACGTCCATGATCCACACACACATCCCCACACACATCCGGACCCACCCGCACATTTTCCCACCCACCCTCGCATCCCCCCACAAACACGTAACTCATCCACACATATCCCACCCACCCACCCACTCATAGAGAGACAGACAGACAGACCGACAGACCAACCGATCGACCAAACCGACCGACCGACTCACCGACCGACCGAAAGAACGACCAACCGACCGACCGACCACCAAAACGTGGAACGCATGGGATGATGTTTAAACGGCTTGCTGCGTTACAGAGTGGAGTATGATGCATTTCTCTTCCGCATAGTGGAAGGCGATGACTCATGGTGTCACCACTTTGTGCCGAGTAGCAAAAGAGAGAGCATGCAATGGAAGCATGCTGGATCACCAAAAGCCAAAACAATTCAAGTTACAGGTTTCCGGTGGTAAGGTTATGCTGAGCGCATTTGTGTGTGTGTGTGTGTGTGTGTGTGTGTGTGTGTGTGTGTGTGTGTGTGTGTGTGTGTGTGTGCCATGAATGGCTATTGTTGGCCGACTTTAAAGAACCTGGTGTCAACATCAACTCTACCCACTACTTGCAAGCACTAGACACAAGCTGCAAAATGCCATCAAGAATAAACGACCCGGCAAGCTTTCTCGCGGTGTGATTTTCTTGAACGAAAATGCTCGTCCGCATGTCGCAAAGATTGTGCAGGAAGCACTAGCAAGGAAGAAGTGGGAAATTCTGTAACATTCAGCCAAAGTCCTGATTTGTCACCATGCGATTTTCATTTGTTCGGACCTCTAGAAAAAGCTCTCAAGGGGCAACTATTTCACACAGATGCAGACGTAATGAACGCGGTAAACACTTGGGTCAGTGAGCAACCACAATCCAATTTTGCGGACGGCATTCGCCTCCTACCTAAGCAATGGGATGCTTGCCTGAATGCCTACGGAGACTTCTTTTGACCAACCCATGGTGCATAATTCATTCAAAATAAATACTTTGTTTAATTCTACCACACCTGTTAATGTTTCTTTCATGCGTTTGTATTAAAGCCATTGGAACGGGTTTCAAATGAACGCCCCTAATATATCAGCGGAACAAACTAACCTCTGTATATTATTACAATTTTAGTTTCTGAAACTCTTCGACAGACAGCACAATACTCTTTTCACAGAGGAAAACGTAACGATGAATGTATCATCATTTCGACATTTGTTGCATGCCTTTTGTTGGCAGTAATTTATCTGGCGAGATCGCCGGGCAATGTGACACCCCCACCATCTTGTCTGTCTGTCTGTCTGTCTGTCTGTCTGTCTGTCTGTCTGTCTGTCTGTCTGTCTGTCTGTCTGTCTGTCTGTCTGTCTGTCTGTCTGTCTGTCACGCACGCACGCACACGCACACACGCAAGCACACGCACACACGCACGCGCGCACACACACACACGCACACATGTGGGTTAGATTGCCCGGCTACGTCCTTCGGTTTACAGGTGTAATTTTCTCGGAAACTCTTGTGAAATGTCGCTGAAGTACGGAGTTCGTGTTTTGTGCGACGCTTTCGTCAGACCGTCTTGCGGAAAGAGACCGAGCCTTATGGGATGTACTATAACAGTACAGCGAAGGGACGATGGACTATCAACAACTCCAAGACGGTTCCAGCTCCATGTTACTTTATTCAGAATCAAGCCAGATGTTGCTCAGTTAAATCATACGTCCATCTCTTCTCTAGTCCCCGATGTTAACTGATCCGTAACAACAAACTACGTCACGACTTGAGCATCTTTCTTCCCATTCTACCCTGATGCTCAAGCGTGCTGTAGTTTTGCCCACCCCATATACACTTACTGCTACACCTTCCTATGTTTTCTAAAGACTTTTTCCCTTAAAAAGTCTTTACTCCCAATCCCCCTACTCTATTCCCTCTCTTTCCTTACTTCCCACAGCTCCTCTAATCTTCCCCAAACCAACTTTATTTTAAGTAAAACAATCTATTCGTAACTCTTTCCCCTGCCATATAGTAATCCACTATATATTTCTTGTTCGTTCTTGGCTCCTCAAGGTTCCTATATAAAAAATATATATATCATAAGAACAGCTCGTATAAATCGTTATCGTATACTTGACATTATGAAATTCTTCACTCTTTCACAACACAGGATGGACAGCAACAATGTAGTTAGAAAAAGCAAAGAAGGGGTGCGCACCCAGTGAAAAGCATAAAGAATGAATAGTCAACATGATCACATTTACATAAAGTAATGAATAGTCAACACAATCACATTTACCTCCCTTACCAATAAAAAATTTTTTGTAAAATAATTTTTTTAAAATACATCTTATGAAATAGATCTTTGTTCTCTATAAATCAAGTTGACATAAGTTTTCTCAACATTTATATATTCAACATTCATATTGCCATCCACAATCTTGTCTATATTTCCGTTACCTCATCTTTTACCACGAGCCAATGTTCATATTCCATGAACATTTTTAATTTAATTAACGCTGGTATTTCACAGCTCCTATATCTTGCCCCCTCACATCCCATGATCTGCTTCTTTGTCTACCTATATATATACCCCCGCTTATATGCTGCCATTCACAGTCTCCCCTCCAACCTTATATCTTCATGCCGATTTTCACAGCAACTTAATATTCCCAAAGAGAATGTGTCTCTCTATTAGCCCTCAGTAGTTTTATTAACTCTTTTCTGAACAAAGGGTCTTAAATAAAACCCCATATATTTTCTTTATTCTAGCCAACACCATTGCTATTTATAAATTAAACTTACTTAATTAAATTTGTAACATATTTGCTAACAAAGTAACCTAATACACAAAACAACTTATTTAAATTATGAGTTAAGCGAAATAAAATCAAAACAGGACATCATACTCCCCAACTCATTCAAAGAAAAACACATTTAAAAATAATATTAACATGCATCTTATCAAATCAGAAGAAAATATTCTATTATTACCTATCACTATTGGTCTCTTTTACGGACCAATAGTTTGTACTCAAAAGTCTAGGAACACAATAATCCTATTCAAATAACAACAACCATTTCACAGGACCAAATCAAGCAAAAAAAACATATTATATATGAGGACATTAAAACTCAGACTCAATAAAACAATCAAATAATAACAATCATTTTACAGGACCAACTCAAGCAAAAAAACATATTATATATGAGGCTATTAAAACTCAGACTCAATAAAACAATTGTCTTCTCGCTAAAGAGAAGTTTTTCAAAAAAATATAACTCACTTAAAATTAACTACGTACAGTGGCCCATCAACATTGGCCTCCTATACGAACTAATGTAACACATATCTATTCATACAAGTCATTCCACTATTTCTATAACCGAGAAAACAAAACACTTCACTGCCACGTATGTATATCTGTTAACTACAGACCAATTTCTTAACTTAGAACAATATCTGTTCTCTCTACACACAAAAAATCACTAATCAGCAATGACCGTACTATCATTGATTCTCTCCCCTCACAATTTTCTATCTTTTTCCAGCCTAACTCCTAACACATCACAATGTCTGGAATATCATCTTAAGCAAGCACTGTAACTACAGGTCAACTCATTTTATCTATTACTAATGTGGCGATTATCCCAATGTCATCTCAATGTACCAGCCGTCATCTATCTACTAATTAACCTGTGGCTCGGCACACCAATTGTTTCCCTTGGCTTTGTACCAAACATCACTACAACTTCTTAATCATTACCGTTAACCACAGCATTTCTAGCACCAACAAAAACCTGTCTATCTACTATAGAGCACATCCACCTGCTGTACCATTATCCAACTTGTCTATCTACAAAAACTCATGAAGTTGAAACATAAAATCAACCAGCAATTCCATCACAGAGAGGAAAAAATATATGCCTCACTCGAACCTACCTCTATATTAGTTATCTCAATGCTTAACTACTCCTCAAGACCATTTATGAAAAGTATCCATAGAAGCCTTTTCCATTTCCAGCCGTTTCATATACTTCATCAAGTATCTCTTTCCTTTTCACATCATGAAACTTATATCTTGCCATCTGCAGTATTTTCTAATCATTTACTTCTTACGTTTCCACTTCTTCAATAACTCCAAGTTTCTTTGAATAAGTGCTATCTCCACATCAATATCATCTTCTTCGTATAACTTATTAGTTTCTTCCATACTACTATTTGATTCTGACTTTTCATCCATTTCCTCTTCTTCACCTGTATGTCTCTCGCTAGCAGCCGCTAATCTCTTCCGTTCAATATCCCATCTAATTTGTCTATCACTATTTCTTAAGGACCTTTCTAGTAGAGGCATATCTTCACCGCTTGTTGAATAATCTCTAATTCTCCTCTGTCTTTTCACCTCTCTTTCTCTTTGTCTATCCACTCTTCTTTTCGTTGCTTGTCTAGTATTCTTAAATGGAGCACCTGTTTCCTCTTCCATAGATTCTATACTATCATAATGACTCTCATTCACTTTTTCTTCTTCTATCGTTTTCGGTATTGTCTGTTCTTGAGTATCATCGTCAACTGGAGTTGTTATTGACTGATTTTGTGCTGGATCTTTTCTAAAACCTGGGGTTATTGTAGTTCCCCTGACGACTTGTTCATCTAAGTATCCGGTGTCTGAATAATAATTATTATTATAATTATCATTTCCCTTCTCTTCATCATCTCTTCTTAAGTGTTCCACGTGTGCCCTTGCCACATGTCCCGTGATCTGGTTCTTGATACTATACGATACATTTCCTAGCTTTTCTAAAACGTAATAACCTGGGACCCAACGAGCATCAAACTTAGAGTTCCTTCTATGCTTCTTGTAATAAACTCTATCACCTACCTTAAACTCCTGCAATTTTGTATTCACGTTTTTGTACTTTTTCTGTCTTTCTCTAGCTTTAATTATATTACTCTTTAATCTTACGTGTGCTTTATGCATTTCTTGTATGATGGTCTCTTGAAAGTCTTCCCCCATATACTTCCGTCTTGGTTTTAACAGATTATCTATAGGTAGTACTGGTTCTCTCCCATGTATTAAATAGAATGGTGAAAACCCCGTGCTCTCATTTTGATTTGTGCGTATAGCGCTAAGCGCTGGTCCCAAGAATAAATCCCAATCTTTTTCATGTTCATCGACGATCTTTGCTATAATATCATATAAGTGTCCTATGTTGACGTTCGTTCTTAGCATTTGAAGAAGGTCTATAGTATGAGGTCTTTATATGGTTTATATTCAAATCTTTTAATAACTTTTCGAATTTTTTATTTACAAATTCCCTACCATTATCCGTAAGTATACTTTGTGGGCAACTAAATCTTGGTACGAACTCTTGTAAAAAAATATTAATGACAGTATCTGCGCTCTTATCTGGGATTGCATAAACTTCTGGCCAAAGACTGTAGACGTCTACTATATGAATTAAATACACGTTTCCTGACAATGTTCTAGGGTGAGGACCCGATATATCTAAACTAATTTTTTGCATAGGAAACTGAGGAATATCTGTATCTTGTAAGGGACACTTAATTGTTTTCATATTCCTTAACCTGCATCTTTCACACGTATCTACATATTTGCAAGCAGATTTGAACAAGTTCGGCCAATAATATTTACTCGTAAGTGCTTTCACCAATTTATCACGACCGAGATGACCATTCTCATCATGATATGCTTTTAACACTTCATTTTCCAAATGTTTTGGAATATATTTCCTTAGCTGTTCGTTCCTTTCACACATATAATATAACTGTTCGTCCTCTTGTAAAACTAAATAATTCTTCTTATATTTGTTCTCCTCCGTTTCTTTTAATTTCTGTTTTATTTGTAAGACTTTTGGATCTAATTCTTGTTCTTCTTTCATATTAAACTGTGCTAAATGTGGGTCTTCTGCTCTAGGTTCAGACTCTTGATCCGATGGTAAACTCTCAAACTCTTCTCTATTTATTATGGCAGAATCTAATATATTTACTTGCCAGTTTCGGTCGTCGATCTCTGGTTCACCTTCATCTTCTGTGTCTCCTGATGACTGTGGATACGGGATCCTAGACAATAAATCAGCACATGTGTTAATCCTACCTGGAATGTATTCAATTTTCGTATTGTATCCCTGTAGATTCAATGCCCACGTCTGTATCTTCCTGTTCTGCACTGGAGCTTCTAACAGAGATTTTAAAGGCATATGGTCAGTTCTAATAACAAAATTTGCGTTATGTAAGTAGTAATTTAGTTTTTGGAGAGCATAGTGTATAGCATAAGCCTCTTTCTCGATAGTCGTCCATTTCCGTTGAGACCTGCTAAGTTTATGAGACAAGAAATAAATTGGTCGTTCATTTTTAACCCCTGGTATTCCAGATTCTTTTCCTTCATATGGTTGAACCAAACACGCTCCTATAGCATTGTCCGAAGCATCTGTATATAGTATTAACTGTTTATTCAAGTCTGGATGCGTCAATAGTGGTACCAGTGTTAAACTGTTTTTTAAAAATTCGAACGCTTTTTGACACTCATCATCCCACTTAAATCTAGCGTATTTGCCCGTTAAATTAGTAATTGGTTCCGTTATTTTTGAAAACCCTGGGATAAAGCGCCTATAATACCCACAGGTTCCTATAAACGCACGCACTTCTTTTACGTTAGTTGGAGGAGGTAATTCTTTAATAACCTTTATCTTGTCTTGGTCTGGTTTAATTCCGTCTCTATTTATAATATACCCCAAATATTTTGTTTCTGTCTTTAAAAACTGGCATTTACTAAGCTTCAATTTAACGTCATGTACTCTTAATCTGTCGAATACTAATCTAATATGTTTTAAATGATCATCCACATCCCCTGCTGTATAGATAAGAATGTCGTCTATGTATGCTAATGCAAACTTTTGCATACCCTCTAATACCTCATTTATTAACAGCATGTAGTGAGACGGGGCCGTTCGAACCCCGAATGGCATTCGTAAGAATTCGTAAGAACCCATATGAGTACAGAAAGCACTTTTCTTTTGAGCGTCCTTCGACATCGGGATACACCAGAATCCTGATCTTGCGTCTAGTGTCGTGAAAAATGTAGAGCCATTAAGCAACCCCAAAATATCATCAATCACCGGCAGTGGGTACGCTACATTCTTAGTGATTTTGTTCAACGCCCTGTAGTCGCAACAGAATCGATGTGAACCATCAGGTTTGGTCACGATTACTATCGGAGATGACCATTCTGACTTCGATCTTGTTATTATCCCTGCTTTCAACATATCTTCTATTGCCTTTTCAACAACTTCTCTATTTCTTAATGGAGTTCTATATGGTTTTAAACTAATTGGTGGATGGTCTCCCGTATCTATTTCCATTGTAACTGTTTTTGTCTTTCCCAATTCTAAATCATTAATTGCAAATACATCCTGATTTTCTTTTATAAGTTGTTCTAATACTTCCTTATTTTCTGGTGGCGCTTTTAACTGTGCCAACAATTCTTGTTCCCTTGTCATTTTGTCTAGTGAATGTATTTGGGCTGTCTTTCTTCTGGATGGATGGATCAATTCATCCATTTGTACGTTCCCTCTTCTTCCGCGTCCGCGTCTGTTATTAACTCTTTCACTAGAAGTTTCTGAATAATTTGTTCCCGACATTTCTACTCTATCCGTTGCCAATATGTCACTAATGTTATGTTCTAGTTTGGCTATTACACATCCTCTGTATAATTTGATTTCTCTACCTGTGTTGTTAATAATCATCACTGGAAAGGTTAGGTGTTTGTCTAACGATATTATTCCATCCGGAACTTCAAGACCAGGCTCATCAATAACTTCCTTTTGCAATTCAGTGATTCTAACTGTGTGTCCTGCCACATAATATGGGTTTCTCTTTATCTTCGCTTGTATCAAATTAACCGACTGTGGTTTTAACGTCGTGGACATTTTAATTCTAACTAGTGCCGATATATGCATGTCTTCTTCCATATCTACATACACGTCCTTGAATTTTAATTTGTGTAAATCAAAGAGAAGTCTTACTCCGTTTTTTATTAAAAAATCTCTTCCTATAAGCATGTTTCTATTTAAATCTTTCACTACATGAAAAAGATGTCTTACGTTGATCCCCCCCCCCAATTTAAAATTGATCATTGTCTGTCCAATTACTTGTAAATTCTGTCCTGTAACAGAGTGAAGATTATTATGACTCTTAAATATTCTACTATTTCTCATTATTTTATATAAAAAGCTTTCTTTAATTACACTAACCTGAGCTCCTGAATCAATTAATGTACGAACTCTATATTTTCCTATTTCTATTATACATGAGCTATGATCTGTTTTATTTTCTGTAAACTGTTTGATTTCATCTAGTTGAAAGTATTCTCTACTCGTCCTACTATGCCTGTTATTAACATACTCTTTAAACCTTGGGACCTTATTATTTTCCCTCCTACTACAGGTCCTATTTAATAGGTAGGGCGCCGGTTTTCCTGAGTTCTTGTACCTGTACAATTCCTGTGTCTATCTTCAACATTCCTATTCAACCTGCTATTGCCATTTCTACTTTGTGTATTCGACTGGGCACGCCTGTTATCACAAAAACGAGAAACATGTCCGCGTTGACCACAAAACCAACAGACTATATTTGTGTTGTTCGTTCTACCTACTGTCTCACTTGTAGGATACCTCATTTGTCTTCTTTCATCATAAGCACTTCTATTACTACTTTGTAATGTCTGTATACCTCCTCTCCTATTCCATCCGAACCTTGTTTGTCCTATCTCCATAGGCTCCTCAATCCTGTCTTCTCGACTAGTTCCTATTTCTCGTCCTGTTCTCAATCTAAATCTACGTCTCAAATTTTCTTCTTGTACCGCAATATCTACAGCTTGTGATAACCTCTCAGGGTTTTCTCTCATTAGCTTAAACTTCAATCCATCGGATTTTATGCCATCTACAAAAATCCCGACTAACATCCTCTCCACCTCCTCTCCTCGTACATTCTGTCCTAAGAATGCTTCTTCAGCCAGGTTAATCAACCTATCACTGAACAATTGTACCGTCTCTCCAGTGTTTTGTTTAGACTGTCTCAACACCGAAAACGCATGTTGTGGATCCGTTATTTCCGCGTACTTATGTGCTAGGTCATCCTTGAACTGTTCCCATGTCTCATCTACTCTAGCCTCTAATTTTCTTCTGATATGATCCGAAACCGGTTCTGTTGCCGCCTGATAAGCAAGTCTCATTTTCTCTTCATCTGATGCAGACACCAAATATGCATACTTCTCTATGGAAGTTATCCATTTCTTAAACTCTCTGGCCTGTCCACTAAACTTAACAATTTCAGTTGCCATTCCCTGTTGTTTTATGACCGTATGAAGTCTACCTACCGCTGTTCCTACCCCCGTCAAAACTTGTGCCAATGAATCTTGTTCCGTCATGCTAAAATATTTACAGTTATTCAAGCAAAAAAAACAATCAATACTTATTAATATCCAGTCTTGAATTAACCAAAGGATGTTATCTTCCTCCTGAAACTCAATAATTTTCTATCTAATAGAAAAATTTAATTATATTACCCCTGTTCTTGTTGAACTTATTTTTCCAATCGCAATTGAAGTCCTTGACGTCTATGCCGAGGCTGAGAAGCACGGTATCTGGTACTCGAGTAGTTGAACCAGGATCGACAAAGCGGCTTCAGTACTTCGTAAGGGTCAAAAATGCTCGACTGGGCTCGATAGGCTCGACTGGGCTCGATAAGACAGTGAAGAACGATTGAACGTATCAGCCACCCAGGGACGGGCTCTTGAAACAGGGCAAGGAACGATAGAATGTATCAGCCACCCAGGGACG
>JACEFZ010022564.1:60000-152892 GCA_014155875.1 Cepaea nemoralis
AATGTCTTTTAAGGTCATAGACAACCTGAACGCAATGCATCGGTCTTAAGAGTCAAGACTCAGTGTCTTTCAGGGATTATACAATCAATCAACCTAGTTAACACAGCCTTTCAGGGATTATACAGTCAGTCAACCAACTAGCCAGCCAACCACCCAACACAGACATTGCAGTTGTTGATTATCACAATACTTCTGAATTTTCTACTTTTGGCAGCCCAATGTAATTCTTATGAAAGCGGTGGTCCTCTCAGCTGTTTCCGGGACCTCTAAAGTAGCTGTTTCCGGTATCTCTAGAGTGAGTTAGTAACTCTCGGAGTCAGCTGTAGTTGCTTACTCTTGACGGTTGAATGGGCAGAGCACTTAAAGAAGTGACCGCTTATTTCATAGGGGCGACAACAGTGTCTGCACAGCATGCATGTTGAGGACTGATGCGGTTTAAATGGCTATTGACTTTGACATGCCCTGTTCCAAACTGAAAAATTAGGCTTTTTGGTTGGGAAATTTCGACATAAAAAGTTTGACCTGTCGATAATTTTACCAATCTGCTCAGTCAGTATTCTATTGTGCAGTTTACTAAACATCTGTTTAACTGCCGGACGCACGAAGGGTTCGCTCCAGGAGGAGGACATTTAGTGCTCTTGCGACACTTTACCAGGGCATAGTATATAACGATGCAAAATAATCTATAGTATCCTTTATACATAATAATATGTCGGATTCCATGGAAACTAACAGCCAAATACAGAGGTTGTAGAAAAAAAAACGTTGAATAAAAAGAGAGTTGAAAGTAATAAAAATAGGCAAGTTGCTTGCTTGTATTCGTTGGCTTGAGCTCCACGTGAAGTCCTGTATGTCGGATGAAGACATCCTGTTGTCCAACATCATTGTGATGTCATACCGGACTGAGGTTTGCGTGAGTATCCGTTGTCCCATGTCTGGCTTATTGGTGTGCAGACTGGTGGTTCCTCGCCGTACAGGCAGTCACCCTCCGACTTTGGAGGAATAGGCAAGTTAAATATTGCGGTCACGTTAAAGGGCATAATACTCTTATTAAAAATATACTGGAAGGTAAGGTTGAAGGTAAGTGAGCAAGAGGTACACAACGTCACAAGTGAGAGGATAATATCACGTGATGGACGAACATTGGTCGGACCGAATGTTCGATCAAGGCGAGAGACAGACACTATTGGAGATCTATTACAGCCAATCTTCATTGTGGAGACCGCACCTGATTGATTGAATGATTGATTGATTGATTGCTTGATTGATTGATTGATTGTAAGTATGATGTAAATTCGCACGAACGGTTTAGACTGACTGGGACAAAGCACTTATAACTACTGGCTGGGTTCCAGGGTTGTATGACAACGCTACGTTTTCACATAATATATCAAATATATGGAAACATTTAATACAAGAAAGAGAATGCTGAACTAATATATAGAACCTGTTTTACTGTATGGCAGTAATCATGAAATGTAAATTAACAAATTAGGAAGGACTTGGAAGCAACAGAGATGTGGTTGCTGAGACGAAAGTTGCGAATTCATTGGACTGCCAGAGTGACTAACAACGACTGCCTGAAACAGGCTGACACTAAAACATTGTATTCAACAAAAAGAATGAGACAATCAGCTTTCTCTGGCCACGTGGTGAAAAGAGAGGCATTGGAGTAAATCGTGAAGACTGGAAAGATCAAGGGAAAGAGAGGTAGGGGAAGACCAAGAGAAATGATGCTGGATGGACTGAGACGGTGGCACGGAGAGTTGATCCAGAGTTGATCCAGAGCACCAAAGACCGAGATCTGTAGAGAGACATGCATACTTAGCCAGCTGGCAGGGCACTTGATGATGATGATGATGATGATGATGATGATGATGATGATGATTGATAGGTTTGATATATTATTAGATAAACGGGAATTATTGTAACCTGTCAGAAATATCCCAGTGTGACTAATGCATACGAACCATTTGTATTTTTGACAAATACAAATATAAAGATACCGTTATACTGCAGACACATTCTTAGGTTACAACGGATCAAGAAGGACATTAAGTACTGATATTCTACAAGATTTAAAATCAGTGGAGTGTGTGCGTGCGTGCGTGCGTGCGTGCGTGCGTGCGTGCGTGGGTGTGTGTGTGTGTGTGTGTGTGTGTGTGGTACCTTAACACTTGGCGCGCTTCAGAAAGTATCAGACAGAACTGTATAGCTCTCTTATGTTACAACTGGATTCAGTCGGATAATGTCGTGATAGCACTATATGGCTGATGTCGTGATGGCGAAATGTGATGACTAAAAAAAAAAAAACAGTATCATATCCCGGCAATCGAAATGCACTGACAAAGAGAAGTGGCTTTAAAGAATAGTAATTGAAGACATGTCTTTCCAGCTGACTTTGATGAGTGCAATGTTCTACAGAGGGCGCGTTACATGATGTTGATGTTCGTGGTCGGGAAAGGTTATACACAGAGAGGGACAGTCTGTGTTAGGGGACACCCTAAATGGCAAGGGACCCAGAACATCAAAGGAGTCTACGTGTGTTTCTGGCAGACGCAGGAATGCTTTCTTAGTCTGCAGCTTCATCTTCTTAAGGACCTTGTTCCACACCGCAGGGAGTATTAGTCATACTGTGCTAACCCCATATCATAGAACAATCGCAACTCAATGGGTGATGTGTCACTATCGCGATGGTTGACTTTACTTCCCAGAACATATACTGGCCCCCTATTTTATCCTCGGTTCACCTGGGAGCGGGGTCAATCAAACAAAATGTATCTATTTCAATGGGGTTTCGAACACATGGCTTAGAATCGACAGGTAAGCGTGCTAGCCTCTACACAACAGCAGCTCCTAGGATACTTTCACGTCAGAAATATTTGGAGACAAAATTCTAGACAGAAGGAAACAACACGGCATGCTGGTGTCTGGCTGTTGTAAAATTTGAAGCAAATTAAACTTAATAATACACTCACAATAAAGATTATTCCTTTCGTAGACCTTATACGAGTATCATGTCCTGTTATTTTAGTACTAAGGGTTGAATGGCGTGTCCTAACGCTCCACTCCAGGTTGCTTTATTTGTAACCTACAAATAACATTAGTTGTAAGAAGATAATATGTTGGTTTCCCTTTGCCTTTCGTATGTACATGGTTGTTCTATGACCTCATACATATCGTAATTTCCTTTTACAGTAATTTCCCAACAAACAAGTACCTACTTTGCTTATAGGAGAGTTATCCACAGTTTCCGGTGGATACTCAGTTCACTAGAGTGAGTTTGCCACACTTCTGTTGCCCGACATCTACTGCTAAAGAGTGCAGCTTGAATTGTCCCTGCGTCAAACTAAGGTGGTATTTCTGAAGTTATCTAGTCCTTTAGTGGACCATCCTATGTACTGGATGAATTTATCATCATCATCATCATCATCATCATCATCATCATCATCATCATCATCATCATCATCATCATCATCATCATCATCATCATCATCATTATCATCATCATCATCATCATACCAATAAGCGTGGGTTCACACGATCACCATAGCCTCGGATACCGTTTGCTCCCATTTCCTGATTATTCCATGTGGCCAGCCAACCAGTAATTTATCTCCTTGTCTTTCTTCTTCTTACTTTTATCACATCAAGCGTGCCAGTTGTCAATACATTGTCAGGCTTGTTTCTCCGCATAACTTTCCCACCAAAAATCATTGGTATCAATTACAACTTTCAAAAAAAAATTCCGTTATCTTGTGTTTCTTGAAGAATTGCCTCATTCGTTTTCCCATCCATCCATGACATTCTTTGCATTTTCACAAGAAAACATTTTTTCCCCTCCCATCCGATGTTTATCGGCTTAGCTTCATATTGTCTACGTTTCGCATGCCTACAACAATATTTTCTCTATATAGCACTTTAACATGTTCCTTTCCCTCTGCAGTTGACAGTATTTTAATGGTGAGATATTTTCCATCTTGCAATAGGCCACTGTTATCAGATACCTGGATCAACACCCTGTACTATATTTATTAAAGGTCACATTTACTGATCAAGTTGTTCCACCATCTCGCTAGAAGAAAACATCACCAGTTATCAGCACTGGCGCTATCTGATACAAGAGTAAAAGAAGGCCCGAGAAGTAAATAGGATTGCCGAAATCACTGACATTGTACAGTCACACCGGTAGCTGGATCGTCAACTTATCCTCCCCATAAAAGCTTGACGTCACAAGTGGAAAAAGGTGATGATGACCATGATGCAATAGGCTACTTCCGCCATGGCGATGCTGGTATTATTCTCTACAAGACACCAATGTCAAGGTCGCCGACACCATTCACCTGATTCACATTTCACTACCATTTACATAGCCCGCTCTCTGGCGAAGGGGTCACGGACGCAATTCCTAACCCGGCATACCACTGTCGACACACAACTGCGGGTGGTTTGGAAGCACACTTTCTTGCGATAGTTTTCCTACAATGGTATGACTGTTGGTCGTTCAGAAAGCAATGGCAAACTACTGAAAGTAAACTTGCCATGAAATCACAAACAGCTAAAATAAAATTATGGAGGTGACTGCGACGTCCTGTAAAGGATATGTAACTAACTAGCCATTTACTTATGTGTTACATAATGGCACGTCGTTCTGGTTGAAATAAAAGCAGGAAGATTTCTATTTCGTTCTCTATTCAGATTAATAGGGGTTTACGTCTTTCTCCGTAGTCCCGTATATTCTCGTGAGTAACGTAACCTGCGCGAGAATCAGTAGCGGTTCTCGCCGCGTTGGTAACCTACGGGGTATGTGAGCCGGCCGCTCAGAAAGCAATGGCAAACTACCGAGCGTAATCTTGCCTAGAACGTCACCAGCAGCTGAAAAATGCTGATGTTGACTGCAACGTCCTGTAAGGGATAAGCACCAAAAAATAAAAATTCAGCTTAAACTGCATCGTTAGGGTACTTCGCTGACAGTGTGATGGGCACGGTCGGACGAGGGGTCGACGCCTGTGCTCGTCATCAACCGCTTAGTGGAGGACAGACTGGGCACCTATTCCCCCTGTCATTCAGGCCAGTGACGACGGTGCTAGCACTTCACTGACCCAGATTACTATGACTGGACATTTGTCTTGCGATTCTATCATGAATTCAGGGGGGGTGGGCTGCTATCATGGTTTTTACACTCATCGAAAAGCTGGAACTTCATCTCATTGTCAATACGTGTTTTTTTGTTTGTTTGTTCGCATATCCTTTACGGGACATCGCTGTCAAGATCAGCATCTTTCAGTTGATTGTTGATTTCTTGGCAAGATTACGCTCAGTAGTTTGCCATTGCTTTCTGAGCGACCGGCTCATATACCCCTAAGTTACCGACGCAGAGAGAACCGCTACCAATTCTCGCACAACGTCACGTTACTTACGAGAGTATACGAGATTACGGAGAAAGTCGTGTAACCTCTAGACCAGGGAGACCGGCAGGGATAGACCACTGCTCTTAAAGTGGACACTTCTACGCGAAAGGAACTCAGCAGGAAAGTGGTTTGGTCAAATGTCAACCTCACTACCCAATTCCCCGGTTAAATGCATACATGAACTCAGACACACATATACATACCATCATGTATGTGTGTGCGTACGTGTGTCTGTGTGCGTGTGCCTGTGCCTGTGTGTGTATGTATGCATGTGTGTGTTTGTGTGTGTTTGTAGGCGCGTAGACGTGTGTGTGTGTTTGTTTGTCTGTGTGTGTGTGGTACCTTAACACTTGGCGCGCTTCAGAAAGTATCAGACAGAACTGTATAGCTCTCTTATTTTACAACTGGATTCAGTCGGATAATGTCGTGATAGCACTATATGGCTGATGTCCTGAAAGCGCAGTGTATGTGGTGTCATGAAGATACAATATGTGTAATATCACGATGGTACAATATGTGTAATATCACGATGGTACAATATGTGTAATGTCACGATGGTACAATATGTGTAATATCACGATGGTACAATATGTGTAATATCACGATGGTACAATATGTGTAATGTCACGATGGTACAATATGTGTAATATCACGATGGTACAATATGTGTAATATCACGATGGTACAATATGTGTAATGTCACGATGGTACAATATGTGTAATATCACGATGGTACAATATGTGTAATATCACGATGGTACAATATGTGTAATGTCACGATGGTACAATATGTGTAATGTCACGATGGTCAATATGTGTAATGTCACGATGGTACAATATGTGTAATGTCACGATGGTACAATATGTGTAATATCACGATGGTACAATATGTGTAATGTTACGATGGCACAATTTGGGTAATGTTATGATGGCACAATATGTGAAATATCACGATGGTACAATATGTGTAATATCACGATGGTACAATATGTGTAATATCACGATGGTACAATATGTGTAATATCACGATGGTACAATATGTGTAATATCATGATGGCACAATTTGGGTAATGTCATGATGGCACAATTTGGGTAATGTCATGATGGCACAATTTGGATAATGTCATGATGGCACAATTTGGGTAATGTCATGATGGCACAATTTGGGTAATGTCATGATGGCACAATATTGGGTAATGTCATGATGGCACAATATTGGGTAATGTCATGATGGCACAATATTGGGTAATGTCATGATGGCACAATTTGGGTAATGTCATGATGGCACAATATAGGGTAATGTCATGATGGCACAATTTGGGTAATGTCATGATGGCATAATATAGGGTAATGTCACAATGGCAGAATGTGGGTAATGTCATGATGGCATAATATTGGGTAATGTCACAATGGCAGAATGTGGGTAATGTCATGATGGCACAATGTGGGTAATGTCAAGATGGCACAATATGGGTAATGTCACGATGGCACAATGTGGGTAATGTCATGATGGCACAATGTGGGTAATGTCATGATGGTACAATGTGGGTAATGACATGATGGCACAATTTGGGTAATGTCATGATGGCACAATGTGGGTAATGTCATGATGGCACAATGTGGGTAATGTCATGATGGCACAATATTGGGTAATGTCATGATGGCACAATATTGGGTAATGTCATGATGGCACAATATTGGGTAATGTCATGATGGCACAATTTGGGTAATGTCATGATGGCACAATTTGGGTAATGTCATGATGGCACAATTTGGGTAATGTCATGATGGCACAATATTGGGTAATGTCATGATGGCACAATATTGGGTAATGTCATGATGGCACAATATTGGGTAATGTCATGATGGCACAATTTGGGTAATGTCATGATGGCACAATATTGGGTAATGTCATGATGGCACAATATTGGGTAATGTCATGATGGCACAATTTGGGTAATGTCATGATGGCATAATATAGGGTAATGTCACAATGGCAGAATGTGGGTAATGTCATGATGGCATAATATTGGGTAATGTCACAATGGCAGAATGTGGGTAATGTCATGATGGCACAATGTGGGTAATGTCAAGATGGCACAATATGGGTAATGTCACGATGGCACAATGTGGGTAATGTCATGATGGCACAATGTGGGTAATGTCATGATGGCACAATGTGAGTAATGTCATGATGGCACAATTTGGGTAATGTCATGATGGCACAATGTGGGTAATGTCATGATGGCACAATGTGGGTAATGTCATGATGGCTCAATTTGGGTAATGTCATGATGGCATAATATAGGGTAATGTCACAATGGCAGAATGTGGGTAATGTCATGATGGCACAATATTGGGTAATGTCACGATGGCACAATATTGGGTAATGTCATAATGGCACAATATGGGTAATGCCACGATGGCACAATGTGGCTAACATCATGATGGCACAATATTGGGTAATGTCATGATGGCACAATATGGGTAATGCCACGATGGCACAATGTGGGTAATGTCATGATGGCACAATATTGGGTATTGTCATGATGGCACAATTTGGGTAATGTCACAATGGCACAATATTGGGTAATGTCACTATGGCACAATGTGGGTAATGTCATAATGGCACAATATTGGGTAATGTCATGATGGCACAATGTGTGTAATGTCATGATGGCTTAATATTGGGTAATGCCATGATGGCACAATATTGGGTAATGTCATGATGGCATAATATTGGGTAATGTCATGATGGCACAATGTGGGTAATGTCATGATGGCAAAATATTGGGTAATGTCATGATGGCACAATAGTGGGTACTGTCATGATGGCATAATATTGGGTAATGTCATGATGGCACAATATGGGTAATGCCACGATGGCACAATGTGGGTAATGTCATGATGGCACAATATTGGGTAATGTCATGATGGCACAATTAGGGTAATGTCATGATGGCACAATGTGGGTAATGTCATGATGGCACAATATTGGGTAATGTCATGATGGCACAATATGCGTAATGTCATGATGGCACAATATTGGGTAATGTCATGATGGCACAATGTGGGTAATGTCATGATGGCACAATATTGGGTAATGTCATGATGGCACAATTTGGGTAATGTCATGATGGCACAATGTGGGTAATGTCATGATGGCACAATATTGGGTAATGTCATGATGGCACAATATGCGTAATGTCATGATGGCAAAATATTGGGTAATGTCATGATGGCACAATATGTGTAATGCCACGATGGCACAATTTGGGTAATGTCATGATGACACAATGTGGGTAATGTCATGATGGCACAATTTGGGTAATGTCATGATGGCATAATATTGGGTAATGTCATGATGGCACAATGTGGGTAATGTCATGATGGCACAATATGTGTAATGTCACAATGGCAGAATGTGGGTAATGTCATGATGGCACAATATTGGGTAATGTCATGATGGCACAATATTGGGTAATGTCACAATGGCAGAATCTGGGTTATGTCATGATGGCACAATTTGGGTAATGTCATGATGGCATAATATTGGGTAATGTCATGATGGCATAATATTGGGTAATGTCACTATGGCACAATGTGGGTAATGTCATAATGGCACAATATTGGGTAATGTCATGATGGCTTAATATTGGGTAATGCCATGATGGCACAATATTGGGTAATGTCATGATGGCATAATATTGGGTAATGTCATGATGGCACAATGTGGGTAATGTCATGATGGCAAAATATTGGGTAATGTCATGATGGCACAATATTGGGTAATGTCACAATGGCAGAATCTGGGTTATGTCATGATGGCACAATTTGGGTAATGTCATGATGGCATAATATTGGGTAATGTCACTATGGCACAATGTGGGTAATGTCATAATGGCACAATATTGGGTAATGTCATGATGGCACAATGTGTGTAATGTCATGATGGCTTAATATTGGGTAATGCCATGATGGCACAATATTGGGTAATGTCATGATGGCATAATATTGGGTAATGTCATGATGGCACAATGTGGGTAATGTCATGATGGCAAAATATTGGGTAATGTCATGATGGCACAATAGTGGGTACTGTCATGATGGCATAATATTGGGTAATGTCATGATGGCACAATATGGGTAATGCCACGATGGCACAATGTGGGTAATGTCATGATGGCACAATATTGGGTAATGTCATGATGGCACAATGTGGGTAATGTCATGATGGCACAATATTGGGTAATGTCATGATGGCACAATATGCGTAATGTCATGATGGCACAATATTGGGTAATGTCATGATGGCACAATATGTGTAATGCCACGATGGCACAATTTGGGTAATGTCATGATGACACAATGTGGGTAATGTCATGATGGCACAATTTGGGTAATGTCATGATGGCATAATATTGGGTAATGCCATGATGGCACAATGTGGGTAATGTCATGATGGCACAATATTGGGTAATGTCATGATGGCACAATATGCGTAATGTCATGATGGCACAATATTGGGTAATGTCATGATGGCACAATATGTGTAATGCCACGATGGCACAATTTGGGTAATGTCATGATGACACAATGTGGGTAATGTCATGATGGCACAATTTGGGTAATGTCATGATGGCATAATATTAGGTAATGTCATGATGGCACAATGTGGGTAATGTCATGATGGCACAATATGTGTAATGTCACAATGGCAGAATGTGGGTAATGTCATGAT
Source organism: Cepaea nemoralis (assembly GCA_014155875.1). Classification (NCBI taxonomy): domain Eukaryota; kingdom Metazoa; phylum Mollusca; class Gastropoda; order Stylommatophora; family Helicidae; genus Cepaea; species Cepaea nemoralis. The sequence goes on from JACEFZ010022564.1 coordinate 70,153, forward strand.
GGCACAATATTGGGTAATGTCATGATGGCACAATATTGGGTAATGTCATGATGGCACAATGTGGGTAATGTCATGATGGCACAATATTGGGTAATGTCATGATGGCACAATATTGGGTAATGTCACAATGGCAGAATCTGGGTTATGTCATGATGGCACAATTTGGGTAATGTCATGATGGCATAATATTGGGTAATGTCATGATGGCACAATTTGGGTGATGTCATGATGGCAAAATATTGGGTATTGTCATGATGGCACAATATGTGCAATGTCATGATGGCATAATATTGGGTAATGTCATGATGGCACAATTTGGGTAATGTCATGATGGCAAAATATTGGGTAATGTTATGATGACAAAATATTGGGTAATGTCATGATGGCACAATTTGGGTAATGTCATGATGGCAAAATATTGGGTAATGTCATGATGGCACAATGTGGGTAATGTCATGATGGCATAATATTGGGTAATGTCATGATGGCACAATGTGGGTAATGTCATGATGGCAAAATATTGGGTAATGTCATGATGGCACAATTTGGGTAATGTCATGATGGCATAATATTGGGTAATGTCACAATGGCTCACTACGGGTAATATTGCAGAACAAAACGTGTTATATCATGATTGTGCAACATGCAAACTGAGTATTCTTTCAGAATTTTCTGCAAGTTATCTTCAAAGAAAAGGCGACGTGAAGAGTATCTGTTTACCTCGTCTGGTTATTGCGTGACCTAGTAAATGTGGAAGCCTAATATATCACACTCGTACAGCGATATCTGCCTTGGAATCGCATCTTACTTTATATTTAATCCCATGCCAACTAACGCAGGCAGGAGTGTTAATGTGTTAAGTCTTCACACCTACTAGGTTTACATTATATTGAGGTCGGGTGACCAATTCCACTCCACGTCCATGCATCACTAACAGTTTATAAAAAGCCTTGACGCAATCTAAAGAGCAGCTGCTGCCACTTCTTGATCCGACATTAAAGTACAATGGTAGTTGACGATGTCATCGATTGTGTAAAAATACACAGGTAGAACAGAAAGCAGTCACGTCTTGTGTCATCGACAAAAATAGCCTCGTCGAGATAAGGAACTTAAGAATTTTCACAGTTTTCGTAGGTAATGTTACTGTGATTTCGTGTTTTTAACCAGCAGTTTTCTTTTATGCATGTAAAAGGTTAACCATTCTAAGGGCGATCGTTAATATTTATTGAATAACATGTGGTGGTATTATTTGTTAATTATGCTAATTCTGACTGGAATTGATACTAGTCAAATCATATCTTTGGAATCAAAAATGTGTTTTCACGACTCGAACAATTGATGGACTGAACATAGTTGTGATGGCAATAGGTAAGTCTGTTGTTCTTTCATTACCGGTTACTCATAAACAGATTTGCACATGCATACATTAGGGATAACGATATGTGTCCAATGTAAGCATCATCATCATCATCATCATCATCATCATCATCATCAGCATCATCAGCATCATCAGCATCATCATCATCGTCGAGTGATTTGCCGATAAGCGTGGGTGGTCGAATTTGCCATCTCAAATTATCATCAGTGGATTTAATCAGTTCTGTGATTTTGTCACAATTACACCATATGACCAAGCCATTCAAGTATTTATCTCTGCCTTCCGCTTGATCTTTTCCCATCAATCTTGCCAGTTGTCACTAAGTTTTCCAGTTACGCTCTCCCCACGACGGGCTAAAGAAATCTTTAAACTCAACGCGTAATTTCGAGAATAAATTTACCGTATTCATTTGTTTCTTGAAGGACTGCCTGATTATTGTAAGTATATATGCACAATTATGCAAGCTTTTATAAAATTGACATAAACGCTTGTCATGCTGGCAAATCTTCCTGCAATTGTCGGTTCTATCCTCCGATTTCTATTTCTTTTCTTAGTCTTCTATAAGTTCCAACACATCATTATAATCACCATTATAGCACACCGTCTCCGGAGTGATTGTTGGAGGCAATCGATCTCCATGCCTAATCGTCCTCAGCCTTCGTGCTACTTTCTACTTGGCTGTATCCTGGCCATATTTTGATGTTGTCTGTCCATTTTTATATGTGACACCTCCCAGGTCTTTTATCCTAGACTTCTCCCTCCATTATGATTTTTAATAGATTGTGAAGTAGTTTAGTTTAACCAAAATGGCATTGGCCTTCTCGTCACTATCTGCACTAGCTGCTGCGTACTTCTACTGAGTTAGATTGTATGATCCATCTGTTTAGTTGGTGAGCGATTACACAATCTATGAATGTGCTTTTCGGGTGACGTCATTAGTCTCTGGGTTTCCACAGATATTGATAATTCTGGAGTCCATTTCACGTGATTGGGTTGACTGTAGTGTTGTTCTAAAATAGACTTCTTCTTTTTGTTCTTCTTATTATTGTTCTTGTTCTTCTTGTTCTTTTCCTCCTCATCCTCCCCTTCATTCTCCCCTCCTCCTCCTTCTCTTCCTTCTCCTCTTCCTCCTCCTCCTTCTACTCCTCCTCCTCCTCCTCCTCCTTCTTCTTCTTCTTCTTCTTCTTCTTCTTCTTCTTCTTCTTCTTCTTCTTCTTCTTCTTCTTCTTCTTCTTCTTCTTCGTTTCTTTCTCCTTCACCCTCCTCCTACACCACCTCCTGCACCTCCTACTCCTTTATCTTCTTCTTCCGCTTCTCCTCCTCCTAATCCTTCTTTTCCTTCTTCTGTCCTTTCTCCTTTTTCTCCGTCTCCTCAGTCATCTTCTTCTTCGTACATCTTCAGACGTCACCATGACTGTATCCGCATAAAGGGTTAGAAATGAAACTTACTGACATCAAATAGAGCGTGTCTAGACCCAACAAGTTTAGTGTATACTGTATATGTTGTTCACTACTACAACACACACAGAGTGAGTCATTTTATCAGTTCGAAAGTTGCATTCATCAGTATCTACTAACTTTACTTTATTAAATATGTGGTATTTCATTGTGTTACGTAAAACTGTAATTGTCTGTAGCATACTGTTGTAACTATTTATACCCACACCTATGTACTGTTACAAGGGGAAGGCAGAGAAATAAATATCTGGATGGCTTGGCCACATGACATGTTCGAGACAAGAATGTAGAGCTGATCGACGACTCTGGCGATCGTGTGAGATGGCGAGGCATGACCGACCATGCTTATCAGCATTGCACATGATAATGATAATATGTACCATTACAATGGTTTCTTAGAAGGCCTAGGGATTAAAGATCTCTTGCCTTAGTTTAGTAGGACAGGCTCAGATTTCGCCTCCGATATGTAAAGATGTTTTGCCTTAGGAGAAATAGAACACGAATCTATTGACTGACAGATCTGTATCCTAAATGCTCGACCATTACATTCTAATTAAACCGACAAGTATAATTAAACCGTTAGGTACAAAACTTCAATATGTTTTCAAAATCAAGATTTAAACCCCCAGCAAACTGTTTGCGCGTGAATACACAAACCAGCACGCTAACGCTACTCCAATTGCTGCAACTTTTAACTTCCCCGGAGTTCGTCGTGGAAGTTGTAGCGCTGTCGTGAACTAGACGCCTTATTACTGAGTGTAAAGCTGGATCGCTCAAAGAAGATCGAAGGTATCCATCCTAGACGCCAAAAAGAAGGGAACAATGAGACAAGCCAACCTTTTTCTCGTTGCTACTATGTCGGAAACTGGCAGACAGATCTAAGCGACTACAACTGCGGAAAGTTCCACAAGGGGGCGGAATGAGACATCTGAACTAGTACCCGTAGTTAACATATTAAAAGACATCAATCGGTGCTACAAAGACGATCCAAGAAAACCAGCCCACATTCAATAATGTGCGAAGATCAATTGGTAACAATTAGCTTAGGGGAGGCAAAACTATCAGCTCTGCCAGAAGAAAAATTGACCGGGTGGAGAATGTGCTGGGCAACAGATGTACTGCTAAACTATGGATTGTATCGTCAAGCTGAGTTAAGACTTACCTCTCCGACAAGCAGAGCGTGAATAGATACAAAGAGCAAATCCAATTTTCAAGATCAGCGGTTTTGACTGAATAACTACAAAAACTACACCTATTGCAATACAGGAACAATACATACTGGCCACCATATTGTGGGACAAACAAACAACAGTTGCAACAACACAAATTGACAGCCCTACAGTGCTAAAGGCGCCAGACATTTTCGCAAACCTAACTACAGAAATGCAGTGGATGTTTGCAGGTACTGCACCAGCAGTCTTCGCGTTCGATCCTGAACTGTCCCAAACCTCAAGAAAACAAGGAGTCTTTGAAAAAGTTCACCACCTGTTAGTCCTGGACTACAAGGCGGGGAAAAGGCAAAGCAGCGTAACAGATTGACCAAAGCAGACCCCCGAGACAGGAACTCATATTGACCCATGATAAAAAAATACTACTACTACTACTACTACTACTACTACTACTACTACTACTACTACTACTACTACTACTACTACTACTACTACTACTACTACTTACTACTACTACTTCTACTACTACTACTACTACTACTACTACTACTACTACTACTACTACTACTACTACTTACTACTACTACTACTACTAATTCTACTACTACTACTGCTACTACTACTACTACTGCTGCTGCTGCTGCTACTGCTTCTGCTGCTGCTGCTGCCGCTGCCGCTGCTGCTACTGCTACTACTGCTACTGTTGTTGATGCTGCTGATGCTACCACAACGGTGTAGACTACAACTGGTATCACTACTACTACTACTACTACTACTACTACTGCTACTACTACTACTTCTACTACTACTACTACTACTACTACTACTACTACTACTACTACTACTACTACTTACTACTACTACTACTACTACTTCTACTACTACTACTACTACTACTACTACTACTACTTACTACTACTACTACTACTTCTACTACTACTACTACTACTACTACTACTACTTCTACTACTACTACTACTACTACTACTACTACTACTACTACTTACTACTACTACTACTACTACTACTTCTACTACTACTACTGCTACTACTACTACTACTACTTCTTCTTCTTTTACTACTACTACTATCACCCTCCCCCCTCTCTCTCTCCCTCTCTCTCCCCCTCTCTGTCACTCTGTGTGTGTTCGAATGACATACAAGCTCACGACCCCCATTCAATCCCAAAGACCCCATCTCCCATCTATTCAATGTGTAAAAGGTGAAAGTGGTTTCCCAGATTGTTGACATAAATATCTGTTGCTGTCACGCAGGACAGGTCAGTGTTCCACTGCCCGCACCCCGGTAGCTGCCCTGGTTCTCTATGACACATATTTCACTCATCAACCAGCTCCACCTGTCCGCATAATGAACACAGCACACGTGCCGGGAGTCCCACGGAAGTATTTTATTAGAATGGGCATAAATTTAATGGTCACGGAGATAGCGTCTCTTCCTGCTGGTGTTTAATTAGAGCAAATCTAACTAGGTCATGCCTCCTCCCTCCCCTTAAATACCCGCCGTCTTATATTCACAAGTTCTAGAAAGGCGTGTTGTCAATGTTCATTGATGAGGTTTCCGGAACGACTGGAGTTTCAAGGCGCTGGAAAATGGCGATTAAGAAAGGGGAATAAAACAAAGACATCATCCATCCATCCATCATGTGCCATGCCGGTATGCGTGGGCGGTCATGTTTTGCCATCTCACTCGATCACCAGATTCGTGGATCAGCTCAGTGTTTCTGTCTCGACCATGCCACGAGGCAAGGCCATCCAGGTATTTGCTTCTAGGTCTTCCTCTTGGTCTGTTCCCTTCGATCTTACCAGTTGTCACCAAGTTCTCCAAATCATTTCGTCTCATAACATGCCCAAAAAATTGTGACTGTCTACGTCTAATGTCTCTAATCAGTTTACGATTTTCGTTTGTTTCTGGAAGGACTTGTTCATTGGTCTTTCTGGCTGTCCATGGTATTCTTTACATATTCCTCAGAAACCACATTTCTACAGCCATCAGATGTTTTTCAGCTTGACTGCTCATTGTCCAAGCTTCACATTCATATAAAAGTACAGGTTGTATGTAGCACCTCAACACTCTTTTTCTCGTTTCAATTGACATCTTTTTATTGGTCAGTATGTTTTTCATCTTGCTAAAGGCTACTTTTGCCATGGCGGTTCTTGTTCTAATCTCTTCAAGACATCTCCCATCAGATGTTGTTACTGTTCCGAGATAATTGTACCTGCTCACTTGTTGAAGAATATTCCCATTTACTTGTATATTACATTGTGGTATTTCGTTCTTCCTAGTGACGACCATAATCTGTGTCTTTTTACAATTTAATTCTAACCCTTGTTGTTCACTGTGTGTAACAACCGCATCTACTAAATGTTGCAGATCCTGTTCATTCTGTTCATTCTGTTCTGTTCATCCTGTTCCTGTTCATCCTGTTCCTGTTACACCGAAAGTGTTGCACAAAGACATCATATCTGCTTATAATTAAAATTAATGCAATGAACTAATAATATGTTACATCATTGATAGAGATATAGTAATGGGATACTCAGTGTGTGCTTCTGGTCGTGAGCCGTGGTAGCTTAGTGGCTGGACGCGCGCCTGCTGTCTAGTTGTCATGGATTCAAACCCGCATAGGGCAGAGTTGTCATGGATTCAAACCCACATAGGGCAGATTAAAAAACAAAAATTGACCAAACCTCAAACTGGTATCATTAAATGTATTGGGAAATAAAGGCGGCCAGTGTATACTGATCACATCGCCTCCCCCTACCACTTCCGAGTGCTGATTGGTTTATAAATATAGGCGTCTAGAATCACAGCACCCGGGAAGGTTAACCCGGTCAACAAATGCTCGCAGAAGTCGGATGTGTCGGCCTAACGGCGCAAGAACGCAGCTCTGCTGTAAACAGGCACAACGCAATCACGTCCGAAAAAAAAAAAAAACTCCGGATGAACGAAGAAGAAGAAGAAGAATCACAGCACCACTGTACCTTAAGGTACGTAATAGAGTCCTTGACCTATTCTGTCTTAAATCTTCTAGTCAGTTACGTTCTCATTATTATTACATTCCAAGACGTTTGTAGAAAGTTGTTGTTCTTATGGTAACCTGCCTGAACGTCTCTTAATCCCTTGCTAGTTCTTCTGCCTGATGCCAAAGGTGCCTGCAATGTCCTGTGTCCATCGTGGTGCTTGGCGACCGCCTGATTTCTCTTTGAGAAACCACGTCTTCTACCATTGTTATATGGTTCTGGTATATGGACAAGGTATAAACGTGGTGGGGAAAGCATGGAGGTTTCTTCGGTGTGGTGTTATCGACAAATGGAAATAGCCATGTTTATTTAAGAATTCACAGATCAACGTGTTTTGGAAAATATAACAGAACAAAATAGATTCCTCAAGGACATCAAATGGAGACGACTCATGACTTGGTAACATCTTAAGACCTGAAGAAACACAAAAGAATATACTAGAGGAGACAATAATGAGGTAAAGAGGAAGGAAGGGACTAAAACAAAACATTTATAAAGCAGGCACGCGCAGATCTATCAACGCAGACACCCAAGGAAACAAGGAGAGCGCCGCAAGAGAATGAACAGGAAGCTTCACGACCAGACAGGTCTGAAAACTTTCATGGTGATGATGATGGTGATGATTATGGTGATGATGATGATGAATGATGATGATGATGATGCAAGTGTGAAGATGTTATTGTAAACTAAAGTGTTCAAAGGGTTTTAAAGATTTTAAAGGGCAAGATATTCGACTTTATTGCGCCTGGTTTTTATCCCTTACGGCTTGAACTCTTTCCGTAAGAATCCCTGCCGAAAGCGTCGCACAAAGCCTGAACTCCATAGCTCCAGGGACAACTCCAAGGGGTCTCCAAGAAAATTGCTTTAGTGAACCCAAAGACGTGTCCCGGAATCGAACACACGACCTTCGGAGCGCGAGATAGACGGCTTATCTCATCTCATCTCATCATGTACCTCTTGTACCTTGCGGTGTCGATGTGAAGTATAAAAAGCGGGAGAGTGCCCGCTTATGGGCTTCATGTATCGATATTCCCATGGACTCTGTTATTCCATGTTTACGTGGTCGGTCTCTTCCTCTGTTTCCCTCTGGTCTGTACATGACGGCTTAACCAATTCAATATAGAGACTCCCTTATTGCAAGCTAAAATAGCTTGTAACTCATTCTGTATATATATATATATATTCTTAAAAAAGAACATAAACTCATTATGTGTAAAATAGCACGTAACCCATTCTATATCAATTAGCATGAAACTCCTGCTGATACAAATTCCGATGCTTTACCCGCGGGTCTCCTACAATACCAGAACAGTCCTGTTTATTTTAAATAGTCAGCCAAACCAGATGCTACGCAAAATAGTTAGTGCGTTTCGTTGCAATGACGAAGGTATAGGTTCAACTCTCAGCAGTCGTTTATGTCGGGTTTTATTTTATGTCACCTAGTACAGCTCTGTGACAGACCCAGCCTCATTAAATGGGCAGTGGGTAATAATACGAATTTTCTGAGAATTGAAAATTGGACGAGTATATGGTGTGACAATGTTTGTCTTGTTTAGCCACTTTTACCTTCTCTCCCGGTTACTGGCAGCGGTTAGAATAGACAGCGAAACATCAGATTGGAGGGACAACGGTAAAAGGGAAAGCAAGCCCACACGCAAAACTCAGTCCTTTACTACTGTAAACAGTGTGTAACGACCACGCTCGAGTTTAAGCGAGTGAACAAAAAGAAGAAGAAGAAGATTGGTGTTACATCAAGCAAGGAATTCGTCATGGCTGTGTGCTTTCCCCCTATTTGTTTAACCTGTATGCCGAAAATATAATGAGAAATGTCAGAGATGATATAAATAGGGAGCAATATGACGCCCTAAATATGAGTGGTCATGAAATACCACAGATTCGAGATGCTGATGATATATACAGTTTTACTATCCACATCACTGAATGATATAGAACAATTAATAACCTCAACCCAAAGAACAGCGAACATCACAACCTATATCTTAACATAGCGAAAACAAAGATAATGCATACAGATAAAACTATTATGGGGAAAGCAATATATGTTACTGAGGAAAAGTTGGAGGTGGTGGACAATTTCGAATATCTTGGGTCATTAATTACCAACAAAGGTGACACAATAAAGGAAATTAAAAGATGACTATCTGTTGCTCTTCAAAAACAAAACCAACTGAATAAAGTGTGGAAGGGGACAGATAGAACTAGAAAAATTAGATTTTAAGAGCATGCATCTTTCCAAGTGCAACATACACCTGTGAGACCTGGATACTTGTTAAACAAGCTGAAAAGAGAATTAGTTAGTTAGTTAGTTAGGTAGTTAGTTAGTTAGTTAGTTAGTTAGTTAGTTAGTTAGTTAGTTAGTTAGTTAGTTAGTTAGTTAGTTAGTTAGTTAGTTAGTTAGTTAGTTAGTCGCGGTTCCAACTTCACGGCAACGGGTCGTCTCCATATTGCTCCGTTCCTGTGCCAGTGAATATCACAAAATTCTCCTCACTGCCCCATGTGAACAATCGAATAGACAGGAGTGTCGGCAAGCCAACAGCCCGCACAGGTACACTGTGCATAATGCCGCCGCCAGAATGCCAACACAAAAGTCCTCCACGAAAAATATAGTTCATCGTCGATGAAAACGGCAGTCACCAGAAAGACTTCATTGACCGGGGTTTATCCCATATGGCTCGGTCTCTTTCTGCAGGGCGACCCACCGAAAGCGCCGCACAAAGCACGAACTCCGTAGCTACAGCGACGACTGCCAGGAGTCTCCTGAAAAATGCACTCGTGAACCGAAAAGGCAAACCAGTCAATCCAGCAACAAGAGAATAAATGCCTTTGAATATAAATGTTATAGACGGGTTCTAAGAATATCTTGGGTACAGAAAAGAAAACAAAATGAATTCATATGACAAGATCTGAATATTGAAGAATGTTGGCTACTAAAGACGATAAAACAAAGAAAATTGAAATATTTTGGTCAATAGAAACGGCATGAAAGTTTGGAGAGAACAATAATGGAGGGGTATATGCCCGGGAAGAAAGAAAGAGGAAGTCCAAAGGAAGATGGGTGCAGGATGTGGCCGATGATCTCCAGGTGGGTGTATCGGACGCGGGATATCTTGCTTATGACCGAGAAGTTTTCCTAACGGTTGTTATAGGAGTGTGGCTCTGCAAGGGACATGCTACTGAATGAATGCATGTTTATTATATTGAAAATGACTGTGTGGCAGTTGGAGCGTTAGACACTGACTGTGCCAGAGAGCGGTAAATGACCGCAAGTCTGAAGTGGACCACTACATGACCATAACGTTATCAATCTTGACCTTTCAGTCCTGACCATTTTCATAGCATTGCCTTTGTTTCTATAGTCGTGCTGTTACAGAAGTGAGCAAGAAAGATTATTTAACGGAAACAAAGGATATCCATTTCCAGGTCTCTATTATATTTTGTAATGCAGTGAAACTTCAGCCGGTCTCCCTGGTCTAGGTGTTACACGACTTTCTCCGTAATCCCGTATACTCTCGTGAGTAACGTGACGTGCGAGAGAAACGGTTGCGGTTCTCTCCGCGTCGGTAACTTACGGGGTATGTGAGTCGGTCGCTCAGAAAGCAATGGCAAACTACTGAAATAGTACCTGTAGTTAACATATTAAAAGACATCAATCGGTTACAAAGACGATCCAAGAAAGCCAGCCTACATTCAATAATAATAATTTCTTACAAAGAAATCAACAATCAGCTGAAAGATGCTGATGTTGACAGCGATGTCCTGCAAAGGATATGTGAAGCCAAAAAAAAAGTGAAACTCTAAGGTATGCAGGATAATATAACAACAAAATTCGTCATCATCATCATCATCATCATCATCAAATGTTTTGCCAACTGGCTTGGGCAGTAATGGTTCTCTACACCTCGCCATCTCCAACTGTGTGTATGATGCAATCGTGTGCTGATTTGTACCCACCCCCTTCTCCCCCCCCCCCAACCACATTGAAAGAGAGAGCCGTGGAAACGAAGTGGCTAGCACTCTTACCTACCGGGCTGATGGCCATGTATTCGAATCTCAAAGGCGTGATTTTTAAAACAGACCTAGCTCCTCTGTATGACATAGTCTAAAATGGGTGCCATACAATGTCCCGAAGAAGTAAAGGCAACCGCCGTGCTAGTGACCACATCGCCCATCGAGACCGGTTGGTCAAGGCTGGTGACAGTCCGTCCGTCCGTCCGTCAAAATCCTATCTTCCCACAATCATTAATAGATTAATAGTATCTCTCTATCTCATCTGTCTCTCGCTCTTCGTCTCTCTCTCTCTCTCTCTCTCTCTCTCTCTCTCTCTCTCTCTCTCTCTCTCTCACTCTGTTCGTTCGTTCGTCTCGCTACATACATACATACATACATACATACATACATACATACATACATACATACATACATACATACATACATACATACATACATACATACATACATACATACATACATACATACATACATACATACATACATACATACATACATACATACATACATACATACATACATACATACATACATACATACATACATACATACATACATACATACATACATACATACATACATACATACATACATACATACATACATACATACATACATACATACATACATACATACATACATACATACATACATACATACATACATACATACATACATACATACATACATACATACATACATACATACATACATACATACATACATACATACATACATACATACATACATACATACATACATACATACATACATACATACATACATACATACATACATACATACATACATACATACATACATACATACATACATACATACATACATACATACATACATACATACATACATACATACATACATACATACATACATACATACATACATACATACATACATACATACATACATACATACATACATACATACATACATACATACATACATACATACATACATACATACATACATACATACATACATACATACATACATACATACATACATACATACATACATACATACATACATACATACATACATACATACATACATACATACATACATACATACATACATACATACATACATACATACATACATACATACATACATACATACATACATACATACATACATACATACATACATACATACATACATACATACATACATACATACATACATACATACTACGTACAGTACATACGTACGTACGTACAGTACGTACATACATACATACATACATACATACATACATACATACATACATACATACATACATACATACATACATACATACATACATACATACATACATACATACATACATACATACATACATACATACATACATACATACATACATACATACATACATACATACATACATACATACATACATACATACATACATACATACATACATACATACATACATACACTACATACATACATACATACATACATACATACATACATACATACATACATACATACATACATACATACATACATACATACATACATACATACATACATACATACATACATACATACATACATACATACATACATACATACATACATACATACATACATACATACATACATACATACATACATACATACATACATACATACATACATACATACATACATACATACATACATACATACATACATACATACATACATACATACATACATACATACATACATACATACATACATACATACATACATACATACATACATACATACATACATACATACATACATACATACATACATACATACATACATACATACATACATACATACATACATACATACATACATACATACATACATACATACATACATACATACATACATACATACATACATACATACATACATACATACATACATACATACATACATACATACATACATACATACATACATACATACATACATACATACATACATACATACATACATACATACATACATACATACATACATACATACATACATACATACATACATACATACATACATACATACATACATACATACATACATACATACATACATACATACATACATACATACATACATACATACATACATACATACATACATACATACATACATACATACATACATACATACATACATACATACATACATACATACATACATACATACATACTACATACATACATACATACATACATACATACATACATACATACATACATACATACATACATACATACATACATACATACATACATACATACATACATACATACATACATACATACATACATACATACATACATACATACATACATACATACATACATACATACATACATACATACATACATACATACATACATACATACATACATACATACATACATACATACATACATACATACATACATACATACATACATACATACATAACAAAAACGGCTTGGAGTACTTGTCATCGTATCTCTTCTCCCTCTGTAGCGAAGTAATAATGAGAGACATCAAAGAGAAGCCAGGAATATTAATCGTAGTATATAAACAATACACGCTATGCATATGACACAGTATTGGTGGCGGAAAAATCAACAGACTTACAAAAATTGTTGGACAGTGTAGTAACGGAGAGTGCCAAGAAAGAACTCACCCTGAGTAGCAAGAAAACAGTAACAATGATGATATAAAAAACAAAGAAGGTGATACCAAAATGTGAAATGGAAAAAGAAGAGACGATTCTTAACCATGTTGATAATTTTAAATACATAGGGGCATTTATAACATCAGGTGGAAGATGCACAACAGAGATTAAGAGCAGAATGTGGCAAGCAAAAGTATCTAGTGTATCTTTGAATGTAAATGAACAAATTAGGAAGAGCTTGTAATCAATAGAGTTGTGGTTCTTGAGACAATGTTGCGATTTCCTTGAACTGCCAAAGTAACTAACAACGATTGCCTGAAAGAGGCTTATATAAACTAAAACTTTATATACGACAAACAGAACGAGGCAAACAGCTTTCTTTTGTCATGTGATGAGAAGAGAGACATTGGAGAACATCGTGACAACTGGAAAGATAAAGGGGAAGAGAGGCCGAGGCAGACCAAGAGAAATGATGATGGATAGACTGAGACGGTGGAATGGAAGCATATCATCAGCAGAGTTGATACAGAACACTAAAGACGTGAAGAAGTGAGAGACCTATGAAGAGACATGAACGCTTATGCCGGCTGGCATGGCACTCGATGATGATGATGATGATGATGATGATGATGATGATGATGATGATGATGATGATGATGATGATATACACATAAATGCCTTTCCGTCATGACCCGCCCTAAAATATCTGACAATCATGCTTATATTACGAAGTAATTACAAAATATTAACTATAGTTGAACACCTCTCTCTCTCTCTCTCTCTCTCTCTCTCTCTCTCCTCTCTCTCTCTCTCTGTCTCTCTCTCTCTCCCTCCCTCCCTCCTCTCTATCTCTATCTCTCTATCCTAAAACTTCCCTATCCCCAGAGCCGCACCACCTGCCCCTACCCCAGATAACCCCGCTCACCAGGTGAGTGGTGTAGTTACACGATATCGATCAGATTCCATAACCTGTGCTCAATGTTCACTTGTCTGATACTGGATCTGACTAGAACAATGAGGATATGTTTGTCTTTAATACGACCCAGAAACGATCCCCACGTGCAGGGGACCTATCTCCCCTCCCGTAGACGGCCAGGTCGACTGTGCTCGCGCGCGACCGTGTGCACGTGTTATCACGACAGGGGCATGTGTTAGTGTCAGACGTCGCTGCCTATGCTCCTGGAGTGATTGTAGGCACATTTGGAGCACAACTGCAGCGGGATGTCTTCTTATCGTGCCTAATCCTGTCTATCCCAGGCTGTCGTTATTTTAACCCTTTGTGTCCCAGGCAGATGTCACTTTATCTCTTTTGTGCCACGTGCAGTTATTACTTTAACTTTTTGTCACTAAGTATGTGGTTACTTTAACTCTCGCAGTTATTACTTTAATTGTTTCTCCTCTAGGCAGTTATTACTTTAACTTTCTGTCACTAAGATTGTGGTTACTTTAACTCTCACATGTATTACTTTAACTGTTTCTCCTCTAGGCAGTTATTACTTTAACTTTCTGTCACTAAGGTGTGGTTACTTTAACTCTCACAGTTATAACTTTAACTGTTTCTCCTCTAGGCAGTTGTTACTTTAAGTTTCTGTCACCATGGCTGTTGTTACTTGAACTCTTTGTGTCATAGACATTTATTTAAATCTTTGTGTGCAAGCCAGTTATTCAACTTTTTGTGTCATAGACAGTTGTTAATTTAACTCTTTGTATTAGGGACGTCCATTTGAAACCTGTTCCAGTGGCTTTATTGAAAAAGCATGAAAGAAACATTAACAGGTGTGGTAGAAATAAACAAAGCATTCATTTTGAATGAATTATGCACCGTAGGTTGGTCAGACGAAGTCGCCGTAGGCATTCAGGCAAGCATCCCATTGCTTAGGTAGGCGGCTAATGCCGTCCGCAAAAAAAAGAAGTTTGTGGCTGCTCACTGAACCAAGTGTTTGCCGCGTTCTATACGTCTGTATCTGTGCGAAATCGTTGCCTCTTGAGGGCATTTTTTTTAATGAAGTCCGAACAAATGAAAATCACATTGTGACAAATCAGGACTATAGGCTGGATGTTGCAGAATCTCCCACTTTTTCCTCGCTAATGCTTCCTGCACAATCTTTGCGACATGCGGACGAGCATTATCGTGCAACAAAATGACACCGCGCGAAAGTATGCCGGGTCGTTTATTCTTGATGGCTTCTTGCAACTTGTCTAGTGTCTGGAAGTAGTGAGTAGAGTTGATGTTGACACCAGGTTCTTTAAAGTCGGCCAACAATAGCCCTTCATTGTCAAAAAATGCGCTCAGCATAATCTTAAAAGCGGAAACCTGTAACTTGAATTTTCTGGCTTTTGGTGATCCAGCATGATTCCATTGCATGCTCTCTCTTTTGCTGCTCCGCTCAAAATGGTGACACCGTGATTCATCGCCTGCCACTACGCGGAAGAGAAATGCATCACTCTCCACTCCGTAACGCAGCAAGTGGTTCAAACACCATCCCATGCGTTCCTCTTCTTGTTGGTCGGTCAACATCTGTGGTACCCACTGTGAACACGCCTTCCGATATTACAGTTTCTTACGAACGACCTTTTGAATTATCCCAACTGACACATCAAATTCTTTCGCTAGCGAACGTATGCTTCGACAACGGTTCACTTGTACTGTTGCATCAATTTTGGCGATGGTATTTTCTGTTGCAACAATATGCGCTTGACCTGGCCGTCGAAGATCTGTCGTGAGCTGACGTCCTTTCCGAAACATTCGTGCCCAGTCTGTCACTGTTGTCTTCAACACACATTTGTTACCGTACGTTGCCTGCATTCTTCGATGAATGTCTACTGGTCGACATCCTTCAAATGAAATAAACTGAATCACCGCTCTTTGAGCTTCTTTGGACGGATTATGGATCAGCCCGGCCATTTTCTCAACGGTCAGAAACAGAACCTATGCATCATGGGACGATAAGTACAAGCGAGCTCTTTTATTCATTGGTCAGTACTTATCCCATGACTATGGCATTATCATGTTCAACATACGCAATTACGCGCAGTGCGACACGAACGGATTTCAAATGAACGTCCCTTATATAATAGGTAATTGTTAATTTAACTCTGTGTATTCCAGGCAACTGTTACTTTAACTCTCTGTGTCATAGACATTTATTTAACCCTGTGTGTGCTAGACAGTTGCTACTTTTACTGTATGTGTTCCGGATAGTTGAAACTTTAACTCTTTGTGCCATTGACAATTGTTACTTTAAATCCTTGTACAATAGGCAGTTGTTTATTTAACCGTGTGTGTTCAAGGCACGTGTTACTTAACCTCTCGGTGTCATAGTCAGTTGCTACTGTATCTTCTTATGTCCCAGGCATTGTGTTTAACTCGTAGTAACTCTAGCTTTATGCATCTCTTTGTCTCTCTGTGTCTCTCTCGGTCTCTCTCCCTGTCTCTCTCTATCTCTCTGTCACTCTCTCACTCTGTCTGTCTCTCTCTCTCTCTCTCTCTCTCTCTCTCTCTCTCTCTCTCTCTCTTACTTTTTATGTGTCTTGTTCTCTAAGTCATTCTCCTTATCTTCGCCATCTCAACCCCTACCCCATTCTCTCTCTCGCTCTCTCTCTCTCTCTCTCTCTCTCTCTCTCTCTCTCTCTCTCTCTCTCTCTCTCTCTCTCTCACTCACTCCTTCTCTGCTAATAAATATGTAACAAAGAAAGTAGGAATCTATTACACAATTAAGTAAAGTATAGATCTTTTCCCAAGCCATGAAGTGCATTCAGCACGTGGTTATAGACTCATATTTTTATAGACTTATCGAAACCCGACGGGTGATGTGGTCAGTATAACACCATCATCCTTTGCTTCCCATGACATGTCAAGGTACACATTTAAGGCTGGGCCGTCCTGTGAGTCCAGGTCAATTTTAAAAATCAGTCTGGATAGGGATTCAAACCCATGACCAAGCAGACTGGTAAGTATGCTACCATGTCTGTCGTTATGCATGTAATACGCGTAGAAACGTCCAATTTCTACTTTAAACAGAAAAGACAAGAAACAAATAACACTGTTTCCCTATCTGACTTCATCAGCTGCAATATAGTGGAAGTCAAAGCCTATATCGCTTCACACATACTAGGCCGTCTCAAATGTTGCTGGTGTGAACGGCTCCCTTGATCACCGCAGATAACCTTTCCCTACATTCACTCACCTAATCCTCAGTGGCAGTTTCCACCAGTTTGTCCATCACACACCTCCTCCATATTTCCCGCCACCCATTCCACTATTTTCAATATGTTGTTTTCTATGTTGTTTGTTAACTGAATCATGAACAACAAGCAGCTGTCAGAGTAGCCGGTAACACATCAAACTAGTTGCAGGCTAAATAACAGTTAAGTTAAAAAGTTAGTTGCATATCCTTTACAGGACGTAGCAATTAACACTAGAATTTTTTGCTACTGTGATCTCTTGGCATATTTACGTCTATTAGTTTGTCATTGCTTTCTGAACGACTGGCACCCATACCATTTCGTAAAAAAACCAACGCAACGCGGAAATAAGAGTAAGCCATGAGTTAAATAGCTTGGGCATATTAAACGTCAAAGACTTGGCAAGAACTATGATGGAGGCAAGGCTCCTGAAAGAAGTGACGGGAGCAACCTAGCACGAAGAAGGACACAAGGCTTGCAGAAAGCTCGTGCATGAGGACACATGAGACAGGAGAAATGACCCAATCACCCACCTACTGCAGATTTGTCTATAAAAACGTGGGTCTAGCACAATATTGCTAATGTCCTTAAGGCGTGTATAAGGGTCGTGTACTTACTTTACTTGTATAATGAAAAAAAAGTGTTCTGTCACTACGTAATGAGTAGGTAGACATTCGAAAACATCGTGATGATTGTAAAGGTTAGCGGTAGAAGAGGCGGGGGAAGACAGAGACAAATTACTGTGGGTGAATTGAAAGGTGACATGAGGGAATATCATCAACTGTGGGTGAATTGGAAGGTGACATGAGGGAATATCATCAACTGTGGGTGAATTGGATGGTGACATGAGGGAATATCATCAACTGTGGTGAATTGGATGGTGACATGAGGGAATATCATCAACTGTGGGTGAATTGGAAGGTGACATGAGGGAATATCATCAACTGTGGGTGAATTGGAAGGTGACATGAGGGAATATCATCAACTGTGGGTGAATTGGATGGTGACATGAGGGAATATCATCAACTGTGGGTGAATTGGATGGTGACATGAGGGAATATCATCAACTGTGGGTGAATTGGAAGGTGACATGAGGGAATATCATCAACTGTGGGTGAATTGGAAGGTGACACGAGGGAATATCACCAACTGTGGGTGAATTGGAAGGTGACATGATGGAATATCATCACCTGTGGGTGAATTGGAAGGTGACATGAGGGAATATCATCAACTGTTCAGAACTCCGAGGACGGAGACCTGCGGAGATGCATGAGCACCTATGCCAGTTGGTATGGCACGTAATGAAGTTGAAGATGATGTTTGTATATAACATTTTGCTGTTTCATAAGTTCCGCTCAAACTGGATCCAGAAGTCAGGTAAAAACGCTAGTGTTGGATAGGAAATACAAAGGACACATGTTCATAGAAAGGAAAAAAAAAGAGGAAACCAAAATCGACCTTTTCCTGAAATCACAAAGCAAAAGAAACACAGGATGACCTCTATAAACACAGAAAAGATCATTAAAAGACCTTGCTGAATAATTTGGAACAGATATAGAAGATTGAAGGGAAGGGCGTGGAAGAGATTGTAAATGTTAAGCTGGCCTCGCGTGAAATTGTTGAACACCTATGTTTTATTTTGGAATAAAAGGTAAAGACGGCAGCAACAACAATGCAATACGCAATACAATAGACAACTGGCAAAAAATAAAAAAAATAAAAACTGCATTAGTAACGGGAGAAATGGAAACAAAGAAACAGTAACACTGATACAATTTGAATTCGGCTGAAACAAGCTGAGGGGGTAATTCTCTCAACAAACTATTGCTACGTAAACGTTGACGTAGGAAATTTGCTCTGTACGAACGCTATACAACACTCTGTACAACGCTGTATGAACGCGCTGTACACTCCTCTACAAATAAAGGAATAGGGGAGGGGGAATTTGAGGTGGGAGGTATGAATAGTGGAAATCATGGAGAGGAGTTGTGGTGGAGTTATTTAAGAAAACAGACACTGGTGATTAGAAGAGTCAATCGAGGGAGTGATGAGTGTAGGGAGACATGAGTGATGGGAGAAAGGTGGAGGGAGAGATGTGTGGTGGGAGCAATGTGGGTGGGAGAGATGATAATAGTGTCATTTACTGAAGCTACCATGTTAATACTGTCATCCTTCACGTAAATATTGTCCTCCAGAACTGTCCTCCACACAGAAAAAAAATGTGCCTCAAATAATGCTCTCTCATTATGAATGCTATGAACTATGGTATCCCATTCACCTTCCTTGATAACAACTGCTTGGGAGTGTGGGTCCAATATGATGTCCTCCCTTCATGAATGGTTAGAACAATGGATCGTAAATGATGCCCTATCTTCATGAACGTTTGGCGATATAGACGTCCAATACTGTCCTCCCTTAATTGAACGTTTGCAAATATGGGCCCTATATGATGTCCTCTCTAGATGAATGATTGGAAATATGGGCCGCAATGCCGGGCTTCCACCAGGAAAGCTTGGAAATAATGGCTACTAAATACAGGTCAATATGGTAGAATGAATAAGAGCGCTCGTTCTTAAACATCCGGTGTGCTGATACCGAGGTAACAGGTTCATCCCCTACACCGGTCAGTTAGACTTAAATCTTGACTTCTCGTCCTTGACTTTGGGACGTAAGTTACAAGTACCTCTGAAGTCGGAATGGGTTCGCCTGAAGGCGAGGGAAGCTGGTAATAAGGAAAGCGCAATACACACAGGAAAATCAGTCAAGTACACCAGAAATAGTAGCACGTGTATGGACTACGCTTGAGTATAAAGCGCACGAACGCAAAACAAACAAACAAAGAAACAAACAAACAAACAATAAAAAAAGCCACGAAATTCACGAACGCTTGCAAATAAAAGTAACAAAGTTTGGAAGTATCGGCGCCAAAATTGGCCTCCCACCATGAACGTTTGAAAATAGGGGCCCAAATGATGTCCTTCCTTCCTGAACGCTTCGAAATATGGGCCCCAAATGATGTCCTCCAGTCAGGAACGTTTCGAAATATGGACCAAAATGATTTCCTCCCTTAATTACCACTTGGAAATGTCGGCCCTAAATGATGTCCTCCCATAATTAACGCTAAGAAATATGGGCCCCAAATGGGATACCCTCCCATAATTAACCCTCGGAGATATGGGCCCTGAAAATCAGGAACGTCTGGAAATTACGACGGCTTCCCCAATACTGGTCTCGACGTTTGAAAATGTCGGTCCTAACACTAGACTGTCGTCACAAAACCATTGTACATATCTCCCCTAATACTTCTTCTTCTTCTTCTTTCGTTCGCTCCCCTAATACTGATCGGCTATTCTTTAAGAATAACTCCTTGTCCTCTTCTGTAGCAGTTTGACCAGAACTGAAGAAGTATGATCTGTTCAAGGATTAGCTCAAGAATCGTGTAAACTTAGTAACAGACGAGGGTACTTGAACTCCTCATTGCCCCTATTAAATCCTCTCTATTTATTCTATGCATAGTAACATTTTGTATGAGCAACAAATAATTCAATTGAAAGTATCTTGCAAGATCTTTTTTCCCCCGCCATCTGTCACGAAGGCAACAAAAGACCCTTCTTTCATTCCACGGTAATCATTTGTGAATATCTTTGTTAACAAAACCAAACAGAACGCAAACATTGAACTGGTGCAAATTAGCACTACTGCTGCAGACTCTCCACGGCTTTTTCTAATCCTGAATTCCCTCCTATTCAAAAAAAAATACTTGTACTAATCCTTGATCTTCTTTGTATTTTCACATCTGGATACTCGCCTTTCTGTCCAAAACTGTGCTTCTCGATTATACTTCGTGGTCATAGAAAACAAATATGCCCGACTATAAAAGTTTACTTAAAAGGTATGACAGAATCACTAATGTGGGGATCAGGGAGAGATCAGGACCGATTTAAGAGAATCACAACGTGAGGAAAAGAAGCTGTCATGGCAAGGATAAGCACTGAGAAAACCTGATAATAGTATCGTGTGAAAGTTCCTATATATGTAAACTACAGGGAACATGAGAGAGAGAGAGAGAGAGAGAGAGAGAGAGAGAGAGAGAGAGAGAGAGAGAGAGAGAGAGAGAGAGAGAGATGGAGAGACAGACAGTGAGAGAGAACGAGAGAGAGTGAGTGAGTGAGAGATTGGTTGTGTGAGACTGAGAGAATGAGAGAGACAGTGTGAGAGAATGAGAGAGACAGAGTGAGAGATTGTTTGTGTGAGAGTGAGAGAGTGAGTGTGTCTTCCCCAATTATATAACTATGCCGTCGTTTTTGTGGCAAAGCATATATGTATATTCTTCGTCGCGAAGATGGCAACTGGTCCTGTGAGATGTGAAATCGTATGCAAGGAAGAATCTACATCTGTTGAACAATTCTTATCGCGGTGGCGAAACGTATAATTCAACACACACACACACACACACACGCACGCGCGCACGCACACACACACACACACACACGTGCATGCTCACGCCCACGCACACACGCATATATATATATATATATATATATATATATATATATATATATATATATATATATATATATATATATATATATAATGGAACGGCGGGCGCGTTGTACGTGCTATTGGACCAGTGTTCAATATCAGACCTCGACGTCCGCTAAAGAAGGCAATACTATCCTCCGACGCCTGAGTGCATTCTGGCCTACAAATCGTGATGGTTCTAACATTTCACATCTCTACAGCAGATTACGTGTGTGTGCTTGTCTCTCTCTCTCTCTCTCTCTCTCTCTCTCTCTCTCTCTCTCTCTCTCTCTCTCTCTCTCTCTCTCTCTCTCTCTCTCTCTCTCTCTCTCTCTGTGTGTTAAAATAATGGAGCAAATTAAAAATAGATGCCACGTATTGACAAGTAATAAAATAATTAAAATACTAATAGATTACAATTATCAACAACCATGTGGCATACAAGCAATGTAGTAAGCGGAGAATGTCACGTTGCGAAGATGGCAACTGAACCCACGTGATGTGAAATATGCGCAAGGAAAGAGAATACATCTGTTGAACAATATTTATTACTGTGGAGGAAAACGTTGAATTCAGCTAAGAAACGAATTACCACACTACTCGTTACATAATGTAATACACGTGTTGCAATTAATGTTAAGTGTTATTAATTTGCGAAAGGTAAAGAAAAAACACCATATATTTTGGTAACTCATTAACATCAGATGGCAGTGTGCCACAGAAAAAAGAACACTCTCATACAAATAGAAGGTACATTAAACACATTTTGACATAAGCCAGTGTCAACTGATAATACACATAAATAACCATTGGGTAACCCTGTGCGGCAACTAAGACATTGGCACCTTGCCTTCTTGACAGACGATAGTTTGTTACATTGTGCTTCAAAAAGACTTAATAACTACAACCCATGGCGGTGGCGAATGTGACTGTTAAGGCCAATTAGCGCTGTAAATGTTCGTCCACAGGATGCATGTGAATACATGGTGATTTTAACCATGATGCACCATCTTACGTCTCACATGCTCGGTGTGTGACTTATCAGCAATAATTTTCTCCTTTGTGTTTATTCCATTTCTGATGTTTGCCCTCCATACAACACGTTCAGCGGCGACTTGCTCCCAATGTGCATTATCAATGTCTGTACCAATCATGTCCCGCTTACACACATCTTTGTATCGTAGTAGAGGCCGACCCTGAGATCCCTTACCCACCTGTAATTCACCAAAACAGATGTCCTTTGGTATTCTACCATCATCCATTCTCCTAACATGTCCTATCCATCTAAGTCTACGAAGACTGAGCATGGAATAAACCGTCACACAACCTGATCTTTCCAATACTTCAGTATTTGTGATTTTGTCTTGCCAATTAATACCAAGTATCCTTTGCAGACACCGCATATGAAAGCTGTTTAAACATTTCTCTTAATGTGAGTAAGTTGTCCAGGTTTCACTTCCATAAAGAAGAGTACTAAGGACACAGGCTTGATAGACAAGGACTTTTGGTTTGGCAGTAAGCTTCCTGTTCTCCAAGACTCTTTTTCTTAACTTGTTCATTGTTGTTGCTGCCTTACCAACCCTGATGTTGATTTCCTGATGCAGGGATAATTAGCTTTTTACCTCTGATCCTAGATATGTAAAATGGTCTACTATCTCTATTTCGGCGTCTTAAATAAAGACTGATGGTACCCCATGTGCACCTTGTGACATAATCTGTGTCTTCTTTTTGCTAATTGTTAAACCAAATTCAGAACAAGCATTGGAGAATGCAGATAGTAAATGTTGTAATTCTTCCCCAGAGTGGGTCGTAATTGCAGCATCATCTGAGGCCACCAAGACAGTTCATAAATAAATACACACGTATTGTTTGGCGCTCAAAGAGATAGGGGGAAGAATTAGAGACTAGAGAAGGCACTAGACAACATAAAAATTGAAAGCTATAGTTTCTAATCGGGTTACGAACCTGTCACCTCCAAATGACGACAGCGCCTCGCTGTAGTGTACTTCGACGCCTGACCAACTAGACACCCGAAAGGCATCCCATCCAGGTCGGTAACTACAGCTTTCAATGTTCATGTTGTCTAGTGCGTTTTCTAGTCTCTGATTCTTTCTCGTACTTCTATGAGTGCCAAATAATCATAAGTGTGAATTTACTTATGAACTGTCAACAGAAATTAGACAAGAAATTCATACGTATTAGGAAAAAAAAAACATTAATATATGACTATGGACAATTAAAATAAAAAAAAAATAAAAATAAAACAATAACAAAAGTAGAAACTGAACTTTCTTGAAGTTACAAAATGTAAAGGTAGTATTTACAAGTATTTTTTTTTCCATAGCCTATTTACAAGACACCGCTGTCAACACCAGCACTGCCGTTGTTGATGTCTTCGCAAGTTTACGTTCAGTAGTTTGCCATTGCTTTCTGAAAGACCTGCTCTCATACCATCACGTTAAAACCAAGTGCGATACGGTTGGCTGCCAAATCGGTCGCAGCTGTGTTTCGAACGCAGGTAAGCGGAATTACGAACCGCGTCTGTAAATTTTTTGCCACTGGAGACCAGCCGTTACAAGTATAGTCATCTAAGTACTTTTAAAAAGAGGGAGACACTGAAAGCACACTTTTAAAACCGTCAGAATTGAAAGGTAACCTGTTTTGTCTCATGTCAGAAGAGAACAAAAACAATTGAGGTATGTAGTAAACACTGTTAACATTTATCAAAACAGAAACGGGCGATTCAAGGTAGTACTGCAACATGGCCAGGAAAGGCATTAATTAACAATAGAACTGATTGATATACTGCAACATGGCCAGGAAAGGCATTAATTAACAACATAACGGAATGATATACTGCAACATGGCAAGGAAAGGCATTAATTAACAACATAACGGAATGATATACTGCAACATAGCCAGGAAAGGCATTAATTAACAACATAACGGAATGATATACTGCAACATGGCCAGGAAAGGCATTAATTAACAACATAACGGAATGATATACTGCAACATGGCAAGGAAACTGCAACATAACGGAATGATATACTGCAACATGGCCAGGAAAGGCATTAAGTTAACAACATAAGGGAATGATATACGGAACATGGCCAGGAAAGGCATTAATTAGCAACATAACTGATTGATATACTGCAACATGGCCAGGAAAGGCATTAATTAACAACATAACGGAATGATATACTGCAACATGGCCAGGACAGGCATTAATTAACAACATAACTGATTGATATACTGCAACATGGCAAGGAAAGGCATTAATTAACAACATAACGGAATGATATACTGCAACATGGCAAGGAAAGGCATTGATTAACAACATAACTGATTGATATACTGCAACATGGCAAGCAAAGGCATTAATTAACAACATAACGGAATGATATACTGCAACATGACAAGGAAAGGCATTAATTAACAACATAACGGAATGATATACTGCAACATGGCCAGGAAAGGCATTAATTAACAACATAACGGAATGATATACTGCAACATGGCCAGGACAGGCATTAATTAACAACATAACTGATTGATATACTGCAACATGGCCAGGAAAGGCATTAACAACATAATTGATTGATATACTGCAACATGGCCCAGGAAAGGCATTAATTAACAACAGAATTGATTGATATACTGCAACATGGCCAGGAAAGGCATTAATTAACAACATAACGGAATGATATACTGCAACATGGCAAGGAAAGGCATTAATTAACAACATAACGGAATGATATACTGCAACATGGCCAGGAAAGGCATTAATTAACAACATAACGGAATGATATACTGCAACATGGCCAGGACAGGCATTAATTAACAACATAACTGATTGATATACTGCAACATGGCCAGGAAAGGCATTAACAACAGAATTGATTGATATACTGCAACATGGCCAGGAAAGGCATTAATTAACAACAGAATTGATTGATATACTGCAACATGGCCAGGAAAGGCATTAATTAACAACATAACGGAATGATATACTGCAACATGGCAAGGAAAGGCATTAATTAACAACATAACGGAATGATATACTGCAACATGGCCAGGAAAGGCATTAATTAACAACATAACGGAATGATATACTGCAACATGGCCAGGAAAGGCATTAATTAACAATATAACTGATTGATATACTGCAACATGGCCAGGAAAGGCATTAAAAACAGAATTGATTGATATGCCTCAACATGGCCAGGAAAGGCATTAATTAACAACATAACGGAATGATATATTGCAACATGGCCAGGAAAGGTATTAATTAACAACATAACGGAATGATATACTGCAACATGGCCAGGAAAGGCATTAATTAACAACATAACTGAATGATATACTACAACATGGCAAGGAAAGGCAACATAACGGAATGATATACTGCAACATGGCCAGGAAAGGCATTAATTAACAACATAACCGGAATGATACTGCAACATGGCCAGGAAAGGACCATTACTTAAAAACCATAACGGAATGATATACTGCAACATGGCAAGGAAAGGCAACATAACGGAATGATATACTGCAACATGGCCAGGAAAGGCATTAATTAACAACATAACGGAATGATATACTGCAACATGGCCAGGAAAGGTATTAATTAACAACATAACGGAATGATATACTGCAACATGGCCAGGAAAAGGCATTAATTAACAACATAACTGAATGATATACTACAACATGGCAAGGAAAGGCAACATAACGGAATGATATACTGCAACATGGCCAGGAAAGGCATTAATTAACAACATAAGGGAATGATATACGGAACATGGCCAGGAAAGGCATTAATTAGCAACATAACTGATTGATATACTGCAACATGGCCAGGAAAGGCATTAATTAACAACATAACGGAATGATATACTGCAACATGGCCAGGACAGGCATTAATTAACAACATAACTGATTGATATACTGCAACATGGCAAGGAAAGGCATTAATTAACAACATAACGGAATGATATACTGCAACATGGCAAGGAAAGGCATTGATTAACAACATAACTGATTGATATACTGCAACATGGCAAGCAAAGGCTTTAATTACCAACATAACGGAATGATATACTGCAACATGACAAGGAAAGGCATTAATTAACAACATAACGGAATGATATACTGCAACATGGCCAGGAAAGGCATTAATTAACAACATAACGGAATGATATACTGCAACATGGCCAGGACATGCATTAATTAACAACATAACTGATTGATATACTGCAACATGGCCAGGAAAGGCATTAACAACAGAATTGATTGATATACTGCAACATGGCCAGGAAAGGCATTAATTAACAACAGAATTGATTGATATACTGCAACATGGCCAGGAAAGGCATTAATTAACAACATAACTGAATGATATACTGCAACATGGCAAGGAAAGGCATTAATTACCAACATAACGGAATGATATACTGCAACATGGCCAGGAAAGGCATTAATTAACAACATAACGGAATGATATACTGCAACATGGCCAGGACAGGCATTAATTAACAACATAACTGATTGATATACTGCAACATGGCCAGGAAAGGCATTAACAACAGAATTGATTGATATACTGCAACATGGCCAGGAAAGGCATTAATTAACAACAGAATTGATTGATATACTGCAACATGGCCAGGAAAGGCATTAATTAACAACATAACGGAATGATATACTGCAACATGGCAAGGAAAGGCATTAATTAACAACATAACGGAATGATATACTGCAACATGGCCAGGAAAGGCATTAATTAACAACATAACGGAATGATATACTGCAACATGGCCAGGAAAGGCATTAATTAACAACATAACGGAATGATATACTGCAACATGGCCAGGAAAGGCATTAATTAACAATATAACTGATTGATATACTGCAACTGGCCAGGAAAGGCATTAAAAACAGAATGATTGATATGCCTCAACATGGCCAGGAAAGGCATTAATTAACAACATAATGGAATGATAATTGCAACATGGCCAGGAAAGGTATAATAACAACATAACGGAATGATATACTGCAACATGGCCAGGAAAGGCATTAATTAACAACATAACTGAATGATATACTGCAACATGGCAAGGAAAGGCAACATAACGGAATGATATACTGCAACATGGCCAGGAAAGGCATTAATTAACAACATAACGGAATGATATACTGCAACATGGCCAGGAAAGGCATTAATTAACAACATAACGGAATGATATACTGCAACATGGCAAGGAAAGGCAACATAACGGAATGATATACTGCAACATGGCCAGGAAAGGCATTAATTAACAACATAACGGAATGATATACTGCAACATGGCCAGGAAAGGCATTAATTAACAACATAACGGAATGATATACTGCAACATGGCAAGGAAAGGCAACATAACGGAATGATATACTGCAACATGGCCAGGAAAGGCATTAATTAACAACATAACGGAATGATATACTGCAACATGGCCAGGAAAGGCATTAATTAACAAGATAACGGAATGATATACTGCAACATGGCCAGGAAAGGCATTAATTAACAACATAACTGAATGATATACTGCAACATGGCCAGGAAAGGCATTAATTAACAACATAACGGATTGATATACTGCAACATGGCAAGGAAAGGCATTAATTAACAACATAACGGAATGATATACTGCAACATGGCAAGGAAAGGCATTAATTAACAACATAACTGATTGATATACTGCAACATGCAATGAGAGGCATTAATTAACAACATAACGGAATGATATACTGCAACATGGCCAGGAAAGGCATTAATTAACAACATAACGGAACGATATACTGCAACATGGCCAGGAAAGGCATTAATTAACAACATAACGGAATGATATACTGCAACATGGCCAGGAAAGGCATTAATTAACAACATAACGGAATGATATACTGCAACATGGCCAGGAAAGGCATTAACAATATAATTGATTGATATACTGCAACATGGCCAGGAAAGGCATTAATTAACAATAGAACTGATTGATATATAGCAACATGGCAAGGAGAGGCATTAAATAACAACAGAACTGATTGCAATTCTGCAACATGTCAAGGAAAGTCATTAACAACAGAACTGTTTGATATACCACAACATGGCATGGAAAAGTATTAATTAACAACATAACTGATTGATATACTGCAACATGGCAACAAAAGGTATTAATTAACAACAGAACTGATTGATATACTGCATCATGGCAAGGAGAGGCGTTAATTAACAACATAACTGATTGATATACTGCAACATGGCATGGAAAAGTACTAATTAACAACAGAACTGATTGATATACTGCAACATGTTAAGGAAAGTAATTAACAACAGAACTGTTTGATATACTACAACATGGCATGGAAAAGTATTAATTAACAACATAACTGATTGATATACTGCAACATGGCAAGAAAAGGCATTAATTAACAACATAACTGATTGATTTACTGCAACATGGCAAGGAAAAGTATTAATTAACAACATAACTGATTGATATACTGCAACATGGCCAGGAAAGGCATTAATTAACAACAGAACTGTTTGATATACTGCAACATGGCCAGGAAAGGCATTAATTAACAACAGAACTGTTTGATATACTGCAACATGGCAAGGAAAGGCATTAACAGCAGAACTGATTGATATACTGCACAGAAAATATGGCTGCGGAGAGGCATAATCGCTAACTCCAGTTTACAGGGTGCAAGATGATGATGACACAAATGACGATCACGATGATGAAGTACCTAGTTTGTCTAGTTTGCACTTGTTTCTCCAGTGTGGCCTTGTTGTCATTAGAAGGCTGCAGGTTCGAATCCCGGTTTTGCCACTATAGTTTCCAATGTTTACAGTCTGTTCCCTACTTCTTCCCTCTACTTCTATGAGTGCTAATCAATGACTATGACTGCATTTCTCATACTCTTTCTTGACCTGCCCGTTGCAATTTGCCTTCAATTACCACAGTTATCAACCCGTTGCGATATAATTATCACCCAGTTTAAAACACCTTCGTCTTCTAATGCCTTTAAAGCATTTTATCTTTATCGCCACGAGCATGGATGTTTATAAGGTCAGGCACATCCGTGCATGCAGAAATGGCTGAGCAGGTTTTAGAGCTCAGACATTTGTCATTGCTCAAGCACGTCCTGCACCCGGCATCTAGCCGCACTCAGCGACGTTTTCTTGGCACGTGGGATCGTCTGCTGATAGTTTGCATGGCCTTGCTTCCTGTCTGTAAATGTACCTGACCCGGCCTGCTTGTGCAGTAACATCTGTTCGCAACATCTTTCAAAAGACGCGTATGACTTCCTATCTGTTTATAGGGTCTTTGAAGGCATTCTTTAGCAAGAAACTCACCACCAACAGTTATACAGTTACAACCTGAATAACCAAATCATTTTCTACTTTCTTGATACGATGAAGCCCAAACAGTTACAATTCTAATAAATTAAAAAGTTTTATGTAGTTCAAGTAGTTGTACCAATGACTTTATTATTTTTGTGCTGATGAAGCTCTACCCGCAACGTCTATTTTGTCACTGGTAATTTCGTTCTAGTAAGGCTGACTTCTCAATTCTGTTTCTCGCTTTCGTTGATTTACATTAATCCCAATTGTTACTATAAATGTTTATATTCTCTTTATGTTAACATTTTTCTAGTCTTAACACATAAAGATTTACCTGATTGTTAACATCGCGATCTTCTACGCAGGAGGCTCGGGTTCTAGTACTTGGTAAGGCAGACAATTTTAGTGTCTGTTACAGGTGCAAAATTTTTTTTTTATTCTGCACACTGCTTGGCTACTGCACTAAACAAGGCGGCCATTAAGTACCAGCCGTTCTGAATCCCTCCCGGCTCTTCCAGCACTGATACAAACGCAGTAAAGGGAAATATAAAGTCAGTAAAGTAAAGGACCAAGTTACACGTCTTTGGGGGTTACAAGCCCACAATTGTGTAGACCAATCGGTACTCCAAGGCTGATGTGGTCAGTATCAGACCGACTGCTTTTACTTCCCATACATTTCCTGGTACCCATTTATACAGAGTACAATCATACTAAATGGGAATTCCAACTCGTGATCTCCTGGCCGGCAGGCAATAAAGGTCTCCATTCCGCTATTGCCAGTTCCCAGACAGGTAATCCTATACAGAAATTCCTGTAATGACTAATAAAGGTAATCGTACACTGATATTTATGTAATGACTTGCAATGTTTTTTTTTTTTTTTTGTGTGCATATTCTTTACAGGACATCGCTGTCAACATCAGCAACTTTCAGCAGTATGTTGATTTCTTGGCAAGATTACGCTCAGTAGTTTGCCATTGCTTTCTGAGCGGCCGGCTCATTATCCCGCAAGTCACGAGCGCGGGTCGAACCGCTTCCAATTCTCTCCTCGCTGCGAGACCCTGCGTGGATAAACGGGATTACGGAGAAAGTGGTGTAACCCCTCAGCCAGAGAGACCGGCCAATGACTTGTAAAGGTAGTCGTAATCAGAGAGATAGATAGACGGACGGACGGACGGACGGACGGACGGAAGGAAGGAAGGACGGATAGATAGATAGATAGACAAGACAGACAGACAGACAGACAGACAGACAGACAGACAGACAGACAGACAGACAGACAGACAGAATGTAAGCACAAAGAAGTAAGCTGCCATCTGAAATTCCTCGGTACTGTATTGGTGTGTGAGGGGTCAAACGTTCTGCAGCTTCAAGAAGCTAACAAGTGCACTACAAGCTACCATTTCTCTGTTAACGGGATCCTGAACATTCCTTCATTGTTGCCCCTGATTGCATATCCTTCAGCAGTCACTGTTTTATTTATTACTTGTATGGGATGGGACGTTTCTTGTCCTGCCGTGCCCATTGCAGTGGATTTCGTACTGCAGAATCTGTCAACAAAGAGTCTTCCACATGCTGTGGTAAAATCATCAGTAGCATCCGAGGTCGCCAGTTGGTTGTCTGATGTACGTCTTCCCCACACGTCCAGAACACAGAATTTAATAAAGTGTGAACTACAGTAGGAAGATCTGGAACAAATGGGAACACATTCCACGTCAGTGCCCAACTTTCTGTTATTAATAGTGTTGTTGGTCTGTTTTTGTCACTGATGCTATCTGTTTAAGTTTCTGTTCTCTGTTTGCTCTTGTCTGTAACATGATCATATATACTATAATAGCATAACAAAACAAACCAGGAAGTTAGATGCATATCCTTTACATACATCGCAGTCAACCCCAGAATATTTTGGCTGTTTGTGATTTCTTGGTAAGCTTACGTTCAGTAATTTGCCATTAGTTTCTGAAGGATCGGCACTTATACCGTTGAATGAAAATCAGCGCAAGGCGGTCTGATTCCAAATCGTTCGCAGCTGTTTTCGAACGCATATGCGAGATTCCGAAATGCTTTCTTAACACATTCGCCACAGCGTCGTTTGTTGCTAATTTAAACAACAATTTAAAGAAAATTAGGAGCACCATCATCATTAATAACATACCAAATGAAAGTAAGCTATCATAGTTCGCCATCTCACCTAAACCACCCAGGCACTTATCATCTTTCCTTCCCCTTGTTATTTTTCCCATTAATGTGGCCTGTTGCCACCAAGGCTTCAAGTTTAAAATAAGTCGAATATAAACTGGGTATTGAAACGCAGGCCGGTCTCCCTGGTAGAGGCGTTATCAGCTTTCTCCGTAACCCCGAATATTCTCGTGGTCGACGTGAGCGCACGAGAATTGGAAACGGTTCGAGTCACGCCAGTGACTTATGAGAGTATGCAGCCGATCGCTCAGAAAGCAATGGCAAACTACTGAGCGTAATCTTGCCAAGAAATCAACAATCAGCTGGAAGATGCTGATGTTGACAGCGATGTTCTGCAAAGAATATGCGAAAAAACAAAAAACAACCAAAAAAACCCCCAAAAAACGCAGAGGTTAAACAGTATTTGGAGCTTAGTTTAGTTTAGTCGATGGATCAACATCACGGCACTCGGGTATAACCCATAAGTGCTCCGTTCTCCTCCTAACTCAAACCTGAGTCTGGAGAATCTCAGCTCAGTGCACGAACTCCTTTGCACCGGCGAGGATCATGAAATACTTTGGGTAGATTTTTAACTCATCAAAATTTTGACCGGGCAGCGCCGTTAGGTTACTCTTTTTCGATGTCCAACTGCCAAGGGATTTTTTTTTTACGTGCACAACAATATACACGGGCGTCCGATCTCACTAACCAGAGACCAGGGGAAATTTTTGTTACCAGAAGTCCACGTGAAAAAATCCCGACCCTCACCGGGGCTTGAACCCGAAACCTCCAGCATTCGAGGAGGATACCATATCTCGAGACTACTCAGCCAACTCACAGTATTTCCAGCCAATAGCACAACACCTGGCGATGTTAAAGTCAAATTGTTTGTCGTCTACATGCATATTTCCTGTGGCAGCATAGGGTGCAAATCACTTACAACTTCTTTATCATTACATAAGAAAAGCAGGACATTTGAAATTAAATGTTACAGTAAAATTCTCAAGCAAGAAGGAGAACATTACTGAAATCCATCAAGACCTGAACATCGGGGACAAATAGTCATAGACAGCGTCATGTCTCGGAAATAGAAATAGTTTGGCCATAGTAAACGTCACAGTACTTTGACCATAGTAAACGTCACAGTAGTTTGACCATAGTAAACGTCACAGTAGTTTTACATAGTAAACGTCACAGTAGTTTGACCATAGTAAACGTCACAGTAGTTTGGCCACAGTAAACGTCACAGTAGTTTGACCATAGTAAACGTCACAGTAATTTGACTATAGTAAACGTCACAGTAGTTTGACTATAGTAAACGTCACTGTAGTTTGACTATAGTAAACGTCACAGTAGTTTGACCATAGTAAACGTCACAGTAGTGTGACCATAGTAAACGTCACAGTAGTTTGACTATAGTAAACGTCACAGTAGTTTGACCATAGTAAACGTCACAGTAGTTTGACTATAGTAAACATCACAGTAGTTTGACCATAGTAAACGTCACAGTAGTTTGACCATAGTAAACGTCACAGTAGTTTGACCATAGTAAACGTCACAGTAGTTTGACTATAGTAAACCTCACAGTAGTTTGACTATAGTAGACGTCACGGTAGTTTGACTATAGTAAACGTCACAGTAGTTTGACTATAGTAAACGTCACAGTAGTTTGACTATAGTAAACATCACAGTAGTTTGACCATAGTAAACGTCACAGTAGTTTGACCATAGTAAACGTCACAGTAGTTTGACCATAGTAAACGTCACAGTAGTTTGACTATAGTAAACCTCACAGTAGTTTGACTATAGTAGACGTCACGGTAGTTTGACTATAGTAAACGTCACAGTAGTTTGACTATAGTAAACGTCACAGTAGTTTGACCATAATAAACGTCACAGTAGTTTGACCATAGTAAACGTCACTGTAGTTTGACTATAGTAAACGTCACAGTAGTTTGACTATAGTAAACGTCACAGTAGTTTGACCATAGTAAACGTCACAGTAGTTTGATCATAGTAAACGTCACTGTAGTTTGACTATAGTAAACGTCACAGTAGTTTGACCATAGTAAACGTCACAGTAGTTTGACTATAGTAAACGTCACAGTAGTTTGACTATAGTAAACGTCACTGTAGTTTGACTATAGTAAACGTCACAGTAGTTTGACCATAGTAAACGTCACAGTAGTTTGACCACAGTAAACGTCACAGTAGTTTGACTACAGTAAACGTCACAGTAGTTTGACAATAGTAAACGTCACAGTAGTTTGACCATAGTAAACGTCACAGTAGTTTGATCATAGTAAACGTCACAGTAGTTTGACCATAGTAAACGTCACAGTAATTTGACTATAGTAAACATCACAGTAGTTTGACCATAGTAAACGTCACAGTAGTTTGGGAAGAATATTCTACGGGGTGTTTGTAAAGTCTCACTACACTTTGTATGTACAACAAATTTGAAAGAAAAATAAAAGAAAAAAAATTCTTTATCCGTTGATAACATCATTCTGTTTGGAGTGCAAAGAATTACTCCAGCAGACGACAGCCATTCATTGCATATTGCTTTACAATGGACTGTGGAGCACATTTTTTTTACAAAATGTCATCATGTACTTCATTTTACAAATTTGTTTTACATACGGGATGTGAGCAACTCCCTGCCAAGGCGCTGCTATATGATGATGATTTCGGGAGCCTCGAGGGTTTCACACTATTTGATATTTAAAGTGGCATTAAGTAACAAGGGGGCCAGTGTAGGACAGCGGCTGGCACTTTGACTTGCTGGTGACGAGATTCTGCCTTCCAAGAGACAGAGATTGTTAACATATTCAGTGCCAAACACGAAGCAGGTTTGGATTAAACAAAACTGGATGCGAAACAAAGGAAGTATGGGTGTGTCACTATTATGTCATAAAAGATATTAATATAGTAGCAGACATTTTGTTTTATAACGCAATGACATTTCGGCGATATATCATCCCGTGGCAGATACAAAAGTCGCTTACGACGATTAATTATCCCATGGCAATTAATCAGTTAACAAACTGACCTGAACTCCTATCATCCCCCAGCTTAAAAGATGTACCATAAAATGCAATGGGAAGTAAAGTCATTCGGTATGGTATTGACCATATCAGCCATAGAGTGCTGACTGGTGCGTTAATGTACTTGACTAACACCATCTACCCATTACAGGCCAAGACGTGGACACAATCTGTAACTGTTACTTAAAGTGGTTAACTTTTTCTAATTCTAATTTTTTTTTTATTTTCTAATTCTAATTTCTAATTCTAATTCTAATTTTTTAACTTTTAAATTTTTTTAAAAAGTGGTAAACTTATTCATAGAGGTCAGCGTGGCCGCGAGGATTGATGCAATTGCGCTTAAGCTTCCGGTGTGCTGGCGGCTGGGTTGTAGGTTCATTCCACACATCGGTCTGTTAATTGCATTTTAACGATTACTACTCGTTCAGAAAGCAAAGGCAAACTTTCTTTTTTGCATATCCTGTTTACAGGACAACGCACTCAACACCAGCATTTCTGTCACTGTGATCTCTTGGCAAGTTTACGTTCAGTAGTTTGCGACTGCCTTCTGAACGACCGGCACCGATACCAAGCAAAACCAACGCAACGTGGTCTGCTGCCACATCGCCTGCAGCTCTGTTTCGAACGCGGGTATACGGGATTACGAACCGTGTCCGAAACCTCTTCGCCATGGAGGCCGACAATATCAAACTTTTGTGTGTGTGGCATATCCTATTTACAGGACTACAGGAGACAAATGAAAATCGTAAATTGATTAGAGAAATTAGACGTAGACAGTCAACATTTTTTTGGACATGTTATGGGAAGAAATGGACTGGAGAACTTAGTGACAACTGGCAAGATCGAAAGGAACAGACCAAGAGGAAGACCGAGAGAATAATACCTGGATGGCTTGCCCACATGGCATGGACGAGACAAAAACACTGAGCTGATCCACGACGATGGTGATCGAGTGAAATGGCGAGTCATGACCGCCCACGCTTTCCGGCATGGCACATGATTGATTGATTATTTACAGGACACTGCAGTCAACACCAGCATTTTTCAACTGCTGTTGATGTCTTGGAAAGTTTTACGTTCAGTAGTTTGCCATTGGTTTCTGAACGAACGGCTCACATACTCTTTCCGTTAGAAACCAACGCGACACACGCAGCTGTGTTTCGTTCGTGGATATACGGGGTTACGAACAGCGTCCTTAACCCCTTCACCAGGGAGCCCGGCAATGACAAACTACTGAATGTAAGATTGCCTAGTACATCAACCTGGTCTTGTGGTTGGTCGCGACGTCCTGCAAAGAATATACAACATTGTTTTTAAAGCAATTCGTGAAACAATATCAACAATATTGGTTGTCTTTTTCAAATTCTCATGGCCTCTGCTTAAAGAGAGACTGACTGAACTACAACAGACTGTGATGTAACTTCAGATGCCGCTATAGATTAAGCGTGTCTTGATATTGTTTATATACCTTGATCATGTTTATACACCTTAATACGAAAGGTAGAAAGTACAAAACAACAAACAATAAGAAAAAAAACAAAGAAAATGTAAAAAAAATACCAAAAAAAAAAACGAACGAACGGCAACTCCAGTTCCCCAGAATATAACCTGGTGTCATTCTTCTTCGTTGCATGTGATCCCACCCCTCCCATCCACGTCCTCGCATGTGCTTGGCATTCCTACGTGAGCAATACATCATGTCGTGAGCACACACGGCAGTTTTTTATTCCTGAAATGCCTGTTCCAAGGCGTGAAAGGATTGCATAAGTTACTCACTCACTCGTTACCTAACATTTCATTCTTTGCCCGCCAACACCAGAGACCTTGACATGTGCGCGCGTATGCGTTGTTGCCAAAACCCCCCATTTCTTTGTTTACAATTCCCGCCATCTATCATTCCATAGTTATTATACTGGGTTTTTTCCGGATCAGTTTTCTGTTGTTAGTTTATGTATCACTTTTATGTTTTGTTAACGTTTGCATTGGGGACCCTTGTTAAGGATAACAGGAGATTATTTAGTTAAATAAATAATTTACTAACGAAAGTACAGCAAAACATGAATTATAGATAGAAGCTAATTGTAACCAGTAACAGTTTACAAATACACACACACACACACACACACACACACACACCCACACACACACACACACACATATATATATATATGAAGAGATAGGGATAGAGAGAGAACAGAGAGAGGCAGAAGACAGAGAGAGAGAGAGAGAGACACACACAGAAGTAAAGAGAGAAAAAAGAGAGGGAGATGATAGAGAGAGAGACAAGGAAAAGAGAAAGAGAGAGAGATAGAGAGAGAGAGAGAGGAAGAGAAAAGAGAGAGGAATAAGACAGAGAGACAGCAAGACGGATAGAAAAGAGAGAGGTGAAAGACAGAGGGGGGATAAATGGAGAGAAAAGAGAGAGAATAGAGAGATAAAAGAGAAAAAGAAAAGACAGAGAGAGACACGCAGAGAGAAAGCGAGAGAGATAAAAGAGCGAGGGAGCAAAATAGAGAGAGGAGAGAGAGAGACAGAGAGAGAGAGAGAGAGAGAGAGAGAGAGAGAGAGAGAGAGAGAGAGAGAGAGAGAGAGAGAGAGAGAGAGAAATTTAGCAACGGCTATCATTCAGATAATTTTTTTTTAAAAATTACTCCATTTTCCGCCCCCGAGATTTAAGCAAATGTTTGACTCTTTATTTTCTGGACATTCTTTAGTACAGGATCCATTTGAAATATTCTCTCAGGCGTCTTTCTTTTGTGCATTTTTCTCGCTCTAAAATCGAGCACAGATCACCTACCACAACCGTTAGTGAGCTCGATGTCATCTGTCTGGGGCCACTTTCATTTTCACACTGCCTTGGATTGGAATATAATGATGCTGTATGTATTTGCGCGCATGTGTGTATTTGCGCGCATGTGTGAGTAGTGTGTGAGTGTGTGTGTGTTGTGTGTGTGCGCACGAAGACAAGTGTGTGTATGGAGTATGCATGTGTATATGTACATTACTGGTGGTTGAGTAAGAGTGAACCATAATAAGAGTGTGGCAAACATATCCGAGGGAGACGACTATCCATGGGAATAGAGCGCTTACAGGGAAATTGACAGCCGGAAATTGCTATCAAAATGGAGGTCACACCTCGTGAAAAAAAAGAGGAAACTATCACATCATGTTCTCAAGAATCGTTTTATGAAAATGAACGGTTCAGAAGTCTGGAATGGATCACGTGTTCAGAATTTTCGTAATGGTCTTTAGACGAAATAACCTTATATGGCGTGGCATAAAGGCGCGCGCGCGCACACACACACACACACACACACACATGCTTACGCACGCATGCATGCAGAGAGAGAGAGAGAGAGAGAGAGAGAGAGGAGAGAACGAGAGATTGAGACATCCATTTTCTTCTAACTTTCATCAATGATTGACTCACTTAAAGGGGAAAAGCCCAACAGATGGGGTTGGTTATCAACCAAGATAAGACAGAATATATGGTAATTTCAAGAGAAGGAATGGCTAAAAACTCTGGCCACAAACAAATAGATAATATGACCATTAAAAGAACGGAAACATATAAATACCTGGGTACAATCTTCAACTGCTCCAACATCATAAGGGAAGAAATACAAACTAGAATCAATTCTGGAAATAAGATATACTATGCACTACAAAATCTACTAAAACCAAATGCGCTATCTCGTAACACCAAAATCACAATATACAAAACACTGATCAGACCAGTTGTACTGTATGGCTCTGAAACCTGGAGTACAACGAAAGGAGACGAAGCCTTGTTACAAACCTTTGAGAACAAAGTTTTAAGACGCATCTTTGGACCCATTAGGGATACACAAAGTGGACAGTGGAAAAGAAGAAGCAACAAAGACATTTATGATCTGTTTAAGTCCCCGCTAATCACTGGTATCATGAAGGCTAATAGACTACAATGGCTGGGGCATATAGAAAGAATGGAAGATAGTAGGGAAACAAAACTCGCTTACGCTCAGGAAATAAATGACCGTAGACCCCGAGGTAGACCAAGAAGACGGTGGAGAGATAATATACATACAGACCTACAAGCACTTGGAATCAGCGACTGGCAAGAGAAGGTCCACCAGAGAGACGAATGGAGACGGATTGTATTTGCAGCAAAGAACCTCAATGGCTCGGAACGCTGAAGAAGAAGTAGACATAGAATAACAACATTCCGACCTGGCTGACCTGAATGGTAAGGTCCACTGCGGGGTTTGTAAATTATGAATTGGAAATTAATGAAAGAGGCAATTAAAACACGTGAATGAGAGAACGTGATAGTTACGTCACAGACAATGCCCTTGGGGTGCGAAGTGTTAGCCATGTACATACT
The DNA here is from genome assembly GCA_014155875.1 of Cepaea nemoralis. NCBI lineage: Eukaryota > Metazoa > Mollusca > Gastropoda > Stylommatophora > Helicidae > Cepaea > Cepaea nemoralis. Next base: position 110,593 of record JACEFZ010022564.1, read on the forward strand.
GTAGACCATTGATTAATGAGGTCTGGTGGTCAGTATCCTTCCTCGCCGCTCCTCCTCCCCTCGGAAACAATTTGAAAAGTTGTCTGGTACGCATGCTTTGACGTTAGATTACCTATTTCCCATTTTGTTCAGAAAGCGGTAACCCTGCCTCTGTTGTGGATCGATTATGGAGGGAGAAAGAGAGAGAGAGAGAGAGAGAGAGAGAGAGAGAGAGAGAGAGAGAGAGAGAGAGAGAGAGAGAGAGAGAGAGAGAGAGAGAGAGAGAGAGAGAGAGAGAAAGTGAGATAGAGAGAAAGAGAAAGAGAAAGAGAGAGGGGGGGGGGGGGTGAAAGGGGAAGACAGTAAGAGAAAATTCTTGAGATTCTCTCATCATGCTTGCTTGTGTTCGTTGGCTTGAGCTCCAACGCGAAATCCTGTATGTCGGATGAAGACATCCTGTTGTCCAACATCAGTGTGATGTCATACAGGACCTGAGTTTTGCGTGAGTATCCGTTGTCCCATGTCTGACTTATTGGTGTGCAGACTGGTGGTTCCTCGCCGTACAGGCAGACACTCTCCGACTTCGGAGGAATCGGCGATCCTACTGACTTTAGCCAGGACCCCGAAAGGACCTGTTGCCCAGGACGCTCGACGAGGACGCGTCAATAGGTCTTGGCCAGTATATAACGCGGCCCTGGTGCCTTGGAAACACCTCTGCGTCCCTCTCTCATCATAAAATGGAACAATTTTGCACTCCAATTGTTACATTATTTTAGAGATAGCGGGCTGTGGTGAAGCATGATCGCCAACGAACAACAGACGAGGCGCATTTTGTTGCATATAAAGCACACACATAGGAAACACACAAACCGATAGACAGACAAAGGCGCAGACTGGCAGGCAGTCGGAGAAGGCGTGTCAAAGAGACATATAGTGTGGAACTGTAAGTGCGTCTGTGACGGTAAAGGCAATCCAAACAGCATACTTCAAAGAAGTATCATTTAAAAGAACATGCACGCTCAAACACACGAAGACAGCAGGCAACAAACAACAAAAGGAAGACATAATTGAAATCAGAAATCCCAGCAGGCAGGGATCTGACAACAATAGAATCCCAGAAAATAATGTTGAACACGCCTCGATGTGAGCTGTATACTAGGTATTTTTAGTTTTCCAGCGCATTTAGTGACCTTTCACCTTTGATACTTTATGTTTTGTGTGTGTGTGTGTGCTCGCTTGCTCGCTTTGAACTCAAGAGTAGTCCATGCACATTACTTCTGGTACCACTGGACTGAATTTTTGCGTGTGGGTTAGCTTTCTCTATTACCAGTGTCTCTTGCCATCAGGTGAACCCATCCAACTTCAGGGGTACTTGTAATTTGCGTCCGCAAGTCAAGGACGAGAAGTCAAAATTTTAGTCAAATAACCGGTGTGAGGGTTGAACACCCTGCCTCAGCATCAGTGCACCGGGATATTAAGAACAAGCGCGCGTATCCATTCGGCGATGCTGACCTCCCTTTGATAGACAGTGGTACCTCAGGTTACGAACTTAATTCGTTCCAGAACTCGGTTCGTAACCAGACACGTTCGTAACCTGAAACATTGAAATCAATGAAATAAAGACAATCCATTTCAAGATGAAAGAATCGTTCTTTTTTTATTAACATCCGGTCGTTTACCTGACAAAACGCAGAGAATGCGTGTACTTCACGTGTTAAATAAAGAGAAAGAAAACAACCTAATGAATTAAATGTAAAATAAAAAGAGATTTAGTCTATCTTTATTACCAAGAAAACAATCATGGGAAATTTGTCACTTTCTTTGTTATTCTGAATCATTAGTTTCAGGAGTATCTTGTCGCTGTTTCTTGGCAACCGACTGGGAATCTTTCTGCACCAAGAAACTATCAAGGGTAATTTGTCGCTTTCTTTGCTGGAGAATTTTTCTGAAGTGGGCCATCGTGTTATTTATTATTAATTAGGTTTACTGCCCTGTTAGCAACAAGTTTGTTTGAATGATGGTTCACAATGAAGTCTTTGACTGCCCACTTGCTGCAAATTTCTTTATTCCTGGCAGTTGAAACGGTCACTGACTCTTCATCATCGGAGACGACTGCTCCTCATTTAATGTCTTTAGCTGTTCAATCTGAAGATCCACAAGCTCATCTGTAGTACTGTTTGTATTGTAGCGATCGTTTGTCTCCAACATTACACTTTGCTCTCTCTCGCTCGCCTTCGTTCGTAACCCGAGGCACTGTTCGTTACCCGAGACATAAAATTTTCGAAGTTGTTCGTAACCTGAATTATTCGTGACCTGAGACGTTCGTAACCCGAGGTACCACTGTATTTGAATTCCATCAAAGAAATAGAAAACTTCTCAAGGGCTGCGGGTGCATGTAAAGTTTCAGTGTGTCACCGTATAATGTGACATAAGAGAGGTGTTTTAACACACCGTGGCCAGATAATAACACATTATTATATTATAAAGTTTTAAGATGTCTTTATTGCCTGGTATTTTATGCAAAGCTTGCAGAATATTTATTATTATGTTTCTCCCAGAAAGGAACTCCGACTTGCTTGTTCTCTAATCGTAACATGAGCTTATCAGAAACTGTGGGGGTGTTGCCAACATTGGCGTATAAGAATGAGAAGAAATAAACACAATGTTGTCTCCGTGAATGAGCTGCAGTTTGATAAGTGGGTAATTTAAGGACCCTCAAGGTGCATTTTGCATGCATGCTAGACACATCATCATCATCAAGTGTCATGTGGGCTGACTTAGGCGTTCATGACTCTCCACAGCCTTTGGTTTTCTGGATCAGCTCCGCTGTTGATATTCCTCCATGACCCCGTCTCAATCCATTCAACATAATTTCGTTTGGTCTGCCTCTGCCTCTCTTCCCCTAGATCTTTCCAGTTGTAACAATATTCTCCAATGCCTCTCTTCTCATCACATCACCTAACAACGTCTTCTTCTTTCGGTAGCTTGAAATATGTCTATAACTGCAATATTGTCTCTTGTATGAATTTAACTGTATTTCTTAATTCACTCAGCGGTCCATAGAGTTTATCTTCCATTGTTGTCTCTCTAGGCCAGAAGGTTTGCCTAGATATGTTATATTTTAGGCAGTCTTGGAGTATGTGCTCTGCTGTCTGCGACGCCAATCCACGTGTGCACATGGCTGTTTCACCAATCTTGAATTGTGTATACATGTGGTTGCGTAATCTATTGTGTCCTATTCTGAGGTGCAGAATAATACCTTGTTCTGGTCTGTTAATAACGTGGTAGTCGTCTTGAGCAGGTTTTGGTGGCTATCTGACTGATTTGATCATTCTTTTCTTTTTGTGGTATGTAACAACGGGCACACCGGCTGTTCTTATTTTCTTCTTCTTTAGCCAGGTGATCAGCGCTGTCGTTTCCGGGTACTCCACAGTGGGATGGTATCCACTGTATGGTGACCGTATGCTGACTACTAAGTTCAGAAAGTAGTGTCGTTAGTGTGATATACTTTATTTTCACAAACATAACATGCTGTAATTTCCCAGTCGACAATTAAAACCTGAACACCGCAACAGGTTTTTTTTAAATTCCACAATTGTACGATCCAAGATTTAATATACCCGATGGCAATGAAAAAGTGAACCGGGAAAGACACCTTGTAAATAGCAGTGAACAACCGGAAGACTGCATGTTTTGTTTCACCACCCAAGCAAAGGAACCAGGAAAGATTCGATGAACGAATGGAGTGATAGTCTCTTCAAAATCAACTTAGTATAATTTAGTATAAGTTAGATAGATGAAGACAAACATCAGCCCACGACATCGCATTGGAACAATCTGAATCCTGGCGCCGAAGTGTGGAAGAAATTCATTTTAAATGAAGATAAACAGTAATAATTCATTTAAATCTTTGATAAGTTGTGAGTTCAGTTTCCCAGAAGAGGAGTTGGAAAGTCGACTTGTGAACACGTGTGGTGAATTCTTAAGAAGTTAATACATTTAATTTTTATAGTTTATAGATAAAACTATTCACTAAGGATAACCATAGTGAGATTTATTTTCTCCCAAAGTAAACAACTGATTTAATGTATAAGCATTAATCCAAGTTGTACATTTATTTCTTAAGCAACTCAATCTACAATGATTTGGAATGGTGAGTTCTTAAAGAATTTAATCTAGTACAAACTAAATAATATTATACTCAGTTATCATAGTCATAAGATAAACTGTACAATAGGAGAAAACTACAGTGTTTATTTTCTCTCAGCTAAACAACTTAGTTAATGTATAAAATATTAGACACATGTTATACATTTTATTTCTTAAGCATGAAACTGAATCTACAATGAATTAGAGTGACTTAAGGAAATTCACAATTCTTAGTGCAGTGGTAAGGACATGGTACATATGCCACTGGTAAGATTAAAAACTAGTTTGCCTGTGCCAGCACTGATAGAAAAATTATTGTAATGTGTAATTAGTCAGTAGATTTAATTTTGACATGAGCACATGGACAAACAAATAGTTTTCTTATAATTCATGAACCCATGAGAACCAAATAGATTCTACAGGTATCATAATTTGTGTGTTGAGTTAAAGCACCATAGCGGTGAGTTAAATATATTTTCAATGTTGTAAACATATGGAATTAATGTTTGTGCCACACAATAATAATACTTAGTCAACCGGCATGGTAGAATGGTTAAGATTCATAATGCCTGAATGTAGACTGCGTAGATCACATTAATCTGTGAGAATAAGGGGGGACCCCTGTGCATTTTATTATTGCTACACATGAGGCAGTATCCTTTGAGAATCTCATAATTATGTCTAATGATCACAATGATCACTATGTCATTGCTGTTAGCATGTCTGTGGGGATTCATGTGTGATTTCCTCATTGTTAAACAGATGTAAATGTATCATTTGATAAAACCCATCAGCATGCATGACTAAATATCCAGGAAATAGTATCAGTAGGTTGAAGGATGAGACTCCCTTGTAATGTCATTCTTGGTGAATCTGTGAATCTGTGTATTCTGTGTAAAGCACCTACCTAGGCCTGATGTCATTCCTCCAGATATGATGTGCATGATGAGTGATTGTGAAAGGAGATATGTCATTGTGATATCAATGATGGTAAACATTGTAAGTTATCATTGGGAAATCACCCAGCTTACATGACAGTATGAAGGATGTGTGATGAATTATTCCTATATGATCACCCATACCAATATGAATGTGTCTATAGACTGAGTGAAATGATCATCCATACATATAAATGATGTATGAGAGAGTGAATTGAACCCACAAGCAAAGATGGATATGTTGACTGATGCATGAGGAGATTGAGTGAGTGAGTGAAGTTACAGGCTGAGAGAGAGGGAGTATAGGTCAACAGTCAATCTCAGGATAACCGGCAACTTTGATGTGGAATGCCATGACTATCACCAGAAACTAGTTCGGGGTAACCCATAAACTAAATAATAATTTAGTACACTCCGGCGCATAACACCACTTTGTATAAAATATCATTCATGTTCCTATCATCTAGTTTGTGCGCTAAGCACGACACAAAACATATCATACATTACGCATAGCACCAGCATCTGTGTTTGTAATTTAAGCAAAATCTCACTTTGTAGTTCATGTTAACACATATGGTCTAGTGTAATGATAATAATGTACTACACAGTTGATGATGATGACTTTAATGTAATGAAAATGATGTAGCAATGATTATGATGATAATGTAAGAATAATGTAATGATTTCTAATGTCATAAGCATGATAATAATGATGATGATTGTAATGACAATTTAATAATTATGATAATAATGATAATGATTGTAATTGCAATGAGATAAGGAAACCATGTTGATGATGACAATAAATATTACATCCATGAGAATGGAAGAAATCTTCTCACTTGAAGCATTTAATGAAGAAGAATACACCTGAATGCTATACAAGAATAATACCATAATGTGCTTATATTGTTTATAAGCAAATACTCATTGAAATGGGAACTGATTTTTAAAAGCCCTTTATGTATGAGACCCGTTTTCTTGAATAGAAAAAGATGAATAAGAGAATTAACTAGGAACAGAATGGGATAGGAGACATAGTTGTAAATTCCAAATAAATCAAGGTATGACTTAACCGGTAGACCTGAGGACAGGCATAGGTGAAGATGAAACTGCACATCTGCTAGTGTAAAACTTGAACACCATATAATGGAAGATGGAATGGAGAGCAACCCATTATGTTGTGGATAACTATTTGAGAGCACCAAGACTCTTTACCTTCCACTGTTTATTTTCCTAGGATCAAAATTCTTTTAGGTATTTTCTTTGTGATGTTCTTGAGAAAAATATAGAACATTTCAGTTCGGATGTTCACATTGATAATATAATTAGAATTATGTGATGCTAAAATTGCAGGTAGTGGTCATTATTCAGACCTGACTTTGTGAATGCAGCACTTTGTGAAAGTAGTTGTAGCAGCTTGACTGAATGCAGAGCCACTTAAATGAGTGAGGCAGCTGAGATAGTAAAGCCAAATACTATTCCACAGCAACTTCCTGCCAATTTTCACCACCTTTCCAGGACAGGTATCACATATCCTTTATCCAGGTATAGGTGAAGAACACCAGTGAGCCAATACTAATATAATAAATCACTGGGGAAAACAATAAAGAACTCTAGAATATTCTACACTGACTGTTACCGAGATCCAATAACTGGACGGTAAACCAACCAGGGGGTACCCAGTTCTTTCCACAGATTAGGCCAGCAGAAGAGGCCCAATACTTAAGAACAGATGCAACTCTGAGGACCATGTATGATAACGTGGCACAGCCAGGGGATAGATATTTAGTTAAGAGACTAATAGACCCATAATGTTGTAATTGTACTGTATTGTTGGTTGTATGTTATTACATGTATAATCAATAGTTCCATTTATATATAATAAAATGAAAAAAAAATTACAGGTTAATGTCTCTTTTAAGAGTTCTCTTGTCATACTAAAATTGTTGTAAGCAATTACCCTAGATTAATTATTTAGTTGTTAGAGGAGAGGCAAGGAACCATCCATAAGGACATTTGGGATACTCAGTAAAAATTTCATTTTTTCCTTGAGGTATTCCTTGGTTCTCCAAAACTCTATTTAATGGTCTCAAATCATTGAGCCAGTAACAGCTAAATTAATTTTAACGGGCAGGATCACATTGAGAAAGAGGAACTCTGGATCCTTGATCTCTTTGGGGTTGAGCCATCAACTATTTATCCGACACTTAGTACTGGCAATTTCCCAAACAGGAGCGCCTGGAGTACTGATTTTGCATCTGTCAATAGCACCACAAGCTGTGTACCTTGGCTGGTATTTAGTAATTTCTCTGTTGCTATCTTGATTGCCTCAATTTCAGCATCATAGTTATGACAGTACTTTCCTGTTGGTACTCTGGCCGTGTCCCTAGTATTATTTGAGTATTCTATGTACACTCCCGCTCCTACATTTCGAACAGCATTTTGTGCTGACCCATCTGTGTAGACTCGGATCCAGAGGTCCTGTGGGTATTCTTTCATCAAAGAAGCTGAGAGTGGCTGTTCTGCGCTGCACACTGTTCTGTTTTTCTTTTCAAATATTCCTCTCACTTTTGTCTGGATTTGTAGTGACAGTCTATGTTCATCTTTACATGGAGTTCGCTCTGGAATAGTTGTCAAGGGGATACCAACTGTGGGCAGATCGATGGTTTCTCTGTAGAGTCATTTGGCTTGGTGGATAAAACTACTTTTTTTCAACCGCCCCATAGCTAAGTTTGCACATCTGTTCTTCATAAGGTGGCCTGGCAAGCTGAGCAACTTTTCTGCTTGTATTAGCGTTTTCATTTCTCTGCGCTCTTTCAGTGCTTGTGTCCTCCCCGTATTCTCCATTTCCACTATGGGGGTTGATCTCATCCCTCCTGGTGTGACTGTAAGTGCTTAATTTTGCACCTTGTCCAGCTCTTGTAGTGTTTTCCAGGTGTGGTCATATGCTATGTTGATAAACTTTGCTAAGTATTTTCCCACTTACTTCCCGTGTGATTCTACTTAGCTTTCTCGGGATGGCTATTTTCCTTCTGGCTTTTGCTACTGCTTTGTTGATGCGCTTTCTCCATGTCAGTCTGTCATTAAATGTTCCTCCAAGGTATGGTGGTTCTTTATCTTCTCTTAGAGGTGTTCCATTTATCTGGATGATTCCTGCCTTTTGTTTTGGAGAGAGGGTAATTAGGGTGGTGCTGCACTTGTCAGTGTTTATGCTGACACACCATCTATTTGCCTATGCAATAAATGTTTCTACAGCTCTTTGTAGCAATCTTATGGCCACTGATGCAGGTTCATTTGTGCTCCATAGAACCAGGTCATCGGCGTACATTACCGCTTTATTTCCATTCGGTAGATTAGCAACAAAATCATTGATGAAGATTCCATTGACTTTATAGTTTCTCACTTTCTTCATCAAACCTTTCAATGTACCACTGCAGTCTGTAATTGATGATGCGCTTCATTGTTTTGCAGAGACAGCTGGTGAGGCTAATTGGTCTTTAGCTAGAGGCAATGTAACTATCTTTCCCTAATTTTAGGAGGGGTATAATGACTGCTTCTCTCCAGGCTTGTGGAACACTGCCTAAGGTCCAGCTTTTATTAAAGATCTGCAACAGCTTTGCTTTGGCCTCTGTTCCTATGCTCTTAATCATTTCATTGGAGATACCATCAGCTCCTGGGGACTTTCTCATTTTCAATTTTTATATGGCTAGCTCCAGTTCGCTGATTGTAATAGGTGCCTCCAGAACCTCATGTACTGTTTCATTCTGTCCTTTATGTTGTCTTTTCTCTCGAGTCTGTTGTTGTTTCTCTGGACTAATGTCCATATTATTATCTTGTGTGAATGAATTTGCAAAATGTTCAGCTACTTGCTTTCCTGTTAAGATGTTTCCGTCTTTTCGTAGTGCAATTTTTGAGTTTCTCCCTGTGCTCTCATCGTTAAGTTGTTTTATTATCTTCTACAACTTCCGTGTGTCTCTTTCAAAGTTTAGTGACTCTATTTTCTCCTGCCAGCTTTTCCGTCTAGCCTGCAGCTTGGCCGTTTGAAATGTGGCTTTTGCGAGCTGGTATTTATTGTGGTGCTCTTGACTTGCTTTCTATATACTTCCACATCATTATGCAATTTTTCCAGTTCACTGTTCCAGTAGGGTTTATAATATTTACGGGCTCCTCTTGGTACTGTTTCTCGCGCTGCCTGTAGTATGCATTTCCCAAACTCTTCAACTACTTTAGTCATGTCTATCTCAGTGTTCAGGTTTCTAACCAGTATGCTGGTGCGATGCTTGTACATTGCCCAGTCTGCTTTCTTGTAGTTACAATTCGAGAGGGTGCTGCTTTCACTTACAAGCTCATTTCTTACAGTTAGAAAGGCTGGCCGATGGTCACTGCCATCAAGTTATTTCCCAGCAAATCGTTTAATGTTCCACTCCAGGTCTGGTGAATAAAAGGCCAGGTCAGGTGTAGTTGTAGTGTGTCATGATTTCGAGTAGAAGGTATGTGGGTCGGACGACATCTTAATCAAGATGAATCTATTCTCATCCTGCCAGTCTTCAAGTCTCTCTCCTCTCTAGTCCACGTGTTCATAGCTTCAGCTCTGCGAGTGGCAGTTGAAATCGCCACACACAATCATTTTTTTCTCATAATGGTAGTGTGTCCAGTGCCTGTAGATGGTCACTTGGACAGTAGTAATTGATCAGATGTAGGTCCGTATTGCCTGTATTAAGTTTAATTGTCTGATACTCAGCCCCTTCCGTTTAAACTTCAATTTGGGAAGCAGTGGTGCTACTTTTTACACGGGTCAGTATCCCACCCTTTCGCCTGTCCTTTCGGTCAGATCGGTAACGCTGGTAACCTCTGATTTTGAAGGCTATATTTTCGTTGAGGTTAGTTTCCTGCAAGCAACATACGCTTACTTTTTCTTGGTCCAAAATGTTTTCTAGTTCTATTTTGTTGTTGTTGTCGTTGTCGTTGTCGTTGTCGTCGTTGTCGTCGTCGTTGTTGTTGTTGTTGTTGTTGTTGTTGTTGTTGTTGTTGTTGTTGTTGTTGTTGTTGTTGTTGTTGACTCCCTCCGTATTCCAGTGCATTATTTTTAGTCTTTCTTTGGTATGGCCAGACGCTCTATTCTCAGGTCTCCTGGCTCCACAGGACATCTGAGAAGGACCTCCAGTATTTGTAGTTGAACCCTTTCGAGGCATTGTCAGGTTCTCACATTTAAGGATGAATCTGGCTCGTTTGACCTAACATATGCGAGACATACACAGCCACAGGATGATTGGACGTGACACACGGTAACACTAAGTTCAACGTTTTATTTATACTTCACATGCAACACAATCTAATTCGGCATGTTGCCTTTACAATGTGGATACAATAATACACACAGTCAATGAATCAATACACTCACAGACTCAAACCACAGCCGCGCAGTCTTCCATCTTCTCACAAGAGATACTAGCAATCGACATTCAGGCACAGAGATAATACAAGCCTCTCTCAAACCACGTCTGTCCAGTCCGGCTACCCAAGCCTCGTCTGCCGTTTCTCGCTCTGAGCACTTGCCCTGTGGGATCGAGTCCAGCGGGAACTGCATGCGTCACGCTTGTACTTGCTTGACCGCTGGCGGTTAATCTAACTCACCAGCGAACCTGTGGATAGGTAACTGGTATTTGCCTGGCGCTCGTACCGACGCCGCGGCACAACTATGGGGGATTATGACACTCTCCCCGCCTCCCATTCATGAAAGGTATAAACTTTCATGTGAGCTGTTTGTAAATTTTAGGGTTAATATTTTAACCCAGTCAGAATCTTCCCATTAGTTGTCATCTGCATTGGCATAGGTTTAATTGAAATACATAGGTATTGCAAGTTATATATATATTAAGTCATGTCGTGTCAAAAAGTAACACCTCCCAAGTACAATCCTCTCGATGGATAATCACGTCCGTTGCAATTATGACACCGTCAGACCGGTAGCACCAGAATTACATGCAACTACCTCGCAACCAAAATTTAAAAAATTCCAATACGTCCGAAAACGTCAGATTAGACTGCAAATCGTCCCAAAATGAGACGATTTCCACCTTAGAGTCCTACTCAAATTTGGCAGGGACATCTTATGTTAGTCTACAACTTCGGCAATCTCTTCCATGCCCAGCTGATGCCATCTTGGAGTGTTGACAACGTGGCAACACAAAGGCTATTTTTATACCTTACACATTACCACCTATTTCGATTTACTGCCCTTTTGTGTAATATGTGACAACAATTAAATAAAAGGGAAATAATCTAACTATATATTAAACACAATAAATTACATTTATTAATATATTTCTCAGCGTCATAGCTTGATGCTTCTTTACAATAGCGAAATAAATGTTGCTACTGTGAACAAGTTGATCAAGATAGGATTCTCAAATTACACTACTAAAAAAAAAACATAATACACAATTCGCGAATTTTAAATTCGTGTTTCACAAATATCTTACATGCGTCATTAATTTTTGGGCTTTTGTTTGTAGTCTGCTAAATTTTTGTATAAATTTATAACTTTCCGGAAGTACACACGCACAGCTGATGTAAACGAAAGTTCTTCACACACTTGTAACGCAAGGATGTAACAATACTCGGAATGTCAAGTTGTTATAACTAGCTGGTGTGTTCGATGTTTGGTTGGAAACTTCTGGATTACAATGTTCTGCAGTGGTTTAAATGTCACAGTTCGTTTTAATCACTCGTTCGTTTCATACGGATTAAAATACCACTGGATAAGTCCGGTTCACAGGTACCACTGATAAATTAAATCGTTCACTTGAGGTAAGTTCTGAACGAATGTGGCACTGTTCTTTGTTTATAATATTTACAATAAATAATGTTCACTTTCTATCACATTCTACGCATTTATACAACAGAACTATCACAATATTTATACGATAATAGCACTATTTACAATGGGATCTAGTCCCTATCACATAATTCACAGCTTCTCTGGAAAAGAAATTCACTAATGGCTGTGATGGTCTGAGTGTTCTGACCCACTGCACTCAGACATAGTTGGCTACTGGGTGTCGTCGGGACAACGGGACAAAAGATCGGCTAGTGTATTAAGCTTGCCGGGGATGTGTCTAACTTCAAAGCTGTAGTCTTGGAGCAAAAGAGACCACCGTGCCATCATGTGGTTAGTCGGCGCACCTGCTGTAATGATCGTCAGAGGACTATTGTCGGTTTCCACTATAAAATGCCTCCCAAGGAGGAATCTGGACAATTTTGTGATTGTATAACAAGGGCGAGCGCTTCTTTCTGAGGTGTGGACCAACTCCGTTCCCTCGGTTTGAGTTTCCGGCTTAGGTAATATACAGAATGCAAAATGCCGTCATATTCCTGTAATAATACCGCCGCTATGACAGCATAGGGCCCGGCACTGCACCTGCCTGGGGGACCAAAGCAAGTCGAGCACCATAACATTTAGCTGAAGTCGACATATTTCATGGCGTAATTGCGTGGCTTCCTGATTTCTGTGGGGCGCCTCCTGGCTGGTTGTCTCGTCTTCAGCACCTTTCCTTTGCTAGAGCAGACTGTGGTCCTACTCGAGTTTAGATGTGTAGGCGCGCACACACGTGTCTGCTCATGCATGTACGTGCAAACACATCTAGAGCGTACTGGTTATTTTTCGGCGCCAGAGACTCGCCGCCACCCCTTCTCCTGTTAGTTAAAATAGTCCGCCACGTGAAGGCCAGGAGTTGGACTTTTGCTGCAGACGTGATGAATGCACGAGCCATTGGGGTATGTATGCAAGGCTGGGCACTCACCCCAACTCTGCGCCCCGGCTACATAACAGCAACATTTGGAACCCTTAATAAAGCTGTTTGTCCCTTTCTTATTGTTGTATATAATGTTCTAGTTTCATTAGCCTCTTTCAGGCAATCGTTGTTAGTTACTTTAGCAGTCCAAGGGATTCGCAACATTCGTCTCAGGAACCACATCTGTGTTGCTTCCAATCTCTTCCTAATTTGTTCATTTACATTCCAAGATTCACAACCATACAGCAAAACAGATTCTATATAGCACTCCAGCACTCTCTTTCTTACATTCAATGATAGTGACTTATTGCATAAGATAAGATATGCTAGACACGAATGTTTATAAACCAATCGGCACTCGGCAGGTGATGTGGGTCGGTACTCGGCAGGTGATGTGTGTGATGTGACCTTTACTTCCCACGACGTTTGCTGGTACCCAGTTTAGGCTGGGTCGACCTGGCAGCCCAGGCCAATGTTAACATTCTAATTCGTCCAGATGTGAACCGAACCCATACCCACTGGGTCGGCGGGCGGGAGAGCGTCTAGTCTTTACGCTAACTCGGCTCCAGGATTATGATAATCATCATCATTGATGGCCATACCTATAAACATGGGCGATGGTAGCTGGCCATTCCATACTATTCTACCCTGTTCAGCCTAAGAAGAGAAGTTATATTATGGTCCATCGCCTGACTCAGATTAATAATCCTATGACAGAGCCAGCCACAAATAGGATGTTAATTTGAAGGTGACTGTTCTCCAAAGAGGGCAACAGCTCACTAAAGATGCTCTTCCGCTTGTCTTTTTATATTCCATGTCTCACGTTTTACGTGTAGTCAACAGTGTAGGCTATACTTACTACTTTTATACTATTTTACTCACTGTAGTTGACAGCCTTTTTTATTGGTAAACATGCTTCGGTGGCTTGCTATAGTAAATACATTCTAAATTTCGTATGTTATCGCTTGGTACACTTTCCAGTGCCACCATTGGACATCAACTATTCCTCCCCACACCACTTGACTGCAAAAGTGGAAGGTCATTATGATGATGATGATAATGATGATGATGATGATGATGATGATGATGATGATGATGATGATGATGATGACTTGGAGATCCAGGGACGCAGATGCCCCAGGAGAGGTCAGTATACTGACCAGCACACGGTTTTACTTCCACGTAGACGCATACTGGACTTAAGGATTTAGACTTGCTAGCGACCAACAGATGAGCTGTGATTGCTGTCATCAATCGGATGTACCTTCTAATGCAGTGTTTCCCAACCTTTTTTGTGCCATGCCCCACTTAAACCTTTCTAAAATTCATATTGCCCCCCTCCCCCACCCCACGCCCCCCCCCCCTCAACATATACATTATTTTTAATATTCAAAAATTGAAATGCTCACTAAAGAAACTTGAATGATAGGTTTTAGGAAGAAATCACTAGGAAATTATTGAGCAAACACAGTAAGTACATTTTCAAAACCTATAATGGAGAACTGAAATTCAAGTACAAAATAATTTTAATGAAAGATTTTTCAATATTATTTTAATTATTAGTAATTATTTATTATTTAAATTTAGTGAGATCCTTGCGTTTGATGCTTGCTGCAAAGAGATCTTATGTCAGGTTCCAATTTAGTTAACTTCAGTCTCAAGTCTCCCCGTTTTGTTATATTCAGCCGATTTCTTCCATTTTCGAATTGCCCCCCTTAACAATTGAATTGTGGGGAAACACTGTTCTAATGCGTACTCGAGTGTCCCTAAATTACTGTCAACCATTGCCCGCTCCATGTGTACATTTAGTTGTATTTTGATTTTCTTTTTTTAAACTGTTAGTTAATGCCCTTTACGGGACGTCACAACCAACCTCATCATATTTTAAATGTGTGTCATTTGCTAGGCAATTTTACGCTCAGAAGTTTTGCTATTAAAGGGAAGGCAGATAAGTGAATACCTGGATGTCATGGCCACGTGGCATTGTCGAAGCAAGAACACAGAGCTGATCCACGACTCTGGTGATTGTGTAAGATAGCGAAAAATGACCTCCCACATTTAATGGCATAACACAGGATTATGATGAGTTTGCTATTGCTTTCTAAACTACCAGCGCTCGTTTCATTGTCAAAAAAAAAATAAAAAATAAAAATCAACATAAGGCAATCTGTTTACAAATGATCTGCATCTGATCTGGAACCAGGTATGCGGGATTGTGAAACGCGTTAACTTAAACTACGCCAGAGATGCCAATGAGAATTTCTCAGTCTGTGATTTCATGGGATTTGTGTGTGTGTGTGTGTGTGTGTGTGTGTGTGCGTGCGTGCGTGCGTGCGTGCGTGCGTGCGTGAGTGCGTGCGTGCGTGCGTGCGTGCGTGCGTGCGTGCGTGCGTGCGTGCGTGCGTGCGTGTGTGTGTGTGTGTGTGTGTGTGTGTGTGTGTGCAAAAATAGAAGCAGAAGAAGAAGTGACAATGGAAGAAAAAGGAGACGATGATTAAAAATAACGATGAATACGAATTGGTATGATGGAGCAGTAGAAGGAGGGTGGAAAGAAGAAGAAGAAGAAGAAGAAGAAGAAGAAGAAGAAGAAGAAGAAGAAGAAGAAGAAGAAGAAGAAGAAGAAGAAGAAGAAGAAGAAGAAGAAGAAGAAAGAGGAGGAGGAGGAGCACGAGGACGAGGAAAAGGAGGAGAAGAAGACGAAGAAGCTGATGCAGAAGGAACTGATAATGCTGCTGCCGGCAAGGAATGTCCCGTCAGCGCAGACAATACAAAAACAACATCCACCTTGTCTAATCACTTGAACTTTCATGAACCGCTACATTTCAGTTCTCACCATAATCTCTGCGGATTATGCATGCACCGACAGTTAAATCTGCACCAGACCTGAGGTATTCATTTCAAGGTCAGACCCATGTCAGTACATCCCAACCTGACCACGTGAGCAGTCGCGAATTTACCGAGACACTAACGAGATTCGCAGAAGCTGCGCATATCTGAGTGGCATAACTCAGTCAGCTCTATAGCTTATGTGAAGAATGCCAGCTAAACCAGAATGAACAATTTCCAAATTATTTGGAAATAAATTATGTTGCCTAAAAAATAACATTATCATGTGAGGAATATAATGATTTAAAAATTTGCTGTAGCAATAAAAATGTCCACAATGTCGGTTTTTTTCCATATTCTTTTCACATAACATCGCTGTCAACACTATCATTTTACTGCTATTGTTGATGTCTTGGCAATTTTGCGTTCAGTAGTTTGCCATTGCTTTCTGAACGACTGGCTCCCATATAAATTTGTTAAAACCCAGAGCAACGCAGTCTGCTGCCGAATCGCGCGCATCTGTGTTTCAAACGCGGGTAAGCGAGTTTACGAACCGCGTCCATAATTCAGTCGCCACGGAGATCGGCCAATGTTGTTTACTATTCATAATTATTAAGACGCTACCATTCTTGTAAATCGAAGCACTCTGTCGCTCATGGTATATGTAAAAAGTTATATATTATCATTCCCATTCTAAAGACTCATTACAGTTATTTTTCTTCTTTCAGTTGTATTCTGAGTGTTCTTTTTCTGAATACCAGGAATGTTTTCTATTATCTCAGGCAGTTGCTGCTGTCTCCAAGCTGGGAACTTGTGTGCATTTACAGCAGGCCCTTTGTAGATAGTCGCTCTAATTAAGGTGCGCCGAAAAAACTATACACCCCATACTATTTGTCCCGCGTCATGACCCAGGTGTCTGCAATGTCCTGTGTCCATCTTCATGTTGGTTGACACTAAGAACCATGCCTTCCATTACTGTACTCCCCAAGCCAATGTGACGTTTAATATAGTTAATTACATACACTTCTACATTAATATGGTTGCCTTCTTCCCATTGACATACCACATATACTTCCAAAATATATCAGCTGTAATCATTTTAGCGTACTTGTTGGTGTAACAGTTAGGGGATTACGCATGAACCCTGTTGGACGAAATGCGATGTCTGCATCCAACGTTCGCTAGGTGAGGGAAAGACTGACTACTTATTCATACGTGCACTCAGGCCTAACATTGCAATTGTCCTAACACTACACGTACCTACAACATGTTTCTGCTACTGGTTGTTTTTTTTGTTTGTTTATTTTTCCGCAGGTCACATCGCCAAGTACATTATTTACCGTCCAGGGGTCAACGTGGGCGAATGGATAAGTCCGCCCGCTCATAAACTTCCGGTGTCTGATGCTGAGGTAGCGGGCTCAACCCCTACTCTGGTCAACTGGACTAAAATGTTGACTTCTCGCCCTTGACTTGGGGGGGCAAACTACAAGTACCTCAGGAGTCGAAGTGGGTTCGCCTGATGGCGAGGCACACTGGTAATAGGGAAAGCTAATCCACGCGCAAACATCAGTCCCTTGTACTCATTTATAGTGGCAAATACTAGAAATAGTAGCTCTTGTATGGACTACGCGCTAGTTCAAAGCGAGCTAAAGCAAAATAATAATAATAATAATAATAATAATAATAATAAAAAATATTCATCGTCCTTAGTTCAGAAATTGTTTTGCTGTCCGGGTATCCGCTACACTTCAACTGTTCCCTGGAGGTTAGTTTATTTTTACAGGGAGTCATCGCTGTTGGCATGCCCCACCCTAGCACCAATTCGTTGCTTGGTCACTGACAAACATGATTCTTATTAGCCTGTCTACTTGTTTTGTTTCTCTTTGACAAGGGTCTGTGTTTGTTATAGCAGCAATGTAGAATTCTTCTTCTGGGTTCGTATTTCCCGGAGAGTGCGTCACACGTAATTGTGAAACAAAAGTGTTCCAGTGACGACCGACCGACTTCGGCGTGCATGTGTTTGAGGTTTTGCTTTCTCTAGACTTAATTCAACGAAGGTAACGGACACCATCTACTCGTTGGGAGGTTAACTTTCCTCACAATTTTGCCAGGTCATGGGATTTACAGCCTACTCTTTGTGATTGCATATTGCCATTAGATTGTTAACTTCTACAATTTGCTTCCCAGATCTCCTGTTTTCACCCCCTCCCCCTCCTCCCCCACCCCATCCAATACGTCTAGGTATTTTTGTTGTTGTTGTTGTTGTTGCTGTTCTTCTTCTTCTTCTTCTTCTTCTTCTTCTTCTTCTTCTTCTTCTTCTTCTTCTTCTTCTTCTCCGCCCCGATGCCTTGAGGAGTATTGTGTATATGGTAAGTAAAAAACGCTTTCGCGCGCATTTCAAGGTTCACTGGACATATGCTTTTAGAACTATATTTGTACTGACCAGTTGACATTCGCCGGTCTCCCTGGTCTAGGTATTACATGACTTTCTCCGTAATCCCGTATACTCTCGTGAGTAAAGTGACATGAGCTAGAATCGGCGGCGGTTCTAGCCGCGTCGGTAACTTATGGGGCACGTGAGCCGGTCGCTCAGAAAGCAACGGCAAACTACAGAGCGTAATCTTGCCAAGAAATCAACAATCAGCTGAAAGATGCTGATGTTGACAGCGATGTCCTGTAAAGGATATGCGGAAAAAAAAAATAGACATTCGGTGGTTATAAGGTCAGTAATACACCGGTCGTGTTTCCTTTCCAAAACATTTCTTGATACCCATTCTATTATGAGTCGACCTGTGAGCCCACGTCAATGGAACAAAACTTAGAATCCCCCCCCCCCTATCCCTGATGTGGATGGGACCCATGACCACTAGGCGGGCTGGCGGGACACTATGCTATCGCGACTCCCGAGAATATAGTTTTAGTCCCAAATGTGTATGGCCCAATTGGTTAATGTCACACCGGCTGCCTTTACTTCCGTGAACATGTCCTTGTGCCCATATTTAGGAAGAGTTGACCTGGTAGCTCATGCAAAGTAAAAATTAAAACATCCCAGCATTTATGAAAATTGGAATACTTGAACACCGGGACGACAGGCAAGCATGCCAGCCACTGAGCTTACCTGGCTCCCAAACTCAGTCACAATGCATGCATAATGTGTTGACGTAATGAATTAACCAAGGCCACGTGTGGAACATATGGGCAGAACGGAGGCTTCTTCTGTTTATGTATTCAGGAGATTTGTGGTGGAAATGTGCCGAGCTCTTGTTGATCTGCATTGGTCGTCGGTGTAAACGTTCCGCTGTTTTAACTTCTTGGTCTCCTTCGCTCACTTAAACACCGGTGTTAGTTTACAGGCTTGCTTTTTTAAAATTAATATCTGTCATGCGCAGTAAAACAAATATTGTGACAAGCAAGGAACGAATACTTCTTCCAGCCTGATATTGGGAGACTGTTATTGTGCTTACTCCGCCATGTTGATTACGTAATGTGAGATGAGATGCTTGAGGACAGCTGACTTATTAACTATTCGAGACTGAATAAGAAATGATGGTATCAGACAGACAGTAGATTAAACACCTTATATTGCCACATATATTGAAAGACAATGTGTCAGACCTTAGTCAGATATGAATGAGCTACCGTATGACAGTAGACGGTACTACCAGCTTTCTGTTAGCGCCGAATGTTGGGCGGGGCGTACCAAACACGACACCCCACATTGTGCCAACGGCTTCGGGCGGAAGAGCACAATTGGGAGGGTACAAGCCTTATCCTGGTGCGAGAAAATGAAATCTAAAGACAAAATGTCATGGCAGGGCAGACCAGGCCCTAAGCCTTGGTTGGCAGCTGGTCTAGGATCGAAGGCGGACAGTTAGAGCATTGCTTTTCTGATCCGGCAGCTTCTGCAGCTCGTCTTGTTCCAGATGCATTGATGCTACCTTTCCTCTGGAGTAAACTAGGCAGGCCGAGAGAGGGATCATGCTGCATGGGTGTCACCGCCTCACTTGCACATATAGTAAAGGGCTGCAATTCCAGCCCAAGGGAAACCATTGAGTCGAGCAGGACCCGAGTAATCTAGAACCTTCTCGAAAGAGATGGTCACCAAGTCCATGATTCCGTGGACACTGATGTGGCCCGCCTAATGCGGGGTCCACGAGGAACTCGGACAGAGTTACCGCCCGTGTCGAGTGAGGACACGCGGAGACCGGCAGAGGACAAACGGACTGGAGAGAGACAACAGGGCCTGCCTGAGAGGGACTCATAGATAGTGATAGATATACTAGGGCTAGATAGTGTGCTAGATTGTTGTATGACAACTATAAGTTTGATGTTTAACTATCTGTGATATGTAATATAAGAGAGCGCGGGTCTGTTTACCCACTGCGCCAACTGTACACTTCATACAATAAATGTTCTATATCCTAGCGAACAGTGTATTGTTGCCTGTATGAACCCGAACCATTATTTAGATCAGAGTAAGACCATGACAATGGGCAACACATGGTCTCTATATTTTAGCCCAGGCGTTGTGCTATGGAGAGGCAATAATTAAGGGTCGTAGTTATTAAGCCTTTTTAAAGCACAATGTACCAAACTATCGTATGTCAAGACGGAAAGGTGCCAATGAATAGTGAAAGACAAAACTAAATAATGTGGCCATCTCGTTAGAATGCAACACCATCACCTACCAGCAATTGTCTTACATCAAAGAAGATCTGCTACGAGAGCAAGAGGACACCCAAGAAGAATGTGAATTTGCGACATCAAAGACATTATGGATGTTCATGCATCACGAATGATGAGGACCATTCATTCATTGCATCTTTTGATTTGATGAAGAACGAATGACTTGCGCTTTGGTTTGGATTATAGTGAGGAAGTGGTTGCGCAACTCCGTCGACCTCACTCTCTCGTCTGCGTCCATCTGGTTCCAGTGGAGAGCATGGCAAAACGACTGGAGACGGACACAGATGCAGTGGAGGTTAGACTGCCACAGGCCAGTTATCCCTGTATATATTGGCTCTCAAATACAAATGGTAGCCTAGAGCCTCGTGCAAACGGCCCTTCCATCAATTCCTTTAATTTTCAGCTTTAAGACAAGGGTAGTGACGGGATAAGCGTCAAACGTATGAATACTGATAGGATCAACCAGATATCAGTCGGATAGACATACTGACCGCCAGAATAGACCACACACACACATGCGGCCAACGAAATTCTGCCTACAGAAGATGTTGATTGTCTAAGCTGCGAACAAATCTTCGGCTGAGCCTCATCAGTTCACAATGCATATGACTACTGGCAGGATCAATCAGATATCTATTGAAGGGACTATACACGCACACGCAGGCCAAGAGTAGCATCGCTAAAGCGCGCCCTCCCGGTACAAGGTGATACGTGCAAAACCATTGGACGCCTACCGACGAGCTTTCAAGCGACGCCGGCAGGACTGACCGAAAAGCTATACCAGCTTACTGACTGCAGGCCCACTACTCATCGAGAGAGAGAGAGAGAGAGAGTGGGCGCTTATCGAGACTTTGTCGAACGGTCGCACATACCCGCTTACTGACTGCAGGCCCACTACTCATCGAGAGAGAGTGGGCGCTTATCGAGACTTTGTCGAACGGTCGTTCAAATTTGCTCTATTTCCCGCTCAAACCACGACCCTAGCTGCATACAATCACACGGAATAACACTATCCAATGCCACCCATCGGGCGCTGGAACGCCAGCTATTCCTCCCACGCAGCTTGACGGCAAAAGTGGAAGATGACGATGATGATGCGTCTCTGCTTAATTTCCTTTTTCCTTATCCTCCTTTACACTTGCCTATATTTTATTTGTAAATGTCCCAAAGCAGGAATCTGCCTTCTGTGGTGTGATCGGGTCATCAAACGGTGTAGGCCTGAGTGCAAGGAGGAAAAAAGTGATCAGTCTTTTCCTCTATTGGCGGACGACGAATGTTGGCGTCGAACATTCGTCCGATAAAGCGACTGACATTAAGAGAGAAGCTCCTTATATACGAAATATAAACACTTAAGTATGTGTGGCTCTTGCAAAAAGGTGAGATATTCTAAACACGGACACAACGTACATACCTTACAAAGAACTCCACAATGGTGAACATGAGAATCACAGGGGGCGGGGGGGGGGGGGGGGGGTAAAAAAAAGACAAAAATAAAAGAAAATATATAATAATAACATAAAAAAGTCGACTTCATTGCACCGGGTTTTATCTCATATGGCTCGGTCTCTTTCCGCAGCGCGGAAATCGTCGCACAAAGCACGAACTCCGTAGCTCTAGCGACGACCCACAGGAGTCTCCGAAAAATTTAACTCGGGAACCGAAAATCGAACCCACAACCTTCGGAGCCCGAGCCAAACGGCTTGACCACTTCGCCACAGAGACTCTCAATAATAATAATAACATACAAATAAGTATGCTTCGACACAACAAATGACGTTTCGATTATACATATCTTCATCGGGAACGGAACCACACAAACAGTTCTAAAGAAAAACATGAAAGTATAAAATTTAATAATATTAAAACTTAACTTCCTCGTTGTTAGGAAGGCGGCACAAAGGTTCGGTTCAGTACAATTTTGAAAGGTTCCTCCTCTTTTTTTTTTTTTTTTTACAAAATTTCAGTCCATATCAGTTGTGAAAGGTGCCAAATAAGAAAATATGTAACCAAAGGTGTGCAAACAGTTAGATATGGATATATAGAGCGAAGTTAGTAGAGTTATACAGTCGTATCTACAACAGTATTGTTTACCCTTGGGTGGATGCAGTCAAAGAGTTGATTTAACTGGCTTTCCCTATTAACGACATCAACGCGCCCGTCTTTGCCTCTATGGTCTTATTCATTATCGCAACTCAAGTGCCCACTTGGCTGTTCGTGTTTGTTGCTAGTTAACTTAGTTTCCTCTTCACTGTTATATCTTCATGTCTACTAACATACTTTGTTTTTACCACTGTACCCATACGATTACTTCCTATTCACCAAAGCGAGTAGGTATAAATATAAATACATGTTTCCTAAATAATTACTTATCTAATCATCATCGTTCCTGAATTCTATTTGTCTTTTCATCATCGTGAGTATATAACAACTTTCCTATTTATTCATCTCATCTCATCTCATCTCATCTCATCACATCTTCTTCCTCTTGTACCTTGTGGTGTCGAGGTGAAGTATAAACAGCGGGAGAGTGCCCGTTTATGGGCTCCATATATCGAGATTGCCACGGACTCTGTTATTCCCTCTCTCCATTCTTTACATGGTCGGTCTCTTCTTATAACAAATGTGACGATCCCAGCACTTCACATACCCACTCAAGGCTCCTGCCACGGAATGTATTTTAAAACAATGCTAAACTCAAATCTGTCCATGTCTGGTTAGTCCAGCAGCTGGCGGCTTGACATATGTCCAGTATGAGGGATGGTCAAGACTTACACATTTAATGCTCATGTTCTTTTACAGGTCTCAGTGGTTCCTGGAAGAACTGATATTTCCATATTTGCACTAAGTTTTTATTTTTATTTTATTCGATCTATATTCTTTATTCGCATATGTCTCTTGTGTTATTTTGATAATGAAGAACCTAACTTCCATGGAGAAAACATTATCAGCCTATGAATATATTATTTATTATCTGTAATTGAGCGGACGTTGGTATATTTGGATGTTTCAGTATTGGTGTCAGTTGATATATAAGGGCATTTGATTTCTGACATGTAATATACATTTTTTTTAATCGGTTTATTCTTGAATCCTCTGTGATCATACTTCAGAGATATTTAAATTATTTAACTATGTTCAGAGATGTACCGTTTATAAATACATTTAGTGGATCAGAAGTACTGCTAACTTATATTACTTCTGTTGTGGTTCATATTATATCTTCTGCAGGAGATTTAACACACAACATAATGGACAATATTATTACAGCACATTGTTTATAATGTCTTCTTCTTCTTCTTCTTCTTCTTCTTCTTCTTCTTCTTCTTCTTCTTCTTCTTCTTCTTCTTCTTGTTCTTCTTCTTCTTCTTCTTCTTCTTCTTCTTCTTCTTCTTCTTCTTCTTCTTCTTCTTCTTCTTATTTCTGCAACCACATCCAATTATTTCTCCTGATAAATTGTAGACTAAACAACTCACATTATAATGCTAGATTACTCGCCCTATCAGAAACGTATTTGAAGTAATGTTTACTGCAAGTGCTTTGATCGTGTAGGGCAGCGGTTTTCAAACAGTGTGCGGCTGCATCCTGACGAGCCACGACTGATGATAAGAGGTGCAAATTGATTGGTGTGGATGTCTCTTTTATTTAGTTGTAAACTAAACATTACTTTATCTGTGTTGTTATTATTATTATTATTATTATTATTTATTTATTTATTTTACTAATTATTATTATTATTATTATTATTATTATTATTATTATTATTATTATCAATAATGTTTTGTTTATATTTTATCATAAATAAATGTTGCATGTCATTTGTAAGACGTTACAATCAACTCCAGGTAAATGTTCTAGCAAGTTTACTTCAGCAGTATGTCATTGCTTTCAGAACGAGAAGTTAACTTTTAAGTCTAACTATATTGTATCTTATACTTGTAACTTTTTTACAGCCTGTTCGATTGCATATATATATATATATATATATATATATATATATATATATATATATATATATATATATATATATATATATATATATATATATATATATATATATACCTATATAAAAACAGAGAGTTTCCTACTTTAAAAAATGTTGTAATTAATGTCCAAACAAGGCTAGTGTTACCAGGCATCCCATAGTGGAGCCACAGAAGCGTTTGATCAGGGAACCCACGGACTCAAATGCTGAAAACCACTGATGAAAGGAACTTATCACTGTGTGATGATTTCCTTGAAACAGAATGACTGAATGCTCCGGGCATATTCAACCACACTGAACAGTCTATGGTGGCGATATAAAGCCACCTGGAAACTACCTAAACGTTGATCTCTGGAAAGTTGTGGCAAGCTTATCCAGACAAACACCAGTCCTGGAAACTTCATCAGAGCGGAAGCTGGCAACAGCTAGACGCGGAGATTCAATCCTCGCGGGATACACGAGACTCATTCGCGATAAAGCCAGTCGGAGGAAACAGCGGCTGCTGACACGACAGCTAACCGCTGGGCAAGAATTAGAATTGGCGCCTCAAATCTACAAACAATACAGGACGACAGGAATGCAGCTGGAAATTAAGTCAAAGAGGTAGGAATGGAGACAAGATGAAAGCACATCTTAAGATACATTGGAATGAAATACAAGAGATCCAGAAGATTGGAGAATTAAAACAGGCTTTGGACAAGAATACAGAAAAATAAGGGGAGGTAATTAAAACAATAGCAAATACAAACAAGTATGTGTAGCTCATGCAAAAAGATGAGACAGACTAAACAGGGACACAGTATCCTTACAACGGACTCCATAAAGGTGAACATAAATCACTCTGTGAAGTCCGTTGTAATGTACGTACATTGTGTCCGTGTTCAGTCTGTCTCACCTTCTCGCAGGAGCTACACATACCTAACTGTTTGTATTTCATATTGTTATATCCTGCTACAGCCGTTGCATCTCTTATTTAATATTAATTAAAATAGTGGTTCTCAACCGGTGTGGAATTTCCCTCCCCCACTCCAGGGGGAATTTTAGCGTTTCCCGGGGGAGGAGGGGAGATTAAGATTGTTTCAACATCGCGTTAATACAAATACCGATTATTTGATATTGGTTTTCCCTCCATACTTTACGGTTCTGTACTTCTCGCCGCACTGAAATTGGTTTTATAACGTAAGTAGACCCGCAAATCACGTTTCATGTAGACATCTAGACTTGTTCTAGTATGTGTTATTAAATTTAGCTTCCACTTTTACGTATACTGTGTAAGGGCGGGTGCAAGGGGGGAATTTATAGGGAGGAAATACGAAAAGGGGGGAATGACATTCTGAACATATGGTTGGTGAAGGGGTGCATGGACGAAAAAAAAAAAAAAAGGTTGAGAACCAATGAATTAAAAGAATATAGGCGCGAATGCCCTACTACTAGGTTTGAATGGTGGAGTGGCTTCTAGATACAGAGGTTACCCGCGAATATGTTTGATAGGTAGCCGTGGACCAACTCAGGCGGTGACCACTGAGAGCAGGATAGTTAGTTGGGACATCTATCGCTATAAATATAACAACTGTGGTGTATAACTTTCTGACCTACCCTCATATCTTTTTTAAGTTTACTTCTCTCATATCGTGCTCAAAAAAAACAAAACAAATATCATGACTAAATATAATGTATCCACTAAATTTGCGATTTTCATTTGTTTCTCTGGGGGTGTCACATTCGTTTTTCTCTCCTCCTTTGGTACTCTTTACATTTTTTGCTATTAACCTTTATCGTGATTTGGTGTTTTTCAGTGGCTGTCAGTGCTATGCGTTTCTATCTTCAGCTTTATTTGCTGTTTTCGTTATTATTGTTGTAGTGTTTTGGTGGATAGCTGGCCTCTGCTTGTGGTATGTTTCTTTTATTTACCACTTGAGCCTTTCTAGTTCTTGCCATTGACATTTATTCTCTTGAGCCTATCTAGTTCTTGTGTTTTGTAATGTATTATCTTGAGGCCGCTTGTTATTGTGTTTTGTAATGTATTTTCGTGCTAGTTTTTGTGTTTTTAATATAAACTCTTGAGTTTAGCTCGTTCTTGTATTTTTAATGTATTATCTTGAGCCTCTCTGGTTCTCGTGTTTCGCAGTTTATACTCTTGAACCTCGCTAGTTAATGCGTATTTATTCTAGTGTTCTACCACACTGAGCCTGTCTAGTTCTTGCTGCTCGTTTTTTTAATTCTTTTGAGCCTTCTAGTTCTTGCCGCTCGTCTTTTATTCCCTTGAGCCTCTCTAGTTCTTGTCGCACGTCTTTTATTCCCTTGAGCCTCTCTAGTTCTTGCCTCTTGTATTTTGTTCCCCTGAGCCTCTCTAATTCTTGTCTCTCGTCTTTTATTCCCTTGAGCCTCTCTAGTTCTTGTCGCTCGCCTTTTATTCCATTAAGCCTCTCTAGTTCTTGTCGCTCGTCTTTTATTCCATTGAGCCTCTCTAGTTCTTGCCTCTTGCCTTTTGTTACCCTGAGCCTCTCTAGTTCTTGTCGCTCGACTTTTATTCCCTTGAGCCTCTTTCTTCTTGTCGCTCGTCTTTTATTCAATTGAGCCTCAATAGTTCTTTTCGCTCGTTTTTTTTTTATATTTCGTTGAGCCTCTCTAGTTCTTGTCGCTCGTCTTTTATTCTCTTGAGCCTCTCTAGTTCTTGTCGCTCGTCTTTTATTCTCTTGAGCCTCTCTAGTTCTTGTCGCTCGTCTTTTATTCTCTTGAGCCTCTCTAGTTCTTGTCGCTCGTCTTTTATTCTCTTGAGCCTCTCTAATTCTTGTCGCTCGTCTTTTATTCTCTTGAGCCTCTCTAGTTCTTGTCGCTCGTCTTTTATTCTCTTGAGCCTCTCTAGTTCTTGTCGCTCGTCTTTTATTCTCTTGAGCCTCTCTAATTCTTGTCGCTCGTCTTTTATTTCGTTGAGCCTCTCTAGTTCTTGTCGCTTGTCTTTTATTCTCTTGAGCCTCTCTAATTCTTGTCGCTCGTCTTTTATTTCGTTGAGCCTCTCTAGTTCTTGTCGCTCGTCTTTATTCTCTTGAGCCTCTCTAATTCTTGTCGCTCGTCTTTTATTTCGTTGAGCCTCTCTAGTTCTTGTCGCTCGTCTTTATTTCGTTGAGCCCTCTCTAATTCTTTGTCGCTCGTCTTTTATTCTCTTGAGCCTCTCTAATTCTTGTCGCTCGTCTTTTATTTCGTTGAGCTCTCTAGTTCTTGTCGCTTGTCTTTTATTCTCTTGAGCCTCTCTAGTTCTTGTCGCTCGTCTTTTATTTCGTTGAGCCTCTCTAATTCTTGTCGCTCGTCTTTTATTCTCTTGAGCCTCTCTAATTCATTGTCGCTCGTCTTTTATTTCGTTGAGCCTCTCTAGTTCTTGTCGCTTGTCTTTTATTCTCTTGAGCCTCTCTAATTCTTGTCGCTCCGTCTTTTTATTTCGTTGAGCCTCTCTAATTCTTGTCGCTCGTCTTTTATTTCTCTTGAGCCTCTCTAATTCTTGTCGCTCGTCTTTTATTTCGTGAGCCTCTCTAATTCTTGTCGCTCGTCTTTTATTTCGTTGAGCCTCTCTAGTTCTTGTCGCTCGTCTTTTATTCTCTTGAGCCTCTCTAATTCTTGTCGCTCGTCTTTTATTCTCTTGAGCCTCTCTAATTCTTGTCGCTCGTCTTTTATTTCGTTGAGCCTCTCTAATTCTTGTCGCTCGTCTTTTATTTCGTTGAGCCTCTCTAGTTCTTGTCGCTCGTCTTTTATTTCGTTGAGCCTCTCTAATTCTTGTCGCTCGTCTTTTATTTCGTTGAGCCTCTCTAGTTCTTGTCGCTCGTCTTTTATTCTCTTGAGCCTCTCTAATTCTTGTCGCTCGTCTTTTATTTCGTTGAGCCTCTCTAGTTCTTGTCGCTCGTCTTTTATTCTCTTGAGCCTCTCTAATTCTTGTCGCTCGTCTTTTATTTCGTTGAGCCTCTCTAATTCTTGTCGCTCGTCTTTTATTTCGTTGAGCCTCTCTAGTTCTTGTCGCTCGTCTTTTATTCTCTTGAGCCTCTCTAGTTCTTGTCGCTCGTCTTTTATTTCGTTGAGCCTCTCTAATTCTTGTCGCTCGTCTTTTATTTCGTTGAGCCTCTCTAATTCTTGTCGCTCGTCTTTTATTTCGTTGAGCCTCTCTAATTCTTGTCGCTCGTCTTTTATTTCGTTGAGCCTCTCTAATTCTTGTCGCTCGTCTTTTATTCTCTTGAGCCTCTCTAGTTCTTGTCGCTCGTCTTTTATTCCCATGAGCCTCTCTAATTCTTGTCGCTCGTCTTTTATTTCGTTGAGCCTCTCTAGTTCTTGTCGCTTGTCTTTTGTTCCCTTGAGCCTCTATAGTTCTTGTCGGTTGTTGCGATATTGACATCACCAGTACTACAGGAAACAAATGAAAATCGTAGACTGATTAGAGAAATTAGACGAAGATAGTCAAAATATTTTGGACATGTTATGAGAAGAAACGGATTGGAGAACTTATTGACAATTGGTAAGATCGAGGGGAACAGACCAAGAGGAAGACCGAGAGGAAAGTATCTGGATGGCTTGGCCACGTGGCATGGAGGAGACAGGAACACTGAGCTGATCCACGACTCTGATGATCGAGTGAAATGGCGAGTTATGACCGCCCACGCTTTCCGGCATGGCACATGATTGATTGAGTCGAGCGACAATGGGTCTATAAATATGTGAGGTTGACGCCACACTCCATAGGTCTCAAGGTATGTAAAAAAGGACATTTAGCTAGCTGTATTTTGTTAACCTTCCCTGGGTGACTGATACTATATATTATATACTAGCTGACCCGGCCCGGCTTCGCCCAGGCCCTGGAGGGGATCTATCTATCTATCAGTCTGTCTGCTTGTTTGTCTGTCTGTCTGGCTGACCCGGCCCGGCTTCACCCAGTCCCTGGTGGGGAGCATCTCATTTAATTCATATAAGTAGTCATATAAGCTCTCCCGTTCCCGACTATCTGTCTGTCTGTCTATCTGTCTGTCTGACCGGGCACGGCTTCACACAGTCCCTGGTGGGGAGCATACGTAGTCATATAAGCTCTCCCGTTCCCGACTATCTGTTTGTCTGTCTGTCTGTCTGTCCCGGCCCGGCTTCACCCAGTCCCTGGTGGTGAGCATCTAATTTAATTCATATAAGTAGTCATATAAGCTCTCCCGTTCCCGACTGTCTGTCTGTCTATCTGTCTTTTTCCCCCCCCCCCCCCCCCAACTTTTATTTCATACAAAGCAATGTGTATTTACAAGTTGTAGTGTGTGTTTCTTTTGTTTGTGTATATTACAGAGCGTTGCCGTTTGTTAGTGTTAAGTGTGACATTGTGAATGAAACATATACAAAAATATATACAGTTATGATAATATGACATTTGTGGCATAGTGCATGTAGATACGCATTCCTTGCATATACTTCACTTCCGCAAGCGGAATGCATGAAACACCTGTCCATCTCTCCCTCTCCTCTCTCTCTCTCTCTCTCTCTCTCTCTCTCTCTCTCTCTCTCTCTCTCTCTCTCTCTCTCTCTCTCTCTCTCTCTCTCTCTCACGCACACACACAAAACACACGCACACACAATCTCATGCTTTCTGGAGACCGCAGTACATTTAAATGCCCCGCGCTTGGACAATAAACTTTAAACTATCATTTCCATTAAAATGTGGCTTCCTTGTAATTTCTGGGTCACTAAGCTCCCGAGGCGAAGGTCGTTGGTGTTGTTGCCTGATGACAAATTTCAGGGTGACGCTCTAGTCCATGATATCTTTTGTTTGGGGGACAAGAATCAGGGATTTACTACTAGCAATTAGGGTCCATGGTCTGTCCCCAGGGAGATAATTGGTCCAAAATTGTGATAGTGTCTGGCTTTTATATACAATGGGAAGGACTTAAAACCTGGCCACTAAAATCCACCTTAGCTTACTGGGTACTTAAAGGGCTCATCGAATTTGTTTATACATGGTGGTGCATATTTTTCTGTTGAAACATATCATTACCATATACCATCATTTTAATACTTAAGATACCGACTTGGTGTAAAGACTGCTACACGCACGCACGCGCGCGTGCGCGCACACACACACACTCGTACACATGCGCGTGCAAATTCATGCACCCCACACGCACACACACCTGCAACCACACACAGACGCATACATATGTTACTGCCAACGGCACAGACACCCATCCACAATATATTTCATGTTGCACATTCAAATATAATAATGGGAAAATTAATAATAATAGTAGCAGTAATAATAATAGTATTAATAATAATAATAATATAATTGTAAGATTATTAATACCATTAATAAATACATTTACAGTTGTAGTATCCTTTATTTAAAACAAGTTATTTGCTTCTACTGTAATATGTGCTGTCTTCAGCCAAATATTTTACGAGATTTGTGTGGGGCTAAGATTAGAATGTTTGCGACTTTTTGTTGATAAAGTTGTTGGACAATTTCTTTGTTGATTGTTCTGTAATTGTATAGTGCTTTGGTTCTTAATGTCCATATAAGATTTCTGTACTCTGCCAATAGAACAAGTAGCTTTGTGTGGGTGTCTTGTGTGGAGTAAGGAATGGAATTTATCATGATTGCTTTGTAAACATCTGTTCTTTGTTTCAAATGAGTGTTTAGGATGTTTTGTAGGAGGTTTCTTGTTGGCATGATTGTGTTGCATTCGTAATAGATGTGCTCTTCTGATTCTTGGACGTTCCGTCTACAAAGTTGACACTGTAGTATTTGTTTAGTTATTTTTGCTGTTCTCTCTGTTGTTGGGGTCATGCTGTAAACAAGCCTATATGTAATTTCCCTTGCTTTTGGAGTAATCTGCTTGTTGTGAATATTTGAGAAAATTTCGGTATAATCTTTTATGAAATATCTATGTCCTCTTTTAATTCTGAGATGTACCGGAGTTGCTTGTAATTTAACTAAATGCCTGTAGATTGTATGTGTTTTCTTGTGTAGTAATTTTTCATGTCCTTTAATGGCTGAAATACATGTTTTGTAGAACGTTGGGAGAGTGCCAAAATAATGTGAGGATGTATTCCTAATAGGTTTTAAAGACGATAGCCTAATTCCAATGTAATAGTGTGCTAAAGGGTGTTTTTTCTGGGTGTTGTAGGATTTCACCTACGTGTTTGATCCTAAAGTGCTTGTATTTTGGTTGTTATGTCTTGGAGGGCGATACCTCCATCTTTCTTGTCTTGCATGAGTGTAGTATGTTTGATACTGTAGATGGTGCTGCCAAACACAAAGCGTCTAATCTCTTTGTTTATGTTTGTGACAGTTTGACGTGGGGGATCTAGGATTGTGCACAGATATAGTATTTTTGGAATTATATATGTATTAACAATGGTACTTCTACCAAATATGGTAGTTGTTTTGTATTTGTATCTCTGTAACATATCTGTTATTTTCTTCTCTAGATGTTGCCAAGTGTCTTTGTGTGTCTGATTTGGTTGACATGGGAAGACTATTCCGTACACTTTTATAAGATTGTTTGATGTTAAGTCAAATGGAAAATCCGCCTTATTTTTCCATTTGCCTAAGCCCATTATAGTAGATTTTTGGACGTTTAATTTTGCCCCACTCCCTTTGCCGAAAAACGAGAACGTCACCAAAATGATCCGTACAGATTTTTCAGTGGTCGGAAAGAAAATGGTATCGTCCGCATAAGCACGCAGCTTTTGTTCACCCTTCCCTGGTATGAACGTACCCCTGACATTGTCGTCCTGTCGTATCTTTTCTAGAAGTGGCTCTAGAGCGACAACGTACAGTAAAGGGGACAAGGGACATCCCTGTCTCACTGACCTAGTCAACCTGAAAGAATTGGTTAGGGTATGGTTTAATAGAATCCGACTTTCCGGTTTCAAATATAAAATTTTGACCCATGTCCGAAATAATTTCCCACGTTGCAGTGTGAGAGAGTTTTGTGGAGGTATGAGTGAGATATTCTGTCGAATGCTTTTTCTTGATCTAAAGAGAGAATTGAGGACTGACAGTTTTTCAGATGTGTGTAGTTGATGATGTCCCTTATGAAGTGTGTGTGTTGCTGGATATTCCGGTGTTGTACACTACATTGCTGGTCTTCATGAATGAGAGATGCCATTACTGGTTTCAATTTATTTGTCAAAGTCTTTGTTAAAATCTTGTAGTCTACATTTAAAAGCGAGATAGGTCTGTAACTCTTTAAAAGTGTCTTGTCAGTGTTCTCCTTCGGAATAAGAGTGATGTAAGACGTGTTGAAACTGGATGGGAGTTCATGTTTGTGGAAAGATTCAGAGAATACTGCTAGTAAAAGGGGACCTAGAAGAGGAAAGAAAAACTGATAGAATTCAGCAGTAATACCGTCAGGGCCAGGCGATTTGCCCTTCTGCATTCCATGAACCGCTTGTGTTATATCTGTTAGTGTTAATTCGGTATCTAGTGTTAGTTTCTGTCCCTCTGTGAGTTCTTTTGTGAATTTCATAAAGTGTTCTTGCACGTGCGCCTGTGTGTTTTCCTCTATATAAAGGTTCCTGTAATAATCTTCAAAGGCTAAGGCTATTTGTTGTGGCTCGACTTGTATATTTCCTTCCCTGTCAATTATCTGGCCTATTTGTCTGCTGCGCTGTATGTTTTGTTCTAAAGCTAGGTATTGTTTACTCGGTATCTCTTGTGTTATAGTTTGTAACTTTGTTCGCAGTAAAGCCCCCTGAAATCGATGATGTCTGTGGAGATCTAATTCTTCCTGTAATGCTAAGATGTGTGGTGAATTTTTGTCTGTCTGTAGTAAGAGCTTAATTGCATTTTCCAATACTTTTTCTTGTTGTAGTTTTTGCTTGTGTATTACTGCTGCTAGTGTTTGTGTTCTCTCTCGTATTGTTTGTTTAAGTGTTTCCCAGAGTTCTCGCGCTTTACCCTCCGGTATATCGCATGTGTATGTGAGGATCAGTTTTGTTATGCAATCTACATAATTCTGATTTTGTAAAAGTGTGCAGTTCAGTTTCCAATGGGGAGATCTTCTAAGATGTGGTGTTGCTTGTACTGTGTTTATTGTTGCAACTACGGCCTTATGATCTGTGAAGTTCAGTGTATCCTGTAAATGCTTGACTTGTGTTATATGATGTGTTATGGGCGCATAAATTCTATCTAATCGCGCTGCTCTGTTATGCGCATTGTTTGTGTGTGTTGTATCTGTTTCATGGGGGTGCATCTGCCTGTATGCGTCTGTTAGCCCATGGATATCTAAAATTGTTTGCAATGTGTCTAATTGATGTTCCTCCTCCCCCGTTGTGTTTCTAATTTGCATTCTTACATCTCCATTTATAAGGTCGTGCGCCGAAAGTGCGCAATTAAAATCACCCCCTAGAATGATGTTGTGACCCCGATATGAGCGTGATAATAAATTTTCAAGTGTTTGGTAGAAGAGCGGCTGATTTCTGTAGTCAGGCGGTGCGTGTATGTTGACAATTGTGTATTTATTTATGTTATTTCTCACCTGTACTATAGCTATCCTACCCTGGCAGTCCCTGTCCTTCTCTATAATCTGCCACCTGTCCGATGTCTGTATTATTGCTGTACCCAATCCGATATTTTGCGTACTAAGACTAAAACATGAGTGTCTTAGACCTAAGCATGTTGTGATATATGATGTGTGTTCATCGGTTTTAACATTAGCTTCCTGAATGAGTATAAAATCAGGTTTATATTTGTGTATGAGTGGTATAAGATGATTAATTTTGGATCTTATACCTCGAATGTTAATACTCATTATTTTAATTTCCGCTGCCATTTTTGTTGTAAAATAAGAAACGGTTGAGCATAATTATGTTTCTTGTTTCAAAACTGTCTGTATTCCTGTTATCATTTCTGGAGATTGTCAGTAGATTCCTCGCCGGGCTCGAAATCTCTAAGTCAATAACGAGGCGTGGTGACGAATCTGACAGGTTTCTTTGTCGTGGTGGTGTGCTAATGTTATCACTGTCTATTTCGGTCATGGCGCTGGTCGTTATCTGTTCAGTATAATTACTTACGCATTTCTTTTTGTTTGACCTGTGCGCTTCAGGCGGTGTAGGGTAGTCGTGGTTGTTGAGGGGCGGCAGCGTGTTTACCTGTGTTTGGCAGGCTGGAGGTGTCAAGCTCTCACCGTCAGACAGGCTCTTAGTTGAGCGTCCCCTTTTCCGACTGACCAGCTGGAAACCGTCTTCATCCTCCTTACTATGTTGATCTGTCTGGGAGTTTGAAGTGACTTTTTGTGCCAGTATAGGTGCCTTCTGTGTTTGTACTTTGGCCGGACATTTATTACTCCAGTGGGAGTCTTCCCCACAGACTGTACATGCCGTACGGCGCCCCGGAACTGTGATGAAGAGACGGTGTAGCTTGTCTTCTACCCCGTCCAACTCCATGTCCACGTAATGTGGCAGAGGTTCTTTCGGGTTGCACAGAAATAACCACTTGTCCGTGCTGTTTTTCAGTTTATGCACTTCCGCGTTTATATCTCCCGAAATATCCGCGGCTATTTGCTTCACTGTCTCAATCTTTGCGGTTGTAGGCATCCAGTGAATCATAGCCTTGGTCTTTTTCTTCTCTATGTTTTCAATTACGATCGTTACTTTGGGATCCTGCAGTTCATGCTTCATCCCGTGAAGCCGTTCATAATGAGCCGCCTTTGCTTCCGGTGTTAGCGTAGCGTACCATCTTTTAGGGTCCTGAAAGCAGTAGATGGATTTTATCCCTTCCTTACCAATCCCGCAAGGCCCCCTCAAGACGCTCGCCATCAGCGAGTAGTTGAACCGGAATACATGAGGTCCTGATATAGAAAACACAAGTGTGTTCGCTTGATGGAACGCTCCTCCTTCGAAACCTTCACTTGTGTTGACTTTGACACGTTTAATAATTTGGTTTTCCATCTTCGATAATCCGTGACAGAGGAAATCTTCAATATGGAAGCACAGATGCACGTGGTGAAAACAATCGAAAACACTTCCACAAAATTGAAATCACTGATATATTTGAATAATCCGTGACAGAGGAAATTTTAATCCAGATCTACACGTGGTGATACACTATCGAATTCACATCCACAAAATTAAAATCACTGATATTTTTAAATAATTCGTGAAAGAGAAAATCGTTAATCCAAATCTACACGTGGTGTTGACACCGAAAATCTAAATGCGAATCTGACCCGGCGTGGTTTCGCCCAGCTCCTGCTTTAAACGTTGTGAAGAGAAACCAGAGATTTTTTCACAGTAACTTAAAAGAATGTCCTTCCACACACCATTCAATGAAAACTGTAGAAAAAGATGGGTTACAATGTTATGCATTATGCATTATTTTTATGAAAACTTTGAAAATGCCTTCAAGATTATATCATTATTTATTATAACTCATATGCCTGAAAATAACTATAGACAAAGAGTTTAACAATAGTGCAAGTAAGTCCAACAATATGACTATAAAGTATATGGAAATGTTATTAAAAGTTATGCCCCTTGAAATAACTTTTCTAGAGTGAAGTCCCCCTGCTATATAGACATTATATAATGAAAATGGAAAAGTAAATGTTATTAAATAAGTCGAAGATTTTACATTAAGAAATTATTATAGTCGGTTGCAAATGAATGAAAGGAAGACGTGTAGAAAATTTCATCTCAATCGGATGTACCGTTATCGAACGCATCCAATACAAAAATCCCCACACACACACAAACATACACTCTGTTTATATATATATATATATATATATATATATATATATATATATATATATATATATATATATATATATATATAATATATATATATATATCATATAGCAATTACATCATCGTTATGTCACATACCTGATGCAAAGCGCCGCTACAATTGCAGACCAACGAAAACGTGCTCCCTTGACCCATCCATTGGCAATTCAAAGCACCTTTTGCGTTCACTGGTTTCTTGATTGCTTTTGCTTCGTCTTGCAATACCCTTGCCTTCAATTACTGCTCTTTCTAAACCACTGTTATGTCTAATATAGCCAAGATTCTTACGATTTCGAGGAACAATGTTGATTAACATCAAGTTTTCTTCCATGCCCACGTGTTATCAGATGTCAATATTTTTCACCTTGTCCAAATCCCTTATCTGCCTTTCTGTATGCTAGACATTGTATTACTTTATAATTGCGTGGGAGTCTCTGTGGCGAAGTGGTCAAGCCATTTGACTCGTGCTCCGAAGGTTGTGGGTTCGATTCCGGGCCGTGTCCTTCGGTTTACGAATTTCGGAGACTCCTGTGGGTCGTCGCTAAAGCTACGGAGTTCGTGCTTTGTGCGACGCTTTCCGTGCTGCGGAAAGAGACCGAGCCATATGGGATAAAACCCGGTGCAATGAAGTCGACCCTGTCGACTTTTAAGCGACTTTTTTTTTGCCTTTGCGTTTTTGTGTTTTTTGTTTTTGCGTTCGCTTTAAACTCAAGCCTGTTACTACTTTTGGTGTATTGGACTGATTTATGCATGTGGATTAACTTTCCCTATTACCAGTGTCCCTCGCCAACAGGTGAACCTACTCCGACTTCTGAGGTACTTTTAATTTACGTCTCCATGTCAAGGACGTCAAGTCAACATTTTAGACGAACTGGTCGGTGTAGGGATTGAACCCGATACTTCGGCATCAGCACACCGGAAGTTTTAAGACCGAGCGCTATTTTCCATTCGGCCATGCCGACCTCCGGCTTTATGTTATTTGTAACCTCGTGCCGGTCTCCCTAGTCTATGGGTTAACGTCTTTCTCAGTAATTCCGTATATTCTCGTGCGTAACGTAACGTAACCTGCGCGAGAATCGGTAGCGGTTCTCGCCGCGTTGGTAACTTGTGGGGTATGTGAGCCGGTCGCTCAGAAAGCAATGGCAAACTACTGAGCGTAATCTTGCCTAGTACATCAACAGCAGCTGAAAAATGCTTATGTTGACTGCAACGTCCTACAAGGCATATGCAAAAAACAAAATACACATCCAACTTATTGGATGTCACTGGGGAGGATGATTTAATATATGTCAACGTATCAGTCCAGCGAGGTGACAGATTGGCTTAGGGCTTCACAGCAAGATGGAGGGGCAAGATCATTGTAGAGCATAGTGGAGTATATTATACCACGTCATGCGGCATGAGAATGGAAGCAGAGGTCACTGCGGCTCTGGGATGGATTTCTGAGACCCCATTCTATCAGGCAGTCATCATAACTGATTCTCAGTCACTGCTTCGGAGTTCTCATACTGGACACATTTGGCATAACTAGTTCACACACACAAAGTCATTACATCAACAAGAGCTGAAGTGGCATTGCTTGGCGGTGTACAGGAAATGAAGGGATTGATAGGCTGGCCTAAAAGGAGACCCTCTAAGGACCACACAGAGTTGAGCTAGGGAGACGTGATACGGACAGTAAATGATCTCTTGTCGCACGAGAAAACACAAAGCATTGCGATTATGGCTAATGGAATCATGAAGCCAATTCCGCAGTAGCCGGAAGATCACGGTAGAAGACAACTGACGCATGCTCTCAACCAACTGGCGAATGGAATGTAAGTATTAGGATCATGTAAAACAAAAGATACATGTTGTCCACTGTCGAATGTTTTGGAATATCTCAAAGAGATAGAGGACACTAGAGTTCCTCTTTCGCAATGAGATCATGCCCGTTATAATTATAATAGCCTACAATGGCTCAAATACTTGAGTCCATAAATAGAGTCGAAGTGAGCCAAGGAAGTCCCCAAGATGAACAAGGAAATTATTTTCTCTAACACTAATAATATTCTTGGGGAGTTTCATTGCCCCTCTGCTCTCAGCTAAATAATTAATATCTAGGGTATATTAATTAATAACAACAAAGTAATCAACCAAGGAATTCTTAAAACACTCAAGAGTGGAAATTAAATCATTTGTATATTTAATAACCCCAACAAACTGGGGTATTGGTCATTCTGTTACAAAAATAATAATAGTCCATTCCAAAAAGTAATAGTCCATTCCTTAGGTTCTTAAGGACTAACCATATTTTTAAAGTACACCAACTTACCATTTTCTGGGAAAGTAACATAACTAGCTTAATATTACAGTGTGCTTACCTTCACATAGTCGAATGTCTTCTTTAAGCATGGCGTCTCAGGTTTCAGGCTCCAGACTATGTTTTTTTTTTTGTT
The DNA here is from genome assembly GCA_014155875.1 of Cepaea nemoralis. Classification (NCBI taxonomy): domain Eukaryota; kingdom Metazoa; phylum Mollusca; class Gastropoda; order Stylommatophora; family Helicidae; genus Cepaea; species Cepaea nemoralis. Next base: position 149,132 of record JACEFZ010022564.1, read on the forward strand.
TGGCTTTCCTAGCTCGCTGGCTGCTTAATAGGCTGGCACTTCTCTCACTTCTTCTATTGGAGTTGGCTAAACTTCAGATGAATTGTTAAGTAGAGGATACCACACCGTCAGTCTAGTGGACCTTCTCCTTTTGAGCGATTGCTGAAGGTTTGTTTGTTTTACACACATTGCACTTCTGTCGGTCTCGCTCCATTTTAAAGACTCTTGGATGTTGTTTACTCGCTGCCCTTCCTTGACTGGGTTCTGACGTCATTCCGAGTCGTGACCAATGGCTAATCTCCTTTTCGGCTATATGTAGAATATTGTCGTCCCATTTTCGAATCAGCGCTCTTTTTTTCAAATTAAGATGATGTAAATTTCATCATTCTTCTTACAATATAGGCGCTCATTCCTTCACTTCTAAATTTGAAATTGATTCCAAGGGTGGTGGTTGTTAGCGCTGTTGCTAACTGGAGGTTAGTGCGGGGAAATTCAAAACAGCGATGTGGCGGCTTGCAAGATGTATACTACATCCACCAACTGGCGAATGGAAATGCAAGTATCAGGATCATATTAAACAAAAGAAACTGTTCTCCACCAAATGGCGAAAGGACATGTAAGTATCAAGATCTTGTAAAACAAAAGATATATATTCTAGTCAACTGGCGAATGGAAATGTAAGTATTAGGATAATGTAAAACAAAAGCTAATGTTCTCCACCAACTGGCGAATGGATTTATAACTATCAGGATCATGCAAAACAAAAGATACATGTTCTCCACCAACTGATGAATGGAAATGTAAGTACCAGGATCATGTGGAAGAACATATTTATTTATTTTTTTGCACTCGCTCGCTTTGACCTCAAGCGTAGTCCATACACACTATTTATAGTAGTGATGGACTGAATTGTGCGTGGATTAGCTTTCCCAATTAACAGTATCCCTCGCCATCAGGCGAAGCCACTCCGGCTTCAGAGGTACTTGTAATTTACGTCCCCAAATCAAGAACGACAGGTCTTCATTTTAGTGCAGCTGTCCAGTGTATGGGTTGAACCGCTTACCTCGGCACACCGGATGTTTAAAAACACGCATTCTTATCCATTCGGCCATGCGGACCTGCGGAATAACAGATAAATAAAAATTACTGAGAAAGCATAGAGCGGCATGGAGTGATTAGAAGATCTGGCAGTCATTCAGTACTAGAAGAAAAGGAGAGACCTACACATAATACGACTGTAAATGATACCATTAGTATTAGGACTATTCGCTGGTTGTTGGGGATGGGAACGGTGCGCATATCATATAGGAATGTCACCAGTTTAGTGATTTCGTTTCTGAACTCGAATGTTGGAGATCTTCTTGGCGAGACGAAGCACATATGGTTGCTTGTGAGTGTTGTGACGTCGTTACTGGACCACAATTTCTGACAATTTATGTTTGTATTCTTGCTATTGACGGCTCATTTAGATTTTATAGCTGGTTCTTTTTTACGGTACTCCTTGTTCCACCATTTCAGCTTTCGTTTTACATCCCTCACACGTGCTACCTATTACAAAAGAGGAGTACTGCTGTCTTGTCAAGCTGTTTTGAGCTGTTGTTTATGTGACCGAATAATGTGTTAGCATTCGGTCTAATAGATAGTTTATCGCTAGGTTTCGTTTCGTTGTTGCGTGTGTTTACAGACAAGAGACGCCATTCACGCCAACTCTATCTGGGAGAATAATACTGTGGGTGGGACTGTTAAACAATAATAAATAGATACATGTGAAGTCTTTATTTATCTAGTGCTCAGCATCTGATAAGTGAGGCATGGCTGGTCCCAACAGCACTCATAGTAATTGTGGGTTTTGACGGTAATGAATTATGTCTTCTCTAGCAAGGCATCAGTTGGCATTATAAACTCTCTGATCTTGTTCTTTTTTTAGAATTATGGTGGCGAGTCTTCTTCGTCTTTCTTTTTCTTCTTCTTTCTTCTTCTTCTTCTTCTTCTTCTTCTTCTTCTTCTTCTTCTTCTTCTTCTTCTTCTTCTTCTTCTTCTTCTTCTTCTTCTTCTTCTTCTTTCTTTCTTTCTTTTTCTTTCTTTCTTTCTTAGCATATGACAGACATGTAGATAGTGAACTGATGTGCACCCACATCAGTGAATAAAAATAGAAATAGCAATAAGATTAAAGCACGATGTAGCACCACCAATGCTACGTCATCAAGTCGCGTTGAGTAACAACGTGATTGTCACTTAGACACCTACACTTTCAGCCTTCATACTGAACAGACGCATCTCTCTCTCTCTCTCTCTCTCTCTCTCTCTCTATATATATATATATATATATATATATATATATATAATATATATATATATATATATATATATATATATATATATCCCACTGTGTGAACGGACATTTACAGCGCAAATTGGCCTTATCAGTCACACTCGCTACCGCCATAGTTAAAAGTTATTATGCCTTTTTAGAGCACAAACTATCGTCTGTCAAGACGGCAAGGGTGCCAATGAATGATATATATATATATATATATATATATATATATATATATATATATATATATATATTATATAATATATATATATATATATATATAATTACTGGTACTTTTGCTTTCTTTCACCCCAAACAAACTTTGCCAGCTATATTTAGAGTCACCAGCTATATTTAGCGCCGACGGTGATCTCCTCTGTGTTCGGGTGGAATGCGTGTCGGTGCGTTTCAATTGCCCCACGCCACAGTGTTGTTTCTTTGGGCTGTGGCAACCGTTTCTGTCTCCCTTCGATCCTCATTTGCATCGGTCCTGCAATCACTTTCCGGTTAGGGTTAGGGGGTAGGGTTAGAGGGTAAGGTTAGGATTAGGGTTAGAGGTAGGGTACACACACTAACCCTAACCCTAATCCTAATCCTAACCCTACCCCCTAACCCTAACCCTAACCGGAAAGTGAAAGAATAGCGCACCACCGCCGCTGCATAGAATTGCGCACCGAGCTATGGCGCAACACACGGAAACCCCCTGAATGTTCGGCGCAACACAGGGAACCCCTGGATGTGACGTCATACCCTGGGAATTCCCTTTTGTTTGGGGTGAAAGAAAGCAAAAGTACCTAATTACTTCGTAGAATCATAATAATCCAGTTAGAATTGTTAATGTCGCTTGTCGTTTGCAGAATGTTGCGATCAAGTCCAGAATGATTTTCTAGGCAATTGCACGTTTAATAGTTTGCCATTGCTTTCTGAACGAGAAATCAACGTGTAATTCTAACTTAATTCCAGTGTACGAGCTGAACTATCTGCCTGGCCCTCAGCGCACCGAAAGTTTAAGAGCTGGTACGCTTATTCTTTCTATCACGTCGACGCCTAATTGGCTGTTATTAAGGTCGTATACATTTACCCCAAGAAGCTGTTTCACAAAGGCAGATTAATATAAACGACGACACTGATCATTTTGCATGGTCGACCATTGCAATGGGAATGTTTTTAAGAGGTATTCACAGCCTGAAAGACTGCGCGTGTTAAATACAGAAGTAAACAGATTCAACGCCAAACAAAAAGTAAGGTTGAACCAAACAGAAATGGATGGCTGAAAATGGGAAGTAAAAATGTGCCATAGTTATTACGTAAAAGTTGTTAATATGCTAGCAGACAGTATTTTTTTTTGGCGCTCACTCGCTTTGAACTCAAGCGTAGTCCATGCACACTATTCTAGAAGTGCTGGACTGAATTTTGCGTGTGGTTTTTCTCTCCCTATTACCTGTATCCCTTGCCATCAAGCGAA
>JACEFZ010022565.1:0-184935 GCA_014155875.1 Cepaea nemoralis
GGGAAACGATACTCTGGGTGTGAATATCCTATTTATCTTGATAGACAATTAAATACAGAGATCCATCCTGGATATCCTGTCAGAAGTAGGACTATCAATCGCTGAGTGTCTCTCTTCAACAGGTCTTTAGCTGGCTAGGCAGCGGATAAGCGTAGCAGTCAACGTTGATGTTTTTCTAGATCAAAACTATGGTTAGGACAGGCTGCCATTTATCACTTACATCCGGCTGTTGACCCAGGATCCTGATTGGTGAATCCACATCCAAACAACCACTCGCTACTGTCTATAGAAATGGATGGCAAAGAATACAACACAGGCATTAATACTTTGTGGTGTGCTAACATTTTCACAACACAAATACAAACAAAAAAGAGAAGGAGATAGGAGTGGGTTTCCAAGTTCCATGTCCCTCATCGCTTGTTGTAGAGCCATTCTGACTCTAAATGTGAGTAAGGTATCTTTTCACTTTATATTCCATTCTCCTGTTGTTACTGGGAATATTAGATGAGTGAAGCCATTCTTTCCATCCAAAAATGTTGATATTGCCTATCTCGTACTTGAAGAGAATAATCTATACATAATCTCTGTTGTTTTTAATGCCTCGTCTTCTTTCCGTCACTATAATCAGCATTAGGCCAAGGCTATTCAACATTGTCTCCTTATGTACTAACATGCACAAGGATTCTTACATCAACATCATCATGTCCCCATGGGTAACATTAAAATGTATATTCCCACAGTAAAGAGTAACAATCAGGACAGCATATAATTCTCATAACAGAGAAAAACAAACATGTACATTTCTCTGATATTAAGTACATGATAATCATAATAATAATTAATCATAATAATAATGCAAGGAGCTTATGTTTTTGGATTTCCTCATGGGTTAATCCATAAACTAAAACATAAATTGTTTTCCCCCACTGCTTACAGCAGCATGAGGTTAGTGAACGCTGTGATATATTTTGCCAAGTGCTACTATTTGTAAAAGAATTTCTTATTTATTATAAATGATATAGGCAGCCTGATAAGTGTTCGGAACATATAATATTATTCCAGTTGTCCACCACCCTTAGTGCGATGTGGCTAAAGGCTTGGTTATATCATGCGTTTTCTTTTTTTTCTTTCCATAGGATTATATTCTCCCACATGGCAATTTCCTAGCATATTTTATGAAATGATTACATGTCCGATCAACCATATTGAGTGGTTACTAATATGTTAACAAGAAGATTGTACCAAAATTTAGCACCAAAGTTTCAAGTTACAGATTAGAATGTGGCAAAGCATTTTATCCACTGACTAAGAGTCCAGAATATGCGTAATCATTTGTATGTCTCCGCATGGATAAAATGTTTCTTGTAATGTCCTTAACAGTGAATCTACACTACATAGCATCTTTACAGTTTATAAGCATTATTAGTGAGATAGAGTTTCACAATGCATATAATATGTATTGACATAGGGATTTGAAATTGTAAAAGCATAGGAAAAATTACAGCGTGGCACAACATGGCCCTTAGTAGTAAAATCATTCAGACTCTGGTTTACAAGAATTGTTGATTTATCATTCTAACTAATTCTTAATTAAACACAATGGTATATGTACCTTATCACAATACATAAATACATATTAATAATGTAGATTTAACATAACGAATACTGCAGAGAATGATGGGTTTTAGGGCAAAATTGCCTTTCCCCACACGGGGAAAAGCCGACGTCTGTCTTTTGTGCTCTCTTCAACAGAAATGGACACTGTAGTGCAATTGTCTTAAAAGATCGACGTCGGTTGACCAGGTATTTTGCTCTATCGCCAGCCTAACTTTAACTAATGCCAAATAAATTTTAGCTGCCCAACTCTTTTCTTCTCCTACATTAAGTAAGATACTTAAACATTAATTGTTAGGAATTGGTCTTTTTAAAGCGTCACTAGAATGATGTTAGTAGAGACGTATTTGTATACCACAATGGTATAACATACTTTGGTTGTTAATTTTGTAAAAGGTTATTTCAATGAGTGCCCAGGTAATGGATTGACATTTTCTGTGTCATGACCAGGTTGAGATTCGAATTGTTCTTAAACATATGAAAGCTGACAAGGTCACCAGTACAGATAACATCACAACAGAAATGATTAAAGGTTTAGAAGAATATGGAAAAGATAAAGTCACCAGACTGCTGAACACGTTATATGATATCGGAGATAAACCTTCTGAATTATGTAATTCTGTATTTATTACAATCCCAAAGAAATCAGGAGCCTTAGAATGTGATCAACATTCAGTTATTGAACGTTATATAGAAGTAAACAAAGATATACTTCTTTTCTTTATTGACTACACACAGGCTTTCCATTGAGTAAGACATGTCAACATGGTAGACATGCTTGCAGATCTACAAATTGATGGGAAAGGCATTAGACTTATAAAAAAACATTTATTGGAAACAACAAGCTGCCATAAGGATTGATAATTAAGTGGGACAATATCAGCCTATTAAGAGAGGTGTTAGGCAGGGAGGTGTAATGTCTCAAGATCTTTTTTGCTATACAGTAAAACTATTTTCAGAAATGCAGAAGATATAAATGGAATCAGCATTGGAGAACGAAACATCAATAGCATTAGATATGCAGATAATACAGTATTGATTGCAGACAATGAGCAGAATCCGCAACAATTAGTAGATGCTGTTGTTGCACATAGTGAACAACTGGGGTTAGAATTAAATTGTAAAAAGACACAGATTATGGTCGTCACTAAGAAGAACGAAATACCACAATGTAATATACAAGTAAATGGGAATATTCTTCAACAAGTGAATCGGTACAATTATCTCGAAACAGTCATAACATCTAATGGAAGATGCCTTGAAGAGATTAGAACAAGACTCGCCATGGCGAAAGTAGCCTTTAGCAAGATGAAAAACATACTGACCAATAAAATGATGTCAATTGAAACGAGAAAAAGAGTGTTGAGGTGCTACATAGAGCCTGTACTTTTGTATGGATGTGAAACTTGGACGATGGCTGTAGAAATGTGGTTTCTGAGGAAAATACAAAGAATACCATAGACAGACAGAAAACCCAATAACCAAGTACTACAGGAGACAAATGAAAATCGTAAATTGATTACGAGAAATTAGACGTAGACAGTCAACAATGTTTGGACATGTTATGAGAAGAAATGGATTGGAGAACTTAGTGACAACCGGCAAGATCGAAGGGAACAGACTAAGGGAAAGACGGAAAAGTAAATACCTGGATGGCTTGGCCACATGGCATGGACGAGACAGGAACACCTAGCTGATCCACGACTCTGGTCATCGAAGTGAAATGGCGAGTCATGACCGCCCAACGCTTTCCGGCATTGATTTAACAGATTTAGTTTTTGTGATTTCTGTCTGTTTGATGTGGAATGACCGAAGTGTTGGTGAGTACAGCCATTTAGTGCTATTGTTGTTGTTGTTGTGTAAGCATCTTTAACAGTGGCGTTTCCACGTCGACCTAGTCAAGTCAGATGAAAGCATTATGAAGCATACCTCACTTTCATGGCGATTAATCTGTGCACATGCTTTGTTGATTATTCATTTCATAGAAAATGTGACCACTTAGTGACTTTTTCATTGTTAAACATTATACATGCGATTTGGTCCATTCATGCATTAAAGTGTGCGAACGCTTTATTGTGGATTACTCATCTCTATAACGGTGCAAGCTGGTGTCTCTGTTAGCGTCCAGGCGTAAAGGTGTCCATCTGCTCCTTCACTGTGTGTGCAATTTGAAGTGGACATAATTAGTACCAGTGCCATTGACGAACTTCTCTTCACATCTTACAGAGAATTACTCAACATCTTACAGAGAAGTACGTACATCTTATGGAAATAAGCAAACCAAACGAATGGAATGACGTCCTAGCAATAACGTAAACATATTCACATATGTTAACTTTGACAAACAAAACCTGTAACACGCGAGTCGAACATCCATTATGACCAGACAAAGATCACAAGGATTATATTATATCCGGTGAGGCGATACACTAGATACATTAGGGACGATCCATGTTCAGATTAGACTACGCTGAACCGCATTAACAGAGAACAGCTAATGGTAATGACAAATAAAATATTTCCTTGAATATTCTTTATCTTATGTCTTCAGACCCCAAGTACTACTATCATTGATTTCGGCAGTGGATTTACTACTTTTGATTCATGTTATTATTTCTGAGGAAAATGCAAAGAATACCATGGACAGACAGAAAAACCAATGACCAAGTACTACAGGAGACAAATGAACATCGTAAACTGATTAGAGAAATTAGACGTAGACAGTCAACATTTTTTGGACATGTTATGAGAAGAAATGGATTGGAGAACTTAGTGACAACTGGCAACATCGAGAGGAACAGACCAAGAGGAAGACCGAGAGGAAAATACCTGGATGGCTTGGCCACATGGCATGGACGAGACAGGAACACTGAGCTGAACCACGACACTGGTGATCGAGTGAAAAGGCGAGTCGGCATGGCACATGATTGATTGATTGATTGATTATTTCATACTTTTCCGCTAATTGTTTATGTGAAGCATACAAGCAGAGGTACAAACATCACATGATAGATACGACTAAATTGGCAATGGCTATAGGTCTTCATATATCTTGTTTGGTTGAACTGTCAGGCGGAACTACTTTTCTTGTTCCTCATCATCTCTCATCATTATCATCACCATCAAGTGCCCTGCCAGCTGGCATGGGCGTTCATGGCTCTCCACAGATCTCGGTCTTTGGTGTTCTGGATCAAGTCTGCTGATGATATTCTTCCATGCCACCGTCTTAATCCATCACGCATCATCTCTCTTGGTCTGATTCTGCCTCTCTTCCGCTTGATCTTTCCATTTGTCACGATGTTCTCCAATGCCTCCCTTCTCATTACATGAACGAAGAAAGCTGTTTGTCTCTTCCTTATTGTTGTAACATACTCTTCTAGCTTTCATTAGCCTATTTCACGCAATCATTGTCAGTTACTCTGGCAGTCCAAGGATTTCGCAACATTCGTCTCAGGAACCATATCTCTGTTGCTTCTAATTTCTTCTTAATTTGTTCATTTACATTCCAAAATTCACTGCCTCACAGCATAACGCCACCAACTTTATTGTTAAATAGTTTAAAGAGTTGCTATTAAGTATCTATAAATTACTATAACACATCTAATGGCAGCGGAAATGTGGTTTCTGAGAAGAAGGAAAAGAACTGACAAGAAACTAAAACAATGAGCATGTCCTACAAGTAGCAAATGAAAACCGTTAACTGACTGTAGAAATAGGACGTTGACAGTCAAATTTGTTTCTGGACTTAAGAGGAAAAAATAACCAAATAGCTTAGTGACACCTGACACGATTGAGGAGAAAAGAACAAAGGGAAGGCATATATATATATATTATATATATATATAATATATATATATATATATATATATATATATATATATATATTGTCAGTCAGGTCTTAGTCAGATATGACTGAGCTACCGTATGACAGTAGACGGTACTACCTGGTTTCTGTTAGCGCCGAACGTTGGGCGGCGCTTACCAAACCCAACACCCCACATTGTGCCAACGGCTTCAGGCGGAAGAGCGCAATTGGGAGGGTACAAGCCTTACCCTGGTGCGAGGAAATGCAAGCTAAAGACAAAATTGTCATGGCAGGGCAGACCAGGCCCTAAGCCTTGGTTGGCGACTGGTCTAGGATCGAAGCTCCGACAGGCGGACAGTTAGAGCATTGCTTTGCTGATCCGGCAGCTTCTGCAGCTTGTCTTGTTCCAGATGTAGGGGTGTTACCTTTCCTCTGGAGTGAACTAGGCAGGCCGAGAGAGGGATCATGCTGCATGGGCAACACATGATCTCTATATTTTAGCCCAGGCTTTGTGCTATGGAGAGGCAATAACTCCATCCCTGGTCTTAACTGGTCTCGGAATCAAAGCGAGAGGCAACTGTTACGGGTTATAAGTCCTTGTCAGTTGGCGTAGACATGGGGCGCCACGCGTTGCCTCTGACGGTGGGAGACACCTATAGGTGTCACTGATCAGCTACCGCCCGCCTCAAGCTGGGCAGCCCCCAGAAAATTGGGTGCTGATCCGCCACAGCCTGCCTGCTTCAATGGGTGCTTGGGGCTAGGACAAAATCTGAATCGCAGGCTGTAAAACCAATGCACCAGGTACAAACAAAAATAAAAATAGAAACCTCAAGCTACGGCTTGCAACCTGGAACGTGAGAACCATGTGTCCAGGATTTTCCACTGACTTGACCAATATTGACGATGTGAGAAAAATGGCTGTGATTGATGCCGAACTCAATCGTCTTAACATTGATATTGCTGGCCTGCAGGAGACTCGCCTCGCCGAGGAAGGGTCACTCAGGGAAAACAACTACACCTTTTTCTGGAAGGGCAGAGGGCAGGCAGAAAAATAGCAACACGGTGTGGGCTTTGCAGTGAAGAATTCGCTACTGGGAATGATTGAAATTCCAGCAGGAGGAAATGAAAGACTATTATCCCTGCGCTTGGCAACCTCTTGTGGGTTTGCCACCATTATTACTGCATATGCACCGACACTCGATTCCTCTGATGATGTGTCCCTTGGAAAATACAACATCGGTCGCATGAATGAAAATGGGCAAAGGCTGCTGGAGCATTGCACCAGTAATGACCTATGTATTACAAACTCTTTTTTTAAAACAAAAGAGATGCATAAGGTCACATGGAAACATCCAAGATCCGGCCATTGGCACCAGCTGGACTTCATCATCACACGGAGACAACATCTGAACCATATATCATTGACTCGTAGTTACCACAGTGCTGACTGTGATACAGATCATTCTTTGGTTGTTGCAAGAGTTAGACTGAGACCAAAGAGAATCTACACAGCTAAACACAAATCTAGCCCCAGGATTAATATTATTAACACTCATGATCCTGAAAAGTGCTTTCAGTTTCAACAGCAACTTGAAGACGCTTTCACTGATACACCAGAAGATTGTACAGTAAATGAAAAGTGGGGTCAAATTAAGGAAACTCTTTATAAAACTGCCGTAGGGGTATACGGCACTGTGGATCATAAGAGGCAGGACTGGTTTGCGGCCAACAGCGAGACTCTGCAGCCCTTGATTGATAAGAAGAAGAAAGCTCTCTTAAGAAACAAGGAAAGACCAACGCGTAACACTCTGAGTGAGCTAAGGCAGGCTAGGAAGGATGTGCAAAAGGCTGCCAGGCAGTGTGCAAATGATTATTGGATCAAGTTATGTGAGTCCATTCAAATCGCAAGTGATAAGGGAGATATAAGAAGCATGTATGAAGGAATAAAGAAAGCCTGTGGTCCAGTGATCAAAAGAAGTGCACCATTGAAAACCTTGACTGGAGAAGTCATCACTGATAAGAAACAAGCAGATGGACAGATGGGTAGAGCACTATTTGGAGCTTTACTCAAGTGAGACCAAACTAGCGGATGATGCCCTCAACGCCATAGAGGCTCTACCAACTCTTGACCATCCTGGACACACTTCCCACCATAACAGAAGTTAAGTGTGCTATAAATGAACTTGCATCTGGCAAGGCTCCAGGTAAGGATGGGATTCCAATAGAGGTTATCAGGAGTGGGCAAGACACACTCACTATACAGATCCACCAGCTAATAGAGCTATGCTGGCGTGAAGGACAAGTCTCACAGGATTTCAAAGATTCAAGCATCATAACACTGTACAAGAACAAGAGCGATCGGAGCGACTGCAACAACTATAGGGGTATCTCACTTCTGTGTATTGTTGGAAAAGTATTTGCCAGAATTGTTCTGCGCAGACTTCAAGTCCTAGGAGATCAAGTCTACCCCGAATCACAGTGTGGCTTTCGACAGAACCGGTCTACCACTGATATGATATTCTCATTGCGACAAATGCAAGAAAAATGCCGTGAACAGAATCAACCACTGTTTATTGCCTTCATCGACCTCACAAAGGCATTTGATTTGGTCAGTCGTGAGGGTCTGTTCAAGGCACTAAAGAAGATTGGCTGCCCACCAACTCTTCTGTCCATTGTGGAATCGTTCCACACAGGCATGAAGGGTATAATCAAGTTTGATGGTGCAACTTCTGAAGAATTTGAAATCAAGAGTGGAGTTAAGCAAGGTTGTGTACTAGCTCCCACCCTCTTTGGAATATACTTTTCACTTCTACTGAAATATGCATTTCGTGATCAGGATGGTGGTATATACATTCACTCACGCTCAGATGGCGGCCTCTACAATGCTCAGAGATTGAAGGCTAAGACCAAAATTAGGAGGGTACTGATCAGAGAGTTGCTTTTTGCAGATGATGCTGCAGTTACGACCCACTCTGAGGAAGAATTGCAATGTCTACTATCTGCATTCTCCAATGCTTGTTCTGAATTTGGTTTAACAATTAGCAAAAAGAAGACACAGATTATGTCACAAGGTGCACATGGGGTACCATCAATCTTTATTGACGACGCCGAACTAGAGATAGTAGACCATTTTACATATCTAGGATCAGTGGTAAATAGCAAATTATCCCTAGATCAGGAAATCAACATCCGGATTGGTAAGGCAGCAACAACAATGAACAGGTTAAGAAAAAGAGTCTGGGAGAACAGGAAGCTTACTGCCAAAACAAAAGTCCTTGTCTATCAAGCCTGTGTCCTTAGTACTCTTCTCTATGGCAGTGAAACCTGGACAACTTACTCACACCAAGAGAACAATTTAAACAGCTTTCATATGCGGTGTCTGCGAAGAATTCTTGGTATTAAGTGGCAAGACAAAATCACAAATACTGAAGTATTGGAAAGATCAGGTTGTGTGACAGTTTATTCCATGCTCAGTCTTCGTAGACTTAGATGGATAGGACATCTTAGGAGGATGGATGATGGTAGAATACCAAAGGATATCTTTTTTGGTGAATTACAGATGGGTAAGAGATCTCAGGGTCGGCCTCTACTACGATACAAAGATGTGTGTAAGCGGGACATGATTGATACAGGCATTGATAATGCACATTGGGAGCAAGTCGCCGCTGAACGTGTTGCATGGAGGGCAAATATCAGAAATGGAATAAAGTCAAAGGAGAAAATTATTGCAGAAAAGTCACACACCAAGCGTTTGAGACGTAAGATGGTGCATGATGGTGGAAATGACCACGTGTTCACATGCACCCACTGTGAACGGACATTTACAGCGCAAATTGGCCTTATCAGTCACACTCGCTATCGCCATAGTTAAAAGTTATTATGCCTTTTTAGAGCACAAACTATCGTCTGTCAAGACGGCAAGGTGCCAATGATGATATATATATATATATATGTGTGTGTGTGTGTGTGTGCGTGGTGTGTGTGTGTGTGTGTGTGATTCTGTTATGAAGCATAATATATAATGCTTCTCCTATAAAGCACTCCGTGGCGAAGTGGTCAAGCCGTTTGACTCGGGATCCGGAGGTTGTGGGTTCGATTCCGAGCCTCGTGAACCGAAGGTTCACGAGTGAATTTTTTCAGAGACTCCTATGGGTCGTCGCTGGAGCTACAGAACTCGTGCTTTGTGGGACACTTTCCGCGCTGCGGAAAGATACCGAACCACATGATTTAGAAAAAAAACAACCCAATCCCAGATATGCTCTGAAGTATGCAGTTATGAACTAAAATACCATTCTACTCTACCGGTGTTACCTGTCCTCTGGAGTAGACTAGGCAAGACGAGAGAGGGACCATGTTGCATTGGTAACACATGGTCTCTAAATTCAGCCCAGGTTGTGTGCTATGGAGAGATATACCTCAATTTTACATACCTCAATTTTACAAACTATTATCTGCCAAGGCGGCTAGGTGACAGTCAATATTATACCACCACCTCTATAGATACATCGTTGGGTTTAATTGTCCAGCGGATGTTTTTCTGATGTAAGCTGAGAGGATTTACATCACTCACTCTATAAAAGGAAATATCAATATCACAGCTGGGAAAGCTGTATTCCCATGTCTGCAGGCTAGAACATGTTTCAACAAACAAACAGCAAAACGCATAATTAAAAATAAACAGGATGGTAATCTGATTAGACGTTAAGCAATAAGCGCGGATCAGCTCCAATTACGTTGTTGTAATAAGCATAGGATATAAGATACATAAAACCAGATGGGGTGAAAATAACACTTTTTAAGCAAGTGCAGATTACTTGACACAATCATGGATGTTTCATGCAACTGATTGTGACATTTCAAGATGTAACACGCTATATATCGCAATCAAGAAATAAACGAAAGTATTATGTCATGCTATAATAAAAGAGACGGTAGATTGCTTACAACTGCCTAGATCAGTGGTTCTCAACCTTTTTTGGCCCATGCCCCCATTTACGATATGTTCAGAACGTCATTCCCCCCCCCCCCCTTTTCGAATTTCCTCTCTATAAATCCCCCCCCCCCTCAACTTTTACACAGTATACATAACTATGGAAGCTAAATTTAATAACACATACTAGAACAAGTCTAGACATCTGTATAAAACGTGATTTACGTGTCTACTTACGTTATAAAACGAACTTTATTAGGGCGAGAAGTGCAGAACTGTAAAATATAGAGGGAAAAACAATATCATGTAACTGGTTCTTGTATTAATGTGATCATGAAACAATCTTAATTCCCCCCCCCCCCTACCCAGAAACCCTAAAATTCCCCCGGGGGGGGGGGGAATTCCCCACCAGTTGAGAACCACTGGCCTAGATGTATTGATGAATTGCACGTCGGAAAATATCAGTGTTTAGATACAAGTGTTATAGCAGCAATGACCACTTATGCCTGTCTATACTGTGCTTCTGGATTTGAATCTTAAATAGAGCATAGACGCTAGTCATTTAGTCATTTCATGCACAGCTACCCAAGGCTCCATTATCATCACCCTGAGTCATGCACAGTACATAAATCTGACATTATAGGAGTCTTTCGAAATGTCTCTCTATCATAATCCGTATGCCTTGTCTCTGTTGCTGTAAGGAGTAAGTTATTAATCGTATTTGTTGTGGTCTTCCTCTTCACCGCTTCCATAGTATACCTCCGTTCATAATATATTTTCCGAACATAAATGTCGTTTTACATATAAAATAACAGGCGCTGAAGCTTGGGGGATATTGAGACTCGCAATTTCTTAATTCCTTGACATACATGGTTGAGAGTTCAAAATCAGCTGCTGGTTCAGAAAGCAATAGTAAACTACTCAACTAACATTGCTTGACAAATCACAAACAGCTAATACATGCTAAGATTGGTTGCAAAGCCTGGTAAATGGCACGCAACTAACCTTTTTAACTAACACATCTTGTTTCAATACTGAGTTCTTGGTCAATATATCTGGTTGTTCACTGCTTCGTCCAATGAATTTTTTAATACTCTTATGTTACCCTTATATTAAAATGCAATTGTGTGTTTATCAGCTGATTTGTTAGCTACCAAAGTTTCTCACCCGTATGTTGCCACAGGGAAATGTGTTACATTTATTCTATACGTAGCCATCAATATAGCTTCTTCCGTGTCTTTCATCACTTATTTATGTATTATTCTCACTTTGTTATTTCTCGAAAATTCATCCAATAATATTTCTTTTCCTTTGCATCTTGAGCCAACGATCACCTGTAATATATTGACAAAAAATGTAAATAATCATCATATCATAATCCATATTGATAGTGTGGACGGTCATGGAAAGGCATCTGTCACGATCAGGAAACTCTTCGATCTGTACATTGAGGAATCGTGATTTTCTAGGCATCTGTAAACTAGGTAGTCTGTTGTTTCTTTCCTTCTAGGCAGTTACCATACCGGTCGGCCACGTAGCCATTGTCACTATAAAGAATTTCTCTGCCTACAATCACAAACAATCGCAAGACCATTACCGACAATAATATGTAGACTGCTCTGATGTTCAGTCTAATACAATGACTACTGCCCACAATACTTGAAACAGTAGGCTTCTACGTATTCTATACCATTAGGTAGCCGTGGCTAGATACTTTCCTATGACATTCTCTGATGCCTATTTGACAAGGTTATATCTGTACCAGATTCGGAATGGTTAAAAGAAAACAATCTAGGAAATTAACCACGGGTACAGGTACTAAGCTGGTACACTAACCACTAAGCAATTACAACTCCTCAGGGTGAAAATAGTTGAAAGGTGCATGGAGATTGTATACCTGTTAGCCACTGTTGTTGTAGGTTATGTTATAGAGTATCCCACACGCTTTTTGAACGTGAAACCATTAGTTCTCTGTCTCGTGACTTCGTCCAGATAAAAATCATAAACTGGTATATGATTATATTAACAAACAGAATACACAATTAAACAATTAGTTGGTTAATTACTTAGATAGTTAGTTAGTTAGTTAGTTAGTAAGTTAGTTAGTTAGTTAGTTAGTTAGTTGATTCGTTGGCTAGCTAGTTAGTTCGTTGATTGGTTAGCTTGTTAATTATTTAGTTTGTTAGTTAGTTTGTTAGTTAGTTGATTAGGTAGTTAGTTGGTTGGTTGACTGTTTGGTTGGTTGTTTGGTTGGTTGTTTGGTTAGTTGGTTTGTTAGTTGGTTAGTTGTTTGATTGGTTGGATGGGTGGTTGAATAGTTGATTGGTTGGTTGGTTGGTTGATTGGTTGGTTGGTTGGTTGGTTGTTTGTTTGGTTGGTTGGGTGGGTCGTTGGTTGGTTGGCTAGTCAACAAAACTTTCTCAATGCAGATTGAAATATTAGTTCATATGTATTCATTCAGATCCTCTCCTCATTATCTCCCACGGCGTGCAGACTGACGACATCAATTCTGTACAACTATCTAACAGAAACGTCACGTGAACAGCCGCATCCGAATAATACACAGCGTTGGAAGGCGTTATTCACAGCGCGCTGCGAATAATAACTTTGTTCTGTAAACTAATAATTGAATGGCGTCGTAGTCCGCTGTTGACCTACCCAACAGTTTCAGTACCTATGCACGAAAACTCTTGACACCAGCTAAGATCTTGATAGAGATGGGCCCCTGGTCTACATACATTCTGATGGACACACGCACAAAATAAACCTATTCCAAGACAATGAGAAATGAGATATGGATAATGTTGCATATATATATTCCATTGGCACCTTGCCGTCTTGACAGACGATAGTTTGTGCTTTAAAAAGGCATAATAACTTTTAACTATGGCGGTAGCGAGTGTGACTGATAAGGCCAATTTGCGCTGTAAATGTCCGTTCACAGTGGGTGCATGTGAACACGTGGTCATTTCCACCATCATGCACCATCTTACGTCTCAAACGCTTGGTGTGTGACTTTTCTGCAATAATTTTCTCCTTTGACTTTATTCCATTTCTGATATTTGCCCTCCATGCAACACGTTCAGCGGCGACTTGCTCCCAATGTGCATTATCAATGCCTGTATCAATCATGTCCCGCTTACACACATCTTTGTATCGTAGTAGAGGCCGACCCTGAGATCTCTTACCCATCTGTAATTCACCAAAAAAGATATCCTTTGGTATTCTACCATCATCCATCCTCCTAAGATGTCCTATCCATCTAAGTCTACGAAGACTGAGCATGGAATAAACTGTCACACAACCTGATCTTTCCAATACTTCAGTATTTGTGATTTTGTCTTGCCACTTAATACCAAGAATTCTTCGCAGACACCGCATATGAAAGCTGTTTAAATTGTTCTCTTGGTGTGAGTAAGTTGTCCAGGTTTCACTGCCATAGAGAAGAGTACTAAGGACACAGGCTTGATAGACAAGGACTTTTGTTTTGGCAGTAAGCTTCCTGTTCTCCCAGACTCTTTTTCTTAACCTGTTCATTGTTGTTGCTGCCTTACCAATCCGGATGTTGATTTCCTGATCTAGGGATAATTTGCTATTTACCACTGATCCTAGATATGTAAAATGGTCTACTATCTCTAGTTCGGCGTCGTCAATAAAGATTGATGGTACCTCATGTGCACCTTGTGACATAATCTGTGTCTTCTTTTTGCTAATTGTTAAACCAAATTCAGAACAAGCATTGGAGAATGCAGATAGTAGACATTGCAATTCTTCCTCAGAGTGGGTCGTAACTGCAGCATCATCTGCAAAAAGCAACTCTCTGATCAGTACCCTCCTAATTTTGGTCTTAGCCTTCAATCTCTGAGCATTGTAGAGGCCGCCATCTGAGCGTGAGTGAATGTATATACCACCATCCTGATCACGAAATGCATATTTCAGTAGAAGTGAAAAGTATATTCCAAAGAGGGTGGGAGCTAGTACACAACCTTGCTTAACTCCACTCTTGATTTAAATTCTTCAGAAGTTGCACCATCAAACATGATTATACCCTTCATGCCTGTGTGGAACGATTCCACAATGGACAGAAGAGTTGGTGGGCAGCCAATCTTCTTTAGTGCCTTGAACAGACCCTCACGACTGACCAAATCAAATGCCTTTGTGAGGTCGATGAAGGCAATAAACAGTGGTTGATTCTGTTCACGGCATTTTTCTTGCATTTGTCGCAATGAGAATATCATATCAGTGGTAGACCGGTTCTGTCGAAAGCCACACTGTGATTCGGGGTAGACTTGATCTCCTAGGACTTGAAGTCTGCGCAGAACAATTCTGGCAAATACTTTTCCAACAATACACAGAAGTGAGATACCCCTATAGTTGTTGCAGTCGCTCCGATCGCCCTTGTTCTTGTACAGTGTTATGATGCTTGAATCTTGAAATCCTGTGGGACTTGTCCTTCACGCCAGCATAGCTCTATTAGCTGGTGGATCTGTATAGTGAGTGTGTCTTGCCCACTCCTGATAACCTCTATTGGAATCCCATCCTTACCTGGAGCCTTGCCAGATGCAAGTTCATTTATACCACACTTAACTTCTGTTATGGTGGGAAGTGTGTCCAGGTGGTCAAGAGTTGGTAGAGCCTCTATGGCGTTGAGGGCATCATCCGCTAGTTTGGTCTCACTTGAGTAAAGCTCCAAATAGTGCTCTACCCATCTGTCCATCTGCTGTTTCTTATCAGTGATGACTTCTCCAGTCAAGGTTTTCAATGGTGCACTTCTTTTGATCACTGGACCACAAGCTTTCTTTATTCCTTCATACATGCTTCTTATGTCTCCCTTATCACTTGCGATTTGAATGGACTCACATAACTTGATCCAATAATCATTTGCACACTGCCTGGCAGCCTTTTGCACATCCTTCCTAGCTTGCCTTAGCTCACTCAGAGTGTTACGCGTTGGTCTTTCCTTGTTTTGCATATATATATATATATATATATATATATATATATATATATATATATATATATATATATATATATATATATATATATATATATTATGGTTTGCATATCCTTTACAGGACATCGCTGTCAACATCAGCATCTTTCAGCTGATTGTTGGTTTCTTGGCAAGATTACGCTCAGTAGCTTGCCATTGCTTTCTGAGCGACCGGCTCCATAATCTCATAACTCACTGGCGCGACTCGAACCGCTTCTAATTCTCGTGCGCTCACGTCAACCATGAGAGTATTCGGGATTACGGAGGAAGCTGCTAACTCCTCGACCAGGGAGTCCGGCATATATATATATATATATATATATATATATATATATATATATATATATATATATATATATATATATATATATATATATATATATATATATTACATATGTGTGTGTGTGTTTTATATATTTATATATTTATATATTTATATATATCACATTGTAGAGAGCACACACCCACACGTGTGTGTGTGTGTGTGTGTGTGTGTGTGTGTGTGTGTGTGTGTGTGTGTGTGTGTGTGTGTGTGTGTGTGTGTGTGTGTGTGTGCGCGCGCGCGCGCGCGCTCTCTACAATGTTGTCAGACAATTTAAAATAAAACAAAATCAAGTTCTCTTTTCCTCCGAAGGGATACAATATACATGTTGAATTTCATAAAATCTTTTGAATTAATACAAAGCCAGCACAATACATGACTAATCATGTCAGCATCCGTGTATAAATCAAGCCTCATTAGGAACGTAACAGGAACGTTTTGTTTTTTTGTTTTTAAATGAAAAAACTGTTTAGCGTAAAGGAATGAAATGCAGCCAGCTGTCGTTGGATCTCAACAGCAATAAAATAGCTGCTTTCAAAGCGAGAGGAAAACGTAGGTTAAGATGGTTTTATAACATCAGAGACTTTTTACAACAGCAAGGGATTACAACAAAGGCCAGAGCAGCATATCTGACAAAGACAGGTGGATGTCAAATATCCCACAATGTTCAACAGCAAGCAAAGAATATCAGATATGCTGGATTGTTCTTGCATGACCGCCAGTTGATAAATAAGACAATTTATTTCACCCAGAAAATACAATACCTTGCCCCTCAGTTTTTTTAGTCATGGAAACGACTGTTGTGGCAAAGAATCTACACACGGCTTATCTTATAAATGTCGCTGTGTTGTGTGTGTTTTTTTTTCGCAGCCGCATTGTTTCAAGATGTTGGGTATAGTTATAGAAGATACATTTCCAGGCTTCGTGAAACTGTTTTGTTTTATTTTTCTTTGTGAGACCATGTTTTGTGAACTGTGAAGCAGTTATCTGTTGAGAGTGTTGATCCTTCTAGAAGAGTCAACGAACGAAGGAAGGAACGAACAAATTTTATTTTCAAAGGGTTAAGAATTGGGCACGCAGGCCCGACTGACATTCTGCCCCTTTTCTCTATTTCCTCTTATGCATCATTTCATACATCACTTATGAAGCTAATCTTAGACAATAAAAGAACAGTAAGCATTAAAACGCATGAAACATAGACAATTAAGTTACATATTATCTGTCTTCTGTCTTTCAAAGTATGTTTCTACTACCTTACTACCTGGGCAGTATGTTTTTACTACCTTACTACCTGGGTAAAGCTGGGGCGACCATCCCCAAACCAGCGCGTCCACAGGTGGCGGATAGTGGAACGGCCTCTAGGTATAGAGGTTAGCTGCGAATACCTACTAAGCAGCCGTGGACCAACTGGCGGTGGGCACAGAGGGCGAGGCGGGATCTCAGAGTGGGATCTGAGTTCCTTAGAAAATACCTCATATGCTCGGAGACGTGCCTGCCAAGCGAGTCAGGGGCGCTCTAACCCCACCCCCGGGTAGGTGGAACCCGTTAGCTTTGGACAGCAGTCCATCTAGGAGACGGAAAACTCCAAATATAAACCTCCAAGTTCAAGGTGGACCAGCCTGCTGAGGAACTGGATAGCCATGGGTAAATTGGTCGTGAACGCTGGACGTCTGGCAGGCGTGTGGGCGGCACCAGGCGTATGGACTCCTGCGGACATCCCCTGCCTCTTCCCTAGGAAGCAGGCAATACTAGGGCGACCGGTTATTTCCTGCAATATCCGAAACTTTCCTTATGGAGTTAATTAAACACGGGAATCGTCGCCGGAGCTACCGAGCACGTGCTCTGCGTTTGAAACATCTTTCAGAGGTCAGTGAAGAGAGATTGAGGAGGAGAAGACGAGGAAATGGTGTGAAAAGAAGGCATAGAAATAGGAGGGCAGTCGCCAGGAGAACAAGACGAAAAGTGGAGAGACTAGGTTTCAACCATGTAAGAGCGGGATACTGGAATTGTCGCAGTGCCCGGCAGAGAGGTCCTGCATTGGAGAGGCTAATAAACGATTTTGATGTCCTCATGCTCCAGGAGCTAAATACAGATAAATACCATTGCCCTGGGTACGCCAGCTATATAAACCCTACTCGGCAGAAGAGACATGGGCAAGGTCTGCTGGTGAAGGAAGGAGTGAAGCATGTGGTACTTGACTTGAGCCAGTGGAATCACAGTGCAAGAGAGGTCCAGGGTATACAAATGGAGATTGGTGGCTTAAGTTGGAACATCATAAATGTATATGCCACAGTGGACTGTTTTGTCAGAAAGGAACACTGGAATTGGCTTAAGGAATTGGAGGAATTACCAGGTGATAGGCTACTCATATGTGGAGACTTCAATGCGAGGAGCAGAGATTGGGACAGTAGTGGAGAATACCAACAGGGAATTGCCCTTGCGGATGCCATGGTGGACTCTGATGTGGTCTGTATAAATGATGGTAGGTCGACTAGAATGGCAATAAGGCCTGGCGACGCAGACACAGCTATTGACTTAGTACTTGTCTCCCAGTCATCAGTCCTTGATGTAAAGTGGACTGTTTTGAATGACCATGGGAGTGATCACATGCCATGCTCAGTCCTGATCTCTAAATCCAGGAAAGTTAAGGCTGGGAAGCGCGCAAGACCTTCCGGTATGAGTGGACCGTTAGCCTTCTTGGATGCCTCAGATAGGGGACTTGCAACGGAACTGTTAAAATTGCATTTTTGCAGCCCCCATGGTGGATCCCAGAAGTAGGCCATGCTTGGAAAGCAAAGAGAGCTGCAGTGAAGCAGCTAAGGAAAGTGCGACAGACACCCCTGAAGCTCACGAGAGGAAGTGGACACAGCGAAAAATGTCAAGAAATACAAGGTGGAGGCATGTGGCGTGTTTATGCTTGCAGCTAGGGTTTGGAATCGCATTTTCCTCATGTTGGACTCGTAGTACATGGTTCTGTCGTCCAGCTACTGAGTGAGTGCATGGGCGACACTGTGAGCTGTGAAATTCGCGGGGAATGCTTTTACATCTGTCCTGTACAGTGATCTGCATATTCGGAACAATGGCTACCAGCTGTTGCTGAATAGACTGACTTGCCTTTTCGGTTCACGAGTGCTTTTTTCAGGAGACTCCTTGGAGTCGGCGCTGAAGCTGCAGAGTTCGTGCTTTATGCGACACTTTCGGCGGGTCGCCCTGCTGTAAAAGACCGAGCCATGTGAGAAAACATGGGTCAATGAGGTCTTTCTGGTGACTGCCGAGTCCATCGACGATGAACTGTGGTTTTCGTGGATTAATTTTGTGTTGGCATTCTGGCAGCGGCATTATGCACAGTGTACTTGTCCGGGCTGTTGGATTGCCGAGACTCCTGCCTATTCCACTTTTCACATTGGACAGTGGGGAGAATTTTGTGTGATATTCACTGGCACAGCAACGGAGCATAATGGGGACGACCTGTTGACCTGAAGTTGGAACCTCGACTAACTAACTAACTAAGCTGGAGGTTTTCAAGCGCTGTCCTGCAGAAGCCAAAAACGCAAAATGGGAATGTTTCATGAAGGAGATTGTAGGTGATAAAACACTGAGAAAATTCTGGAAACTGCACAGACAAATGCAAAGAAAAGATCGGCCTATGACGGTGGGAACAATTTATAGAGATGATGGTGTGCGCGTGACAAGAGACAAAGAGAAAGGGGAGGCGTTTCTCCAGAGATTTTTAGAGCAGACCAATCATATTGATGCGGACACCAGGGATGCAGTTAGAGTGGAATTATCTGGCACCATGAAGAATATGCATTATGAAGACATCATACGGGTTGAAGATGTTAAACATATTTTGAAAAATGCAAAAGACACGGCACCAGGGCCCGATGTTGTTAGGTATTGCCACATGAAGGCTTTGAGCGGTGCAGACCTGAAGGAGATGACCGACTGCTTTAACCAGAGCATTAGGACAGCGTCAGTACCGCAGGATTGGGTGCACAGCTATCTCATCCCTCTCCAAAAACCATTCAAGGATCATTCAAAGCTTAGTGGCTTTAGGATCGTCACCCTTCAAAATATATTTGGGAAGATTCTAGAGAAGATAGTCGCTGTCAAGCTGCAAGAGTTTTTGGAAAGGGAGAAGCTGCTTCCAAGAGGCTTGGGGAGCTACAGGCCAGGAAAAGATACCTCGTCAAATGCAGCCACTTTTGCCTTTGATGTTTATGAGGGGTTCCAGAGTAAACAGGAAACGATGGCGGCAGCGCTTGATCTCGAGGATGCGGACAATAGAGTTCGATATGATATTTTGATGACCGCACTGATGGAGAAGGGGGTCAATCCCTAGTTGGTGAACTGGATAGCGGTCGTCCTGTATTCTCGTCGGGTTGCTCTCCATCTGGATGCATAGACCTCAGAGCCACATATTTTAACCCCGGGACTGCCACAGGGATCTGCAATCTCACCGGTGCTCTGTAACGTGTATACGAGCAAGATTGCAAACCTAGAAGCACCAGGGGTTCGAAGAATACTAACATTTGCAGATGATATTCTTGCATATAGGCAGGAGAGAGATAGGGAGCAAACAGCCCAGGAGCTACATGCGACAGTAGACAAAGTGATTGACTGATGCACTGAAATGAGTGCTGTCATCCACCCGGATGTGGTGCTCTCTGGACAACAGGATTGTGAGAGTTGATCTTCCAAGCCTCGCGATAGATGGTAGAAGCGTCAACAGAGAGAACAAACTGAAGTATCTGGGAATCACATTTGACAGGAGCCTATCCTTCAAGGTCCATGTGGAGACGGTTGTGACAAGATCTCAAAAGGGACTCAATGCACTTGAAACTATGCCTGCAATGGATACAGAGCAGAGGATGCTTTTAACACTATACCAGCACTTGATACTCTCAGTGATTGATTATGGACTAGGACTGATCACTGTCTCAAAGAGTCAGCTGGTGAAATAAGACCGCATACAGAACGAAGCGTGTATATTTCAGCTTGATGGATTTATCTAGCTAATTTACTTTACCTTGTGTGAATTCTGCAGAATGTACCTGACGAGATGCAGAGAAATATGCCAGGCCGTAAATCGTGCAATCTGTTGTTTGTGTCTTCGTTATTCAAATATATATATATATATATATTATATTATATATATAATATATATATATATATATATATATATATATATATATATATATATACCTATGGAAATTCGAACACATGACCGTCGTGTCGTCGGGGAATAGTGGTAATCTGAGATATATATTTTGAGTATATGCGAACTATAGAAACTGTTTATATGCTTCACTTTGGCAACCACTGTTGATTTGTTTATAAAGTATAAATATAGATCATGTTTATAGGATACACATTTCAGCTGGCACTGTGGCGACAGGATTACGAATGCAATTCGCAATCCCGCATACCGAGTTCGAGACACAGTTGCGGATGGTTTGGAAGCAGACCGCGTTGCGGTGGTTTTCATACATAAGTATGAGATCAGGTCGTTCATAAAGCTATGGCAAACTACTGAACGTAACCGTGCCAAGAAATCACAAACAACCAAAAGTGATGGGGTTGATTACGACTTCGTGTAAAGCATATGCAACTAAATGAATATTTTTAGGATCATAGATAGAGTAACAAATTTCTTTATCGCAAGATTTAGTGAGAGAGAGAGAGAGAGAGAGAGAGAGAGAGAGAGAGAGAAGAGAGAGAGAGAGAGAGAGAGAGAGAGAGAGAGAAAGAGAAGAGAGAGAGAGAGAGAGAGAGAGAGAGAGAGAGCAACAACAACAACAACAACAACAAAACTTTATTTACAAAGGGTTAAGAATTGGGCACGCAGGCCCGTCTAACATTCTGCCCTTTTATCACTCTCTTTCATCCATTATACCATTCACACATCATGCAAGGCTAACTGAAAACAGCAACAATATAAAAGATATGCATTATAAAAGCATGTGGAAAATGAAAAATCAATACTACACGACTCAGTAATAGTAATAACTGGTGTGGCACTTGTTATTAGCTATGTGGAATATATTGGCCTACCAAAAGGGGACTGGCTGTTATACTACGGTTTTATTATTATTATTATTTCTATTATTAAGGGGGAAGGTAAGAGAGAGAGAGAGAGAGAGAGACAGAGAGAGAGAGAGAGAGAGAGAGAGAGAGAGAGAGAGAGAGAGAGAGAGAGAGAGAGAGAGAGAATGAACGAACGAACGAACGAACTGTCTTTTCAAAGAGTTAAGAATTGGACAAGCAGGTCTGTCTGACATTCTGCCGTTCTTATTTCTCTGTTCTCGTACATTATTTCATTCATACATCACTTATTAAGCTATTCTTAGACATCAGCAGAACGATATGCATTTAAACGCATAAAAAATGTGCAGTTATCAAGTATACATGGCTCACTACAACTAATGTTTGACGTGGCTATTATAATTACCTAATGTACATAGTTAGGGGAATGTTTACTATATTAGTTATCATTTGAAATAATTATTATTACTTTTGTTTTGTTGGGTATTTTTTTCTGTTTTATGAGTGCGAGTAGTCTTTACTGTGATAATATTCAAATAGGTTGCGACTGTATGTATAGGGATTGGTGGTGTCTTTGATTTCTTGTGGAAGACATATGCCTCCGTGGGAGATAAAAGGCAAATGAAGATGAATAAACGATCTTTGTGTGGTCATTCGCACTGCGAGCGCTAACAAGTCAAGTCGCATTATTCTGTCAAGAAGACTGATACGCGGGAAAATGTCACGTTGAAAGTCCAACAACAAGAAACACGCTGTTGCCAAGATGTGCAGCGTGGGAGCCGACAACAAGAAGAAGAACGTTGAGAGCCCACCTGCTAGCTGCATCAAAGAGCCTGATACTACACCTATTACTGAAGCTGCCACGAGGGAGAAGATTGACAACCCAACACAGTCAAGAACCAAGACAGCAGAGAAGGAGGAGAAAGACACCAGAGTCGGAAACACCGACTCAAAAACAGTCCGATGGGTTGTCAAGCGGATTCATGTGGAGCTGACAGATGAAGAAATCCTGAAGCAGCTACGAGAAGAGAATCTTCACATCCGATTCTTGAAGGCTGAGCGGCTTCTCACCTACTCCAAGATATCTACAACCTTGGCAGTGGTGACATCGGAGAGCAGCGAGATGCCGACCACAAGTATCATTCAACAAGAGGATGCAGCAACCAGAGAGATTCATCCCAAGAATCACGCAATGTTCCAGATGTTAGAAGGCCGGCCACAGCAGAGCTACATGTCACAGTAAGACGGAAATCTGCCGATACTGCGCCGATCACCACACCTTCAAGGAGTGTCCGCTGGCCAAGCTGGACACGGACTTCCGAGCTCCTAACAACAGAAGAAAGTGCGCCAACTGCCTGGGCAAGCATGGAGCAAGATACTTGGGCTGTCCGTACATGTAACGACGCAGAGACGTCTTGAAGACTTCCATCACCACAAGGACACCATACAACGAAGCAATGCGGAGGTGCGAGAGAGCCATAGGTTGCTCACAAGCGGAAAGAGCCCAACTGCAAAGCCAAATATACGAGCTAAAGAAGCAAATCATGCTAATCCTAGCACCGCCACAACCCAGTGACAATGAAAATCTGCTTGTTTGAAATGAAGGAATACAGAAAAACATCAAACAAGAGATGGAGCGCATGACCGAGATGAAGAAGGAGAACGAAGAAATTCTACAAATGATCAAGACAGAAAGAGAATTGCATAGAGCTGAAATGGAACTCTTTCAAAACAAACCAACAGAAGCCATAAGAGAACTCACAGAGAAACCACAAGATGAAAACCAAGAGACAGAGCCTGAACCGCAAGCTAAAGCCAGCAGCCCAACTACAACGCCCAAGAGGGAAACAATATCCCGTCGGATCTCTGAAGGAGGCACAGAATACCCAGTTAGCAAGGAGGAACTCAAGCGCGAGGAATTCAGAAGGCGCTGGGAAGAAAAAGAAAAGAAGAAGCCTAAGAAACTCCGGGGGAAACCGATGGCATACCCAGTCTTACACTACGACTGTGAGAATGACTTCGAGTACTATATGGATGACGGTAAAATCGTCCCATGGCTGACCACGGAGGAAGAAAACTTAAGGCAGCAGATGCTCAAACGCGACATTGAAAACAGGCGCAAGGAGGAAAATGAAAACGTCGAAAAGCTCCTACAGAAAATACACAAAAAAGGAGACAAAAAGACCAAATAAAAAGTCCTTATAAGGACTGCAGCCAGACGAGCCAGGAGCCTACACAAACAAAGAAAACCACAAGAACAGACGAGCACAAAGGATAGCCGCCGCACGATTCCCCAGCTGACGTCACAGACACAAACGGTACATAACCAGTCCGAGATAGGACTCACAAGACAAGAATTAGGGTGAATAAACCCACAAAAACCACGGACCTCAACAATAACCACAGCTGATGAAGCAGGTTAGACGAGGCCGAATTTGTAATTTTTGTTTTTGAAAATTGGAATTGGAATTGGAATAAACGATACAAAATAGAGCAATGTGGCTGGTCTATGACAAGTCTAGACGAAAGAGGCAGACACAGAAAGAGAAAGATGTACGAGTGAGGAGTATTTAATCAACTGCTCAATAAAACATAATAAATAATCAGCAGCGTGAACTGCATTAAAATATTCTATGATAGAGACGAGAGAACAGTAGCGATTGTCCATTGTTGACCCCAGACTAGGCACCTGAAGAAGAAGGCCCCGTGTATTTTTACACTGTCCAGTACAGTGGTTCTCAACCTTTTTTTTGCCCGTGTCCCCCTTCACCATATTTTCAGAACGTCATTTCCCCCCCCCCCCCACTTTTTCGTATTTCCTCCCTAAAAATCCCCCCGCCCCTACACAGTATACGTAATAATGGAAGCTAAATTTAATAGCACATACTAAACCAAGTCTAGACGTCTACATAAAACGTGATTGATCGATTGATTGATTGATTTAGGAACCGACATCACAGCATTCGGGGCATTCCCATAAGCGCCCCGTCTCCATCCTCAGAAGCCAGCGAAGAGTTCCAACATTAATAGTTTCAGTTGCAATCTGATTATATGTCCATCTCGCCTTTCCTCTGAGCGTCGAGCGTCGGCCAGATCCCCTCGTCACACCTCGCTGTCTCATTCTTACCAGACTATGGTGATCCATTTGCTCCTCCGAGGTGTACACGTGCTCCCACAAGGCCGCAACCACGTCTGCCTTGTCATGTATCAATACTCCACCAAGTTTTGCCGAGCCAGCCAATCTGTCTGCCTGTTCATTCCCCAACACACCAGCATGCCCCTCCCCCGGGGGGGGGGGGAATTCCCCACCGGTTGAGAACCACTGGTCTAGTACTATAGTTGCCGGTATCCCTGGCTAGAGGTTAAACGACTTTCTCCGTAATCCCGTTTATCCAGGTAGGGTAACGCAGCGCGTGAGAATTGGTAGCTGTTCTCGCCGAGTTGGTGACTTACGGCATAAGTGAGCCAGCCGCTCAGAAAGCATTGGCAAACTGCTGAGCGTAATCTTGCCAAGAAATCAACAACAGCGGTAAAATGTTGGTGTTGACAGCGAGTGTCCTGTAAAGGATATGCGAATAAAGAAAAGTACTATAGTTGGAACGGATGACTCGGAATGAGGCCTCTCGCTCTAAAACAAAAGGTACTTGGTTTGCATGCACAAGAACGATGTCATGTAACGGTCATGTGGGTCTACGCATGTTATGGTTTTGTGTCTGACTGTGTAGTGGGTGTCGGAATGAATAATATACAACCCCCGCGTTCTGACTACATAGTGTAAAGGTGGGCGTTTCTTGAAATTACATCTGTTCCTGCTCAGCCAGCATCCTACGACATTAACCTAGCTTATTACGCATGAGACAACATCAGCCAATGTGGTGGCTGGAGGCTAAGTGAGTATGTTTTATGATACAACTCCTTAGCACAAAATATCATAAACCACTCCTTGCGCGAGCAGAATTAGATTTTGTCTCTTCATTGCTGTAGTGATTATCACTAATAATTAGGAGAGAGACATGCAAGTGATGGTGATATAAGCTTCTTCGAGAAGCAGGCACGGAAGATGCCTTCCGATCGTCAGAAGTGGTCCCTTTGTGCGAATTTTTTTGACTTCTTTATCTTCTTCTATACGAAGGCAAAAGGGAGGGGCTGGGCGTGGCATGACTCACTAAAATTGTCTCTTCAATCCTGGTGTTGTTGTCGTTGTTGTTATCTTCGACTTATGCCATTAGGCTCCGTGGGGAGCGGTAATTGAAGTTCTAGTGTCTCTGACTAGAAACGTTTCTCTAAATTCCTCCGTGATTCATGAGCATGTTTCCTGGAACTAGTGTTCGTAGTCTAGACCTGTTACCTGTTGATGGCAAAGTAGCGGGTTCAACCCGTACACTTATCAGTTGGACTAAAATGTTGACATCTTGTCCTTGAATTGAGGATATATATATTACAACTACCTGAGAAGTCGGATTGGGATTCGCCTGATGGCGAGAAGCACTGGTAATATGGAAAGCTAATCTACACGCAAAAATCATTTCAACGTACATTATGTTTGAGTTCAAAGTGAGCAAATGACAATCAAAACAAAAATGAACCTGTACGATTCACCTACAGAGTTGTATTGTGGTCGTGAACGGGTCAGAGTGTTACATTTAGTGATACCTCGAGCCCAATACGAACATTAAAGAAACATGAGGTAGGGACTCCCAAATAACTCATAGAACTCTCTCTCTCTCTTCTTCCCCCCTCCCCCTTCCAATCCTACGTCCGTATCCTTGCATACTGGATCTAAAACTATGCCTAGGATAAGACAAAAGCTAAGGCAAGCGTGCACATTTGCGCTCTTTAAAAATTCCCCAACTGTTGTAAATGGGCAAAGAAAAAGACCAAATAGATCACTAGACAAATATACTATTTATAAAATATACACAAACTAACTACGAAAGAATATGCATAAAAGATTTGGAGTATTCATTTTTAGCATCATCAAACACCATATCCACATTCAAGGTCGGTTGTAAAGAGTCTCTAGCGTAACAGTCGCTTAGAGAAAACAGTAATAAAAGAAATAGCTTCTGGGAGACGAAACAGAGGGCATTAAACTACAATAAAAACAATGGACACAGAATATTAAAGACATCCTGAGCATGAAAATTCACTAGGCAAGGGACATAGGAAAAAAATAGAGGACATTAAAACTCCCTATTAAAATACACTAGGCAAGGGGAATACAAAAGGACAGTGAATCTATTTCGTGAGCCGTGATGTTAGTGACGTTCTGCAGCTTATCTCATATTTGGTCACGTATGATATGATAGCTTACACATTGTTGGTTCTTTCATAAAAGTGACATGCAACCAACAGCGGTTGGATAGTCAGTAATATGACATTTTACATTGTCTTTCATTCTTCTACTGGTAGAGGACGTGAAACGCACAGTAGGTATGGTAAGTACTTTAGAGGACCTAGTATCTGCCAGGATAACCAAATAGATACCTCCTCACCTGCACAGAACATGACATTTACTAGGAACCTCTGTCAGAAACGGGAGTCATAGGTCAGTCATGTTGATGTAGGAGAAGGGAAACCCGCCATGTTGTCTTCTAAAATATAATTGTATAAGCAAGTTACTAATCTGGAATGGAAAAATGACAGGTATTTGTGACAGGTAATAAACAAGGCATTTGCGCTTACGTGTGTGCGCGTGTGTGCGTGGCGTGCGTGCGTGAGTGTGTGAGTGTGTGTGTGTGTGTGTGTTTGTATGCGTGCGTGCGTGTGCTTTCTGAACCTCATATTGTTCTTATTATTCGTTTGTCATTGACGAAGAACTTCTAACGTATATTCTATTTTATTTTTATTGTGTTTCTTTTCCATTAAGCCACAAGGCTGTAATTGTACTGCTTCTCCTATTTCACATGTAAACCCCACCCAATGTGTTATCGGACGCATACTTGATAGAATTACCCACGCAGTGCATACTGGATAACGTAATCAATGTGCCCCAGCGATCTCTAGATACGAAACCTAACTTGATCCAAGGAATGATATGAACATTACATTTGCTGCCATCTGTTGCACGTTTGTTAACAATATACATTGGAATGTTCATTCCTCGAGGCAAAACATTCGACAGCCGTGCCCAACATGAGCCACGTTTAGCTGCTAGTTAGTTCAGTAAAATTGTTACTATGGTTCGTTAGACCTAGTACTAAATAGTCTAAATACATGATTATTTGCACATGTAATGTTTTCCGAATCGCTAATAGACGTGTTTTATGTTTGGTGTGAACATTATGAAATACACATGTGAGCGCCACAAGGATAATGTGCTTTGCAAAGTATAATATTCTTAGAAAAACCATTCAGTCTTAATTGGTATTTAGTACGACCCATAAATTCCATTTAGACACACAATTCCATCTTCATTTGTCTATGTGTTAAAGCGCAGAAAGTAGTTATATGTGTGTGAGTATGCATGTTAGTGAAAGTACAACGAAAGATACCTTAAAGAAATAAAAAAAGCGATGAAGAAACACAAAATGATATACTCAATGGCGAAATACATTGAACAAAGACGATGGGATACACCAAGTAATCAATCAATCAATCATGTGCCATGCCGGAAAGCGTGGGCGGTCATGACTAGCCATTTCACTCGATCACCAGTGTCGTAGATCAGCTCAGTGTTCCTGTCTCGTCCATGCCATGTGGCCAAGCCATCCAAGTATTTTCCTCTCTGTTTTCCTCTTGGTCTGTTCCCTTCGATCTTGCCAGTTGTCACTAAGTTCTCCAATCCATTTCTTCTCATAACATGTCCAAAAAATTTTGACTGTCTACGTCTAATTTCTCTAATCAGTTTACGATGTTCATTTGTCTCCTGTAGTACTTGGTCATTGGTTTTTCTGTCTGTCCATGGTATTCTTTGCATTTTCCTCAGAAACCACGTTTCTGCAGCCATCAGATGCTTTTCAGCTTGACTGCTCATTGTCCAAGTTTCACATCTATACAAAAGAACAGGCTCTATGTATCCCCTTCAACACTCTTTTTCTCGTTTCAATTGACATCTTTTTATTGGCCAGAATGTTTTTCATCTTGCTAAAGGCTACTTTCGCCATGGCGATTCTTGTTCTAATCTCTTCAAGGCATCTCCCATCAGATGTTATGACTGTTCCAAGATAATTGTACCGATTCACTTGTTGAAGAATATTTCCATTTACTTGTATTTTACACCAATTTTACACCATTTACACCAAGTAAAAAAATTTTAAAAACAACCATGCAATATCTATCAATACAGGCATACATGCAGTTTTGCAATAGTCGCAGGGTGATCATAGTAAACAAGTAAAATTATGATTGAGTAATTGGGACGCAGACGTGTTTCCAAGCCAATGCAATCCAATCAAATGTTTAGTACGAGTACCCCCTTTCAGCCTTCGGGTTTCGACTTGGCAATGTAGGGTGTCTATGGTGTAGCTTGAAGTTTCTCTTTCGTACTTTGGGCTGCTTGTTGTCAGCTTCCCGGCTTCTGATGGGTTGATTGCGTTTGTTACTTTCTTGATGATGTGTTTCATGTCTGGGCAGAGTCGCGCACTTGTTGAGGCCTGGAGTAATTGGGTACCCACCCCGTCATATGGTGCTGTTTCCTTCAGGGAGTTTTACCAGTTGTCGTCTCTCCTGGTGTTCCTCCTATTTCCCCGTCGTGAGTTGCCTTCGAATCTTCTCGGCGTTCGCCAGTCGGATCTTGGTGGTGAGCGATATCGTTCTTCCTCTGTTGCTTCTTCTTCTGTTTGTGCCTTGTATCCTCTGGTTCGGGTGTGGCTGACTGGGTCTTGGTCTGGAGCAGGTCGAGCATCTCATGAAAAGTGTCTTGTATTTTAAGTAGCTGTTCATCCGTCTCAGCCTTTATAGCCGCCATTCGAGCGACATCCTGAGCTATCTTCTGCTGAACTTGCTTCATTTCGTCGAGGATGCGCTGAAGCGGTCGTTGTCTGTGTTTCTTGCTTCTTGTCCTTTTCTTTCTCCCTGCTTGATAGCCTTTCTTCTGTCTCAGCCTGTATAACAGCCATTCGGGCGACATCCTGCTCAATCTTCTGCTGAACTTGCTTCGTTTCGTCCAGGATGCGCTGAGCAGCTGTTATCTGTGTTTCTTGCGTCTTGACTTTTCCTTCCTCCATGGTTTTGAACTGTGTTCTCAGGTCCTTCAGTTGGCCTTCCAGTTGCGCTTTGTCATTTTTGGTGAGTCGGTTGGTCGCCTCGTACTGCCTCCTGGCCTCCTTATATGGTAGGTTAGACTTGATGGCGATTTTCATGGCTTCTTTGCTGTCTTGGTGGCAGGGGCAGCCGAGGTACCTGGCGCCGTGGTTGCCGAGGCAGTTGGCGCATTTTCTGTTAGTGTTAGGCCTCCTGAAGTCCGAGTCGTTCTTTGCATGCTGGCACTGACTGTATGGATGGGGTCCAGAGCAGTATCTACACACCTCCACCTCACTCTTGCAAGTGGCACGGGTGTGCCAGAACTTCTGGCACTTAGAGCACTGCAGCACTCTCGGTATGTAGTGCTCTGGAACTTGGTCTCTCTTGTCCCATCTGATGTACTGAGGGATCAGTCGGTCCTCTGATGTTACGACGACGACAGTAGAGGGGATGTTCTTTCCGATGATCCTCTCGGCACTGGTGATTTTGAGTTTGTGGTTCTCTCTTGTCAGCAACTCCCTGATCTGGTTATTGGTGAGATGGGTCTTGACTTGTTTAATGACCCATCATTTCATCATGTTGTGTCGGCTGGCTTCCAATAAGATGCCGTGGTGAAGCTTGATGTCGGCTTTTTCATCTCGTGCGATCTTCTGTATCAGTGCAGTGGTCTTTGGGTTTTTATTGATGGATACCACTACTGCATCAGGTGTCTTGCGCAGCTGGTTGGTGCTGTGTCTTCCCAGCTCGGTTTCCAACAGACT
Organism: Cepaea nemoralis; assembly: GCA_014155875.1. NCBI lineage: Eukaryota > Metazoa > Mollusca > Gastropoda > Stylommatophora > Helicidae > Cepaea > Cepaea nemoralis. The sequence goes on from JACEFZ010022565.1 coordinate 30,655, forward strand.
GATTATCTTGTCTGTTGGTAGCGCCGACAGTTTAGCTTCGCCCATTGTCGTGTCCTCCTCTTAAAGTGTCATCCCTGGAGTGAAGAGAGTCAACACCCACATTATAATATTTTTTTCCTTATCAATAGCCTGGAGAATCCACCAGCTTCCGTCCAACACACTCCATCAGCCCGTGGACACCTTCCTATCACTCTCTCACTGTCGTACTATGCCCCCTCTCATACTTCCCCAACGCAACATACTCAACAACTCTTGCTTCCAAAAATTAATAAAGATTAATTTATTAAAAGAAAAGTGTGACGTATATGAGACGTGTGTGCGAAGAAAAAGTGTGTCGTGTATTATAACATAACTGTATGTGTCAGCCTTCAAAGTTCAGGATCATAGTGCACACATCATGGCAAGGATTACACGACATCACACGAGTCAGTACATTAGACCTCACCGAAGTCGTATCCTTCTCTCCAGACTTGTCCTCCTCCAGGAACTCTGATGACCATGAGATCTGAATCCCATGTACATATATAATCCGTGGAAAAAACTATTATTGTTCCTAACACAACTGTTCCTAACAGTTTATAGAAACTCCGGCTTCATAATTCCGGCGCGGTGAAACAAACATGGAACACTGTCCTATGAACAGGACTTTTTGTCTCTTGCTAAATGTTCTCTAGTTCTCACTATTAAACAGTTATTGTCTATACTCCAATAGAGTCCTTTATTTTTGTTCTAGTCATAAGTGAACTGAATATCCATCACTACTGGTGTGTTAAAACTGGTATGACCTAAACTCATTCGGTATTTATCCTGTAGGATACATATACCATTCAGCTCCACTGAGCAATGTTGATCATCTTCCTCTAGCATAAGCTCTGTTGTAAAGTTGCTGGCCAATCTTCCTGCGCCAAACTTTATCCGGGATCGGATTTTTCCTGGGTTCCGTGTTCTTCATTCCAACCAGAGGAACCTTAGGCAACACTGCAGTTAGATCAAATTACATCCACTCTTTCCATGACAGGCACGTGTAAAATTAAATTAACTCAATTCGCACACGGTAGGCATTTTCCAATCGAACCACAGTGCCGAAGCACGTCCACTAAAATCCAAGGTTTGAGTTCAACTATCCTCTCCAATCATGGTTTTCTGGCAAACCCCTAAACTTGGTCACGTGACATGGTTGATGTCCTGGAGGTGTTATTTGGGCATATCATCCATTGTCAAGAATCCATTTTCCCTGGCCTAGTCACTGTCAAAGTTGTCATCAGTTGTTTAGACTCCCCCAACAAACTAACGAGTTACTGTATGATCCCAACAACAGTTTTCCCCAACAAGCTGCCAATCTTCTTTACGTCCGGAAACTATGAATTGACAGACGGACTGTTTTCTTCCGAGCTGAGTACTTCCGCTTCCAATCCGACTTATTTATAATCTGTCAAAGCGATGTATGATTCAGCTCATTCACTTCCCCTACACATCTGCAACTGTTAATTTTGCCCGACATGTGATGGCCGACATCCGATTGCCACCATGATCCGACGGGTTGCATCTGTATTCAAATGTTGACAAACTGTCAAAGCGATGCAGGGATTTGTCTCACTCACCACCGAATGCTCCCAATCCGTCTACCAGATGTACACGTGCAGCTACAAATATTGTCCTGGGATTTTGACATCCGATTTGTTTGTTTTTTTCTGTTAGTAAAATAGTTGTCGCTGGCAGATAGTCCGTTTAATCAGAAAGCCTCTATAATAATCAACTGGGTAAACGCAAGGTTTTATTTTGTGACATAGGCCCCCTCTTAAGAGAGTAGTCCATCTCACTCTTCTCCACCGTGAGTTTAATCCAGATGATTCATTCTTCTTCTTCAGGAGCTGGGTGTCTTGACAAGAAGTCCGCTCCAACATTTTCCTTCCCAGGAATGTACTCCACTGTGAAGTTATAGGGTTGAAGTAACAACGACCATCGCATCAAACGGGCGTTGAGCTTCTGAGAAGTAGCCAGGAACATCAGGGGCTGATGATCCGACTGGACTCGAAACTTAACTCCATACAAATATGGCTGGAATTTTTGCACTGCCCATACGAGGGACAAGCACTCTCTCTCGACGGTTGAATAATTCCTCTCCGCCCGTAGAAGTTTCTTACTTTCGTATGCTACAGGTTTCAAAATCGAAGCATCGTCCTTTCCTTCCTGTAACAGAGCTGCCCCAATCCCAATCGCACTCGCATCCGTTCTCAACACAAATGGTTTGGAAAGGTCAGGGAGCTGTAATACAGGTTTGGTGACCAAGGCCTCCTTTAACTGACTATAGGCATTCTCACATTCTGGTGTCCAAATGATTTGGTCCGGGAATCCCTTTTTCAAGATTTCCGTCAATGGAGCTCCCAGTTCAGTGAAATGTGGGATAAATTTGTGGTAGAACCCACACAATGAGAGAAAGATCGCACATCCTTCTTCGTTGTTGGCCTTGGTGCATTTCTGATTTTCTCCAGGTTCTTCTCCTCTGGGACAATGTGTCCTGGAGTGATGTTGTGACCTAGAAATTCCAGAGTCTGGTAACCAATCATGCACTTGGTTGGACGAGCAGTAAGCCCTGCTTCCTTGAGTCTATTAAACACTCTCTCCAAGGATTGTAAGTGGTCATCCAAGCTGTCACTGGAAATCAGAATATCATCCATGAATGAGAAGATGGATGGATCCTGTAACGGATCTAGTAAAGTCCTCATCATGCGTGTAAACACACTAGGTGCATTGCTGAGTCCAAAGGGCATGACCTTGAATTCGTAGTGTCCACTGGGTGTACTGAAAGCCAACAGTGGTCGAATCTCCGGTTTGACTGGTATCTGATAGTACCCCCGACTCAGATCCACCTTTGAAAAGTACCGAGCCTTATGGAGCCTAGCGAATAACTGAGTTGGATTCGGCAAAAGTTCCACCTGAAATTGTGTATGACTGTTCAGAAGTCGGTAGTCTATAAACAACCAGTGTTCTCCACTTGGTTTCCGTAACAAAACTACCCCTGCATTGTATGGGGATGTGGATGGTGCAATCACGTCATCCTCCAGAAGTTTCTATAATTCTTCCTCCAGGGCCTTTTCTTTAGAGAATGGCACTGGGTAAACCTTTTGACGAACAGGCTCATGTGTGGTCAAAGTCATCTCGAACTCAACCAACCTCGTTCGTCCTGGTTTATCAGTCAGTATCTCCTTATGAGACTTGAGAACCTGGGTTATCCTTTCCCTCTCCTGGGAGGTCAGATCACGGTTCACTTGCACATCCCTATAGGTTTCCTGGTGTACCAAGGGATATTCCCTGCCCTCGCTGGTTCCCACTTCCGTCTCCACTGCAACTGCCATTGCCATGAGGTGAGCTGCCTTGTCTCCGGGTCTCTCTTCGTATTTCCGCAAGAGATTGATATGGAAAATCTTCGACTTTCCCCGGATCTGGATCTGATAGTTGGTTCTGGATATTACCCTTTCCACGGGAAATGGTCCTTGCCAACCTATCTCCAGTTTGTTGTTTCCCGTTGGGAGTAGCAACAAGACTTTATCTCCCACCTCTAGAGATCTTTCTTTAGACCTGCGGTTGTAGTAAGCCGCATGTCTTTTCCTGGCCTTTTTCAAGTTTTGATTTGCCAGAATCCATCCCTTGTGGAGTTTTTCTTTCAGTTCCTCCACGTATTTATAGGATGAGATCACTTCTTCTGACGTCCCCTCTTCAGTCCAACTCCTCAACATGGCTTCCAACGGTCCTTTGATTGGACGACCAAACAGCAACGTAGCGGGTGGTAGTCCGGTTGAGCCATGAGGAACTTCCCGATAGGCAAAGAGTGCTGCTGGGATATATTCATCCCACCTATCAGGTTTTTCCTGCGCTAGTTTCCTGAGCATTGTCATCAACGTGCCGTTGAAACGCTCTACTTGTCCATTGGCTTGAGGATGGTAAGGGCTGGTATGTATGTGGCTAGAGTTAAACACCCTAAATACCTCCTCCATGAGTTTTCCACAAAACTGAGATCCATTGTCCGTCAGAGTTTGATCCGGAAAGCCTAATCTGGTAAAGGCCTCCATCAGTGCGTCCGCCACTCTTTTCGAGTCAATCGTGGTCAACGGTATGGCCTCACCCCACATTGTACAGCAATCCACCATTGTGAGTATATACATGTTCCTCTTCCTAGTCCTGGGAAGTGGACCCACGATATCGATGGCTACCCTCTCGAAAGGAGAGTTCATGATGGGCATCTCACCCAACACCACCGGTGCTGTCCAGTGTTTCGGTGCCACCCTTTGGCACTCAGGGCATGACTTCACATACCGACGCACATCATCTGTCATTCCCGGCCAATAGTAATGGCAGGAAACCCGCTGCATGGTGGCGGCAATACCCAAGTGTCCACTAATGGAGATGGTATGCCCCATATGAAGAATCTGGGACCGGTGAGCTTTCGGGGCGACCAACTGACCGTATAGGTTGTCTCCCCTTCCTGCTCTCCTGTAGAGTATCCTATTCTTCATGTAGTACTGCCCCCGTCCTGGTGGATCAGCACTTTTCTGCAGCTTTCTGTAGCAAGGACGTAAAGTATCATCCTCACTCTGGGCAGTTCGTAGCTCCCCCGGCATTGGGTTAGTCACAATTGCTTCTGCCTCTTCCGTTTTCGTCTGAGAGCGAGTCTGCATTGCTCCTATATGGATTGGCTCCCTGGGCATTCCCAGAAAGACATACCGGCAACCTAGGATTACTGGAAAAATGGGATCGGTCAATATAGCGACCTTGATGGTGCCGGTGACGTACCTTGACCGAATCTCCACATTAGCAATGGGTAACTTCATGACTACAGCACTCTTCTGTGCAGGCTGTATCTCCATGGTCTCACCTGTGAATTGTTCTGGATGTACCAGATCCGCAGAAATCACGGCCTCCCCGTCCAGTCCTGTGTCGTATACACACTCCACTTGACGACCATTAACCTCTACCAATTCCACTACAGGTGGTTTTTCCTGGTCTGGAATCTCTTCCTCGGCCTCGACCTGTTCGGTGGGATCCACCTTAGGTTTCCCGGGGCACACGACGAATTTAGAGTCTCCTGACTTTCCCCTGCAGTCAATATCATTGTGCGTGTTTGACGTGCATTGGTTGCACCATTTCCCTGTCCTAGATTTTCTAGTGCCGGACTTGAGTGAGCTCTCCTGGTGGCGAGCTTCCTTGTTGACCTTGGCATTTTCCGTGACAACCTCCTTGGAAGTCACTTGACATGCTGCGAAGTGAGGGCTCTTAGCCTTCGATTTGCAGTCCCTCGTATTGTGAGAGGGTGACTTACAAATTGAACACCACTTCTCCGACCACGGTCGTTTTGGTGTAGAACTTGAAGTGCTCTTGCTTCCCTCCTTCTTCTTCTCTGAACTATCCTCTGATTTTTGCACATAAGGTTCCCACTTTTTGGTTCCTGAGTTTATGGCTTTCTTCTTATCATGTTTCTTTTGACTTTTGGTGTTGGTGGAAAGGTTTTCCCCTGCCTCTCCATGTACCTCGACGAACCGTTCTGCTAATTTAGTCACGAGGTCAATACGTTCCGCTCCTTGTTCTCCCAGGAACGTCCTGAGAGGTTTAGACATTTGCTTCTTCAGCTGGTCGACCACCATGAGCTCTTCAAGACTCTCATAGTCATGTGCGAACCCAGCCAAATTCTCGTTTCGTTGCTCGCAATTTTTTCCGGTAGGTATGTGACGTAACCTCGAATCGTTTCAGCAGAGCCGTCTTTAACTCGTCATAATTGTTCTCATGTCCTGGTGGCAGGCGAGAATAAACCTTGTAACCGGTCCCGCGTAAACCCTGGGATAGCTTGAGATTCCATTTGTTACGCTACAGACCCATAGCAACTGACATAGCCTCGGAGCGTTGAAGGTACTGGTCAATCTTCTCTATTTCCTCCTCGTAGACCGCTAAAGGAAACTTCATAGCATGGTACCCATGTCCACCTACTGGTGTTGAGCCTGGGATGGAGGAACCTCCAACTTCTCCCTCAGTTTCCCCATTAGATTGACTCTTCAACTCGAGTTCCCTCATCCGGTACTCGTGCTCCCTTTTCTGAGCTTCTTGCTCCGCTTCCAGTTTCCTAGCTGCATGCTCAGCTTCAAATTTCTTAGCTGCTTGCTTAGCTTCCAATTTCTTAGCTGCTTGCTCAGCTTCCAATTTCTTAGCTGCTTGCTCAGCTTCCAATTTCTTAGCTGCTTGCTCAGCTTCCAATTTCCTAGCTTCTTGTTCCAAATCCATCCTTCTCAATTCCAACTCGGCCTTTCGATCTTCCCTTTCTGCTTGACGATACTCTCTCTCCACTTCCTGTATGTAATCCGTTAGAGCAGAACCCGACAGTCCCATTTCTTCCCCCTTTGCCTTTAATTCTAACGTGCTTAGTTTAGGGGTGGCCATTATACAGAGAGGTAAGCTAGCAGGTCGAGTACAATATAACTGCAAATTACTATACAGATATATGAACAAGTACTATAAATCTAGATATTACCACACACAGCACATTCACTCAGTGACAAGAGTAGAATCAGAACCACAGACCTATGCAGACGTGTGAAGTGTGAACAGGTAAGATATTAGTCCTAACCCCTATCCACATTCACTCTAGCTGGATTCTCCAATATGATATCTCCGTCTTATAACTAAGGATCCCGTGTCAAAAGACCCCGTTGTCAGAAGATCCCACTGTCAAAGGATCCCACTTGCAGACGATCTCGATGTCCAAGGATTCCGTTTATGAGAGATCCCGCTGTCCAAAGATCACTTTTACGAGAGATCTCGCTGTCCAAAGATTCCGTTATCGAGCGCCCAATAATGTCGTGTCCTCCTTTTAAAGTGTCATCCCTGGAGTGAAGAGAGTCAACACCCACATTATAATATTTGTTTCCTTATCAATATCCTGGAGAATCCACCAGCTTCCGTCCAACACACTCCATCAGCCCGTGGACACCTTCCTATCACTCTCTCACTGTCGTACTATGCCCCCTCTCATACTTCCCCAACGCAACATACTCAACAACTCTTGCTTCTAAAAATTAATAAAGATTAATTTATTAAAAGAAAAGTGTGACGTATATGAGACGTGTGTGCGAAGAAAAGTGTGTCGTGTATTATAACATAACTGTATGTGTCAGCCTTCAAAGTTCAGGATCATAGTGCACACATCATGACAAGGATTACACGACATCACACGAGTCAGTACATTAGACCTCACCGAAGTCGTATCCTTCTCTCCAGACTTGTCCTCCTCCAGGAACTCTGATGACCATGAGATCTGAATCCCATGTAAATATATAATCCGTGGAAAAAAACTATTATTGTTCCTAACACAACTGTTCCTAACTAGTTTATAGAAACTCCGGCTTCATAATTCCGGCGCGGTGAAACAAACATGGAACACTGTCCTATGAACAGGACTTTTTGTCTCTTGCTAAATGTTCTCTAGTTCTCACTATTAAACAGTTATTGTCTATACTCCAATAGAGTCCTTTATTTTTGTTCTAGTCATAAGTGAACTGAATATCCATCACTACTGGTGTGTTAAAACTGGTATGACCTAAACTCATTCGGTATTTATCCTGTAGGATACATATACCATTCAGCTCCACTGAGCAATGTTGATCATCTTCCTCTAGCATAAGCTCTGTTGTAAAGTTGCTGGCCAATCTTCCTGCGCCAAACTTTATCCGGGATCGGATTTTTCCTGGGTTCCGTGTTCTTCATTCCAACCAGAGGAACCTTAGGCAACACTGCAGTTAGATCAAATTACATCCACTCTTGCCATGACAGGCACGTGTAAAATTAAATTAACTCAATTCGCACACGGTAGACATTTTCCAATCGAACCACAGTGCCGAAGCACGTCCACTAAAATCCAAGGTTTGAGTTCAACTATCCTCTCCAATCATGGTTTTCTGGCAAACCCTAAAATTGGTCACGTGACATGGTTGATGTCCTGCAGGTGTTATTTGGACATATCATCCATTGTCAAGAATCCATTTTCCCTGGCCTAGTCACTGTCAAAGTTGTCATCAGTTGTTTAGACTCCCCCAACAAACTAACGAGTTACTGTATGATCCCAACAACAGTTTTCCCCAACAAGCTGCCAATCTTCTTTACGTCCGGAAACTATGAATTGACAGACGGACTGTTTTCTTCCGAGCTGAGTACTTCCGCTTCCAATCCGACTTGTTTATAATCTGTCAAAGCGATGTATGATTCAGCTCATTCACTTCCCCTACACATCTGCAACTGTTAATTTTGCCCGACATGTGATGGCCGACATCCGATTGCCACCATGATCCGACGGGTTCCATCTGTATTCAAATGTTGACAAACTGTCAAAGCGATGCAGGGATTTGTCTCACTCACCACCGAATGCTCCCAATCCGTCGACCAGATGTACACGTGCAGCTACAAATATTGTCCTGGGATTTTGACATCCGATTTTTTTTTTTTTCTGTTAGTAAAATAGTTGTCGCTGGCAGATAGTCCGTTTAATCAGAAAGCCTCTATAATAATCAACTGGGTAAACGCAAGGTTTTATTTTGTGACACCCACGCTTGTCTGTTTGAGCAGTATTCTGCCTGTGAAGTCCTCAGATGTTGCTGTTGTTTCCTCCTCTGTGGATGTCCCTGGTAGATTGAGTTGCATCGTTTTGGAGCTGGTTGGAACTTCCCGGCTGCTGCTGGCTTGAATTGTGGTTTCTTCATCATCTGGGACGGCTTCAGCTGGTGTAGGAGCCGGACTGCTGTTCATAGATATAGTGTCAGCAGTCGTTGCGGCCTTCCTCGCCTCTACCTTATTCTTCCCAGCCGTATATATCGCATGTCTCTGCGCGGCACTTTTAACGCGAGGCATCCTCTGCGTTAACCGATAAGGCGGCTTGATCTCGATAGCGCGTCGAGTCGATGTGTGGGTTTCCAAGACACCAGGACCGGGATATATACTGGCCAAGACCTATTGACGCGTCCTCGTCGAGCGTCGTGGGCAACAGGTCCCTTCGGGGTCCTAGCTAAAGTCAGTAGTATCGCCGATTCCTCCGAAGTCAGAGAGTGTCTGCCTGTACGGCGAGGAACCACCAGTCTGCACACCAATAAGCCAGACATGGGACAATGGATAATCACGCAAACCTCAGGTCCTGTATGACATCACACTGATGTTGGACAGCAGGATGCCTTCATCCGACATACAGGACTTCGCGTTGGAGCTCAAGCCAACGAACACAAGCAAGCAAGCATGATTGAGTAACTAAAAGAAATTATATATTGAAGGACAAAAATCAGTCATACGTTTTTAGATATATGAGGAGTAATTTGTCAACGCGCAGTGTGTTAAATTCGTGAACTTCCCATACAAACTCACACACACGCGCACACACACACACACGCACGCGCACACACACACACACACACACACACACACACAAATATACACACACACATTCATTGGCACCTTGCTGTCTTGACAGACGATAGTTTGTGCTTTAAAAAGGCATAATAACTTTTACCTATGGCGGTAGCGAATGTGACTGATAAGGCCAATTTGCGCTGTAAATGTCCGTTCACAGTGGGTGCATGTAAACAAGTGGTCATTTCCACCATCATGCACCATCTTACGTCTCAAACGCTCGGTGTGTGACTTATCTGCAATAATTTTCTCCTTTGTCTTTATTCCATTTCTGATGTTTGCCCTCCATGCAACACGTTCAGCGGCGACTTGCTACCAATGTGAATTATCAATGCTTGTATCAATCATGTTCCGCTTATACACATCTTTGTATCGTAGTAGAGGCCGACCCTGAGATCTCTTACCCATCTGTAATTCACCATAAAAGATGTACTTTGGTATTCTACCATCATCCATCCTCCTAAGATGTCCTATCCATCTAAGTCTACGAAGACTGAGCATGGAATAAACTGTCACACAACCTGATCTTTCCAATACTTCAGTATTTGTGATTTTGTCTTGCCACTTAATACCAAGAATTCTTCGCAGACACCGCATATGAAAGCTGTTTAAACGTTTCTCTTGGTGTGAGTAAGTTGTCCAGGTTTCACTGCCATAAAGAAGAGTACTAAGGACACAGGCTTGATAGACAAGGACTTTTGTTTTGGCAGTAAGCTTCCTGTTCTCCCAGACTCTTTTTCTTAAATTGTTCATTGTTGATGCTGCCTTACCAATCCGGATGTTGATTTCCTGATCTAGGGATAATTTACTATTTACCACTGATCCTAGATATGTAAAATGGTCTACCATCTCTAGTTCGGCGTCGTCAATAAAGATTGATGGTACCCCATGTGCACCTTGTGACATAATCTGTGTCTTCTTTTTGCTAATTGTTAAACCAAATTCAGAACAAGCATTGGAGAATGCAGATAGTAGACATTGCAATTCTTCCTCAGAGTGGGTCGTAACTGCAGCATCATCTGCAAAAAGCAACTCTCTGATCAGTACCCTCCTAATTTTGGTCTTGGCCTTCAATCTCTGAGCATTGTAAAGGCCGCCATCTGAGCGTGAGTGAATGTATATACCACCATCCTGATCACGAAAGGCATATTTCAGTAGAAGTGAAAAGTATATTCCAAAGAGGGTGGGAGCTAGTACACAACCTTGCTTAACTCCACTCTTGATTTCAAATTCTTCAGAAGTTGCACCATCAAACTTGATTATACCCTTCATGCCTGTGTGGAACGATTCCACAATGGACAGAAGAGTTGGTGGGCAGCCAATCTTCTTTAGTGCCTTGAACAGACCCTCACGACTGACCAAATCAAATGCCTTTGTGAGGTCGTTGAAGGCAATAAACAGTGGTTCATTCTGTTCACATTTTTCTTGCATTTGTCGCAATGAGAATATCATATCAATGGTAGACCGGTTCTGTCGAAAGCCACACTGTGATTCGGGGTAGACTTGATCTCCTAGGACTTGAAGTCTGCGCAGAACAATTCTGGCAAATACGTATCCAACAATACACAGAAGTGAGATGCCCCTATAGTTGTTGCAATCGCTCCGATCGCCCTTGTTCTTGTACAGTGTTATGATGCTTGAATCTTTGAAATCCTGTGGGACTTGTCCTTCTCGCCAGCATAGCTCTATTAGCTGGTGGATCTGTAGAGTGAGTGTGTCTTGCCCACTCCTGATAACCTCTATTGGAATCCCATCCTTACCTGGAGCCTTGCCAGATGCAAGTTCATTTATAGCACACTTAACTTCTGTTATGGTGGGAAGTGTGTCCAGGTGGTCAAGAGTTGGTAGAGCCTCTATGGCGTTGAGGGCATCATCCGCTAGTTTGGTCTCACTTGAGTAAAGCTCCAAATAGTGCTCTACCCATCTGTCCATCTGCTGTTTCTTATCAGTGATGATTTCTCCAGTCAAGGTTTTCAATGGTGCACTTCTTTTGATCACTGGACCACAGGCTTTCTTTATTCCTTCATACATGCTTCTTATGTTTCCCTTATCACTTGCGATTTGAATGGACTCACATAACTTGATCCAATAATCATTTGCACACTGCCTGGCAGCCTTTTGCACATCCTTCCTAGCTTGCCTTAGCTCACTCAGAGTATTACGCGTTGGTCTTTCCTTGTTTCTTAAGAGAGCTTTCTTCTTCTTATCAATCAAGGGCTGCAGAGTCTCGCTGTTTGCCGCAAACCAGTCCTGCCTCTTATGATCCACAGTGCCGTAAACCCCTACGGCAGTTTTATAAAGAGTTTCCTTAATTTGACCCCACTTTTCATTTACTGTACAATTTTCTGGTGTATCAGTGAAAGCGTCTTCAAGTTGCTGTTGAAACTGAAAGCACTTTTCAGGATCGTGAGTGTTAATAATATTAATCCTGGGGCTAGATTTGTGTTTAGCTGTGTAGATTCTCTTTGGTCTCAGTCTAACCCTTGCAACAACCAAAGAATGATCCGTATCACAGTCAGCACTGTGGTAAGTTCGAGTCAGTGATATATGGTTCAGATGTTGTCTCCGTGTGATGATGAAGTCCAGCTGGTGCCAATGGCCTGGATCTTGGATGTTTCCATGTGACCTTATGCATCTCTTTTGTATTAAAAAAGGAGTTTGTAATACATAGGTCATTACTGGTGCAATGCTCCAGCAGCCTTTGCCCATTTTCATTCATGCGACCGATGTTGTATTTTCCAAGGCACACTGGCCATGAACTCGAGTCCTTGCCCACACGAGCATTGAAATCACCGAGCATATAAATGTAGTCAGATTTTGGAACTGCCTTGATCACGGAGTCTAACTCCTCATAGAACAAATCCTTCACATCATCAGAGGAATCGAGTGTCGGTGCATATGCAGTAATAATGATGGCAAACCCACAAGAGGTTGCCAAGCGCAGAGATAATAGTCTTTCATTTCCTCCAGCTCGAATTTCAATCATTCCCAGTAGCGAATTCTTTACTGCAAAGCCCACACCGTGTTGTCTTTTTTCTGCCTGCCCTCTACCCTTCCAAAAAAAGGTATAATTGTTTTCCCTGAGTGACCCTTCCTCAGCGAGGCGAGTCTCCTGCAGGCCAGCAATATCAATTTTAAGACGATTGAGTTCGGCATCAATCACAGCCGTTTTTCTCACATCATCAATATTGGTCAAGTCAGTGAAAGATCCTGGACACATGGTTATCACGTTCCAAGTTGCAAGCCGTAGGTTGAGGTTTCTATTTTTATTTTTATTTGTACCTGGTGCATTGGTTTATCAGCCTGCGATTCAGATTTTGTCCTAGCCCCAAGCATCCATTGAAGCAGGCAGGCTGTGGCGGATCAGCACCCAATTGGCCGGGGGCTGCCCAGCTTGAGGCGGGCGGTAGCTGATCAATGACACCTGTGGGTTCTCCCACTGTCAGAGGAAACGCGTGGCGCCCCATGTCTACGCCAATTAACAGGGACTTATAACCCGTAACAGTTGCCTCTCGCTTTGATTCCGAGACCAGTTAAGACCAGGGATGGAGTTATTGCCTCTCCATAGCACAAAGCCTGGGCTAAAATATAGAGATCATGTGTTGCCCATGCAGCATGATCCCTCTCTCGGCCTGCCTACTTCACTCCAGAGGAAAGGTAACACCCCTACATCTGGAACAAGACAAGCTACAGAAGCTGCCGGATCAGCAAAGCAATACTTTAACTGTCCACCTGTCGGAGCTTCGATCCTAGACCAGCCGCCAACTAAGGCTGTCTGCCCTGCCATGACATTTTGTCTTTAGCTTGCATTTCCTCGCACCAGGGTATGGCTTGTAACCTCCCAATTGCGCTCTTCCGCCCGAAGCCGTTGGCACAATGTGGGGTGTCGGGTTTGGTAAGCGCCGCCTAACGTTCAGCGCTAGCAGAAAGCAGGTAGTACCGTCTACTGTTATACGGTAGCTCAATCATATCTGACTAAGACCTGACACAAACACACATACACATATACAAAACATAGAAAATGTCGGTGGTATTAGGGGGAAACGGGTAATTTTGTATTTTAATGCTGGCCATGCTTGAATAAAGTTATTTCTATGCAGTATGGATTCTCACCATGTATCACAGTTATCGTCATTATGTGCTATGTCGATAAGCGTGGAAGGTATGGGTTCGCCATCTTACTCGATCACCAGTCTTCGACTAAGTCTGTTCTTCTTGTCCCGATTGTGCCATGGTGGCCAAACCATCTATTTATTTATCTCTCTGCCTTCCGCTGGCTCTGTACGCTTTTTTAAAGATTTATAGCTTATGTCTTCTCATATTGGACCCACAAAATGTGGTCGCACAGTTTTCAAACTCCAGTCCTGCCACCACAAGGCCTTGAACCCGGAACCGCAATGTTTGCTATGTATGCAAATAACCATAGCGTCTCCACCTCGACAAATGTAATTATGCGCGATAACATTACCCGCGGTAAAGATTGAAAGCAAGGATAGCATAAAAACAATTACCTCACACTGATTGCGTACAATAACGTTGCATGTTCTTATCAAGCATGACAATCTAAACACTTCTGAAAGCTGCCAGATCACTAACTGTGGACGATTGATTTATAATAAGTGTGTTACACGCTTATAAGTTATCAAAACTATGTACGTAGTTCAGTTTAGTTTAGTCTATTTTATTGTGATTATATAGTCCATATGTTTTCCTAAATACATAAAAACATTTATTTATGCACTAGACATAAACCAATGAACTATTTATTGGTGGCTTACTTTGTTTTCTTCTTTTAACATCTTTATTTTATTATTCTGAAGCACCAGCGGTAAAATTAAATAATTGACTGTGTTTATATGACTAATAAAAAGCACGAGAGAGAGGGAAAGAGTTAGTCACCTCACATACATAAAATACACCGGTACATTATTGTAACATTAATGTCGCGTCCTTACAATTTCCTGGAATTGACTCCTTTGTTACCAGGCCTTATAAGGAATTGTGCTAGACTTGGACTGGATGACGACATAATGTATATGGCCTGTGTTTAAATGCGAGCCCAATTATTGGTCGAGTTCTCGGTCAAGATATTGCTGCTTAGCTGTGCAGAGTGTTAGTAGACGCTTGTCATCTGGAACGTTCAAGAAATAATTCGCCTCCCGGTTAGGGAGGCTATTTAGCTCAAAAATTTCACTCTGGGGCCTAGGTACGTTTATAAACTCATTATGAATGTGTAACAATGTCTTTTGATAGGGTACATGTATCATTGTGTTTAAATATGAATTGTGAAACCGTTAGACTAACAATTCATGTGAAAAGATGGCCTGGGTGATTGCTTTCTACTGAACGAACATGTTTGTCCCACTGCCGATTTTCCTATGCTTACAGTTTCAATTCCTATGTGTAACTTATTATATGCGCTGTGAAGATATCACAATATCTATGCATATAGATCTGCAAATGTTCTATGTGCTGTGGAGTGTTAGCTCTAAGTGTATTTCTTGAACCTTTTCTCTATGCGGAAGAATAGTTTCTATTAACGCATATTATGGACATAAATTCATGTTGGAGAAATAGTTTCACTAACCTGTAACTTGACTTATCGTGCCATTACGGTACATCCTCTTGTTTACATCTTTAGTAACCACACAGCATGTGGGGTTGACAAGTAATCCTTTCATGAATACGCAAGGGAAATGCCATGTTTGATGAGTATTATCTCAAGTGAGAGGAAAGAAAAAATTTGCCATATATATGTTAAAGTGTTTTGCAGGGCGTGTCATTTCCGTCCGCAATGTACCATTGTTGTCGGTGCCTGGGAGAATATTTTAGGTTCAGGAATTTGCTATCAACGTTTATAATGCTTGCCATACTGCAGACGTTATTCCTGAAGTCAGGGCACGTCTTATGCTTGCAGCATTTGGTGAGTTGTAGAATAGCTTTCACTAAACCCTCTGCTTCTAAAGTTATGTCGGTAGAGGACCATCGGTTCTGGTCTTATGGTTTGATGAATAGGAGGAATATCCCATAGATGGTCCTGAATGATTATTATTATTATATAAAGGATTCACATGTTTTCTCTGTTATGAGTTTTATATATTATTTTCGTGATTGTTACTTTCACTGCTGGAGTAGATATTTTATTTTTACCAAGTTTGGACAGGACATGATGATGATGATGATGTTAATGATGATGATGATGAAGATGATGATGAAGATGAAAGAAGCCCTTGTGTACGTGTGTACAACAAGAAGAGAATGTTGACTGGTATGATAATTGGCCTTTGGCCTAATGCTGTTTGCAACTATGGAAAGGAGATGATGAATTCTTGACATGAGGCCTATGTCTCAGAGAGTCTTGTCATGTTATGATAAAAGTATTATCAAGATGTATGGACGGTTATGAGGTCTCTAACTTATCAGAAAGTCCCAGTATCAATCTCGAAAAGAACACTCAGTGAGGAGACACCCTACTCACTTTTGGAGTTAGACTAAACTCCACAATAAGAGAAAAGGCATGGGGAAAATGAAAAAAATCCTCCTTTCTCCTTCCCCTTATTTTCTTTTATTTATGTTGTGATATAAGGATACCACGACATGGATTTTGTTATTAATTGTTTGGATCGTGTGTTGTTTGTTTTTTTTGTCATTTCCCAGCTCTGGAGAGGAGGGTGGTGGTTTGAACGTTATTACAGAACAGGAACTTGGGTTAACAGCACATGACAGAATGACCTTATAAATACAGTCTGGACCTATAAGAAAATGTTGACTTCCACATTTATTAGCTGCCTTTGTCAGCGAATGACACGTACGAAATGGAAATACCACAATCTGTTAACAATTTCTGAACTATGTCGGGATACTTCAGGACGGCCTTCCTTATTATAAGGGCTACGAATACAAACGGATGTACCTCGTACATCGATACCGGAGTATTACCCGCGGTTTTCCTTTGGGAGGTTCCTCCTCACTCAATATAAATCAGCATGGTCAAGAAACTAAGGGAAATTCAAGGTTTACCAAACATATTGCAATATGGACCTTTCGACTGCCATTAATCCCTGCTTGAAAAAACATCTACAACAGTTTGGACCTTCCAACTGCCTTTTGGATTCCCAGTGTCATATGCAAGAAGTATTACCCCTCGACACAAGTCATATTTAGGCAGGCTTAACACCAGGTCCTAGTTATGAACACCATCAGGAAGATGATTTGAGAGAAGCTAGAGGGGTCCGTGTTCACACACGCGGCAGTAGGGATCCTCCAACTGTCTTGGTACTCCCACTTTCGGGTACGGAAAGTAGTCCTCTTCTGTTCCATGTCTGCGCAGACCAGTTCTCGACGTAGTCCCAGATGTTATCAATGGGTGACTCTCAGCATTATATGGTCATGCCCTGGATTGTTATATCACTGGATGGCTCCTTGCTGGTCCCATTTAGGCCTGATTGCATTGCACAAGAGTGTACTTTATTCGTTCCCTGGATAATAGGGATTATGATACGCTTTTATGCCAACTTACCGTCGATATTAGATGGGTGGGACTCAACTTAGTGCACTTTATTCGGTCCCTGGACAATGGGGATATTATCTGCTATGCATTGGAGAGGAATTACTATCACCTGAAGAGAAAGAGAGATAATAGGAATTGTTAATTAGTCTAGTTATTGTGTACTTAATGTGCATTTGGTTTAATTTAATATTCATTGCGTTACTTTGGTGACGCTAGAAGAATCCTAATTTCTACATGTTCTTGGCTAGCAGTTCCACGTTGTAGACCTTGATGGCGGTCTTATGAATCGAGGCGTCCAAACAACGAATGGCAGACGTGGTTTGTGATAGTAGAAACAGACAATAAGACGTGTGATATCTAACATTTTGTTGTTAGAAGTCTAAACCAGGTCTTCCTGTTTACAAAGACGTTGTTCCAACAATCTTTGTTAATAAAATTAGCCTCTCCCCCAGAAACACCGGCTAACATACTTCCGCTAAATCTATTTTTAATGAGAGCTCGACATCACCTGTAATGGGCTGATGCACCGCCTGTGGTTGCTCAAGGAGTTTGACCTGAGCACATAGAGCATTTGTTTGTTCAACAACACAGGCGAAATTGTAGAAACCACGCATCCCGATCTGGTTAATAGCCTTCGGCATGTTTGCTTCGGCATCGACCCAAACGTCAGAGGTGTAGAAACAATACAAGAAAACGTTTATCAGAACGGATTGTTGATATATCACTTGTCCTGATATCGTAATGGCTTTAGATGTTGGAAACTAAAACTTTTCATGTTTTAAATATCAAAACTACGTCTGTTCAGTGCTTTGAAACTCTAACAATAAGTAGTACGTGTATAATGTTTAGTGAATGCTATAGCTAAAATCACCTGGCTAATTGGAAGAACATTTCAAATCTTCAACACGGTTTTGTAAAATTGCAAAGTACATCCCTGTGCGAAGATTGCGGAGTCTATGCTACTGCAGCTACGAAAAAAAAAGAAATGAATTCACACTATGTATTGGAAGCCAGACGCTATAAATACCACACAGAGAAACCATTGAACGTTTCCAACTCGGTATTCATACAGTGAAAATATTTTCAGAAATGTAGAAGATATAAATGGAATCAGCATTGGAGGACGAAACATCAATAATATTAGATATACAGATGATACAGTATTGATTGCAGACAATGCACAAGATCTACAACAATTAGTAGACGTTGTTGTTAGTTGTTGTACACAGTGAACAGCTGGGGTTGGAATTAAATTGTAAGAAGACACAGGTTATGGTCGTCACTAGGAAGAACGAAGTACCACAATGTAATGTACAAGTAAATGGGAATATTCTTCAACAAGTGAATCGGTACTAATTATCTCGGAACAGTCATAACATCTGATGGGAGATGCCTTGAATAGATTAGAACAAGAATCTCCATGGCGAATGTAGCCTTTAGGAAGATGAAAAACATTCTGAACAATAAAAAGATGTCAATTGAAACTAGTAAAAGAGTGTTGAGGGGATACATAGAGCCTGTTCTTTTGTATGGATGTGAAACTTGGACAATGTGAAGTCAAGCTTAAAAACATCTGATGACTGCAGAAATGTGGTTTCTGAGGAAAATGCAAAGAATACCATGGACGAACAGAAAAATCAATGACCAAGTACTACAGGAGACAAATGAAAATAGTAAATTGATTAGAGAAATTAGACGTAGACAGTGAACATTTTTGGACATGTTATGAGAAGAAATGGATTGGAGAACTTAGTGACAACTGGCAAGATCGAAGGGAACAGACCAAGAGGAAGACCGAGAGGAAAATACCTGGATGGCTTGGCCACATGACATGGACGAGATAGGAACACTGAGCTGATCCACGACGCTGGTGATCGAGTGAAATGGCGAGTCATGACCGCCCACGCTTTCCGGCATGGCACATGATTGATTGATTCATCGTCACCATCTTCATCATCTTCTACTTCTGCCGTCAAGCGACGTGGGGAGGAATAATGTTCACTCCAGCGCCCGATGGGCGGCACTGAATAGTGACATTCCGTGTCATTGTACAATGTCTTTGATGTCGTCAACCCATTTTCTTCTTGGGCTTCCTCTTGATCTCGTCGCAGATGATGTTTGATGTAGGACCAGTGATTTAAAAAAAAAAAAATTATGTCTGCCAATAAATGTGGCACAATGTGTTGATCCCACTATCTATCTAATAACAGCATTTCTTACTCGATCTCGGATTGTTAAGTTTACAGCTCTCCCCAGGCATCTCATCTCACAGGTGTTGATTTTACGAAAGTGTAATGTGGTTAAAGTCCAAGTTTGAGATTGGTAGCATAGTGTTGGTTTGAATTTGCTGTTTATTATCTGTCGACTTGCGGACATGGGTATCATGAAAGATGTGACACAAGTTAAAGAATTCAAATATCTTGGAAGGATAATCACATAAGATGGCAGATTGGACAGAGAAATCGAAATTAGTTGTCAAAAAGTTAGTGCACTTACATATCAACTATCACCCACACTGAAACATTCAAATATGCCCGTGTCCACAAAATAACAAATAATAAACAGCATATTCACACCAACCCTATGCTACCAATCTCAAACTTGGACTTGATCCAAATCACAATTTCGCAAAAAAAAAAGTTCGCAAAAGTTCACACTTTCGCAAATTCATCACCGGAAGAAAAAAAAACAGACAACTTTGCTAGACAATACCGAAACACAACCGGAATATTACATATGGAAATAAGTAATTTACATGTTTCAAAGTATAACATACACATAGCCCTTTCTTGTTTGTACGTTATTTTATTTTTGCGTGTGGATTTTGGGTTGAATCGCCCGTGTATACAAGCATATACATACATTGTAATAATGTTTTCTTGTGTCACCTTAATAAACTCCTTAGTTTAGTCAATAAAGTACAAATATAGATCTCTGGTATTTTCAATCATTCTTTCCGTTAATGTTCTCAAGGTGTATATGGTGTAACTTGTGCCTTTGCCGTCCAAAGATGTGTACTGCTCAACTCCAGTCTCTGGCTGTATGTTACTCGTATGTCTTATTTTACTCACTGATATTGTAGTCATATGACTCATTAAACTATTAATTCGACTATTTTGACAATCCACTGCACCATATTTCTCTTGTAGAGCTATAATATTAGATTTCAAGAGATTATCCGGTGTATATCCACCGTTATAACATTCAACAATCTTGTTATCACTTCGATACCCAATTCATCAACAATTTTAAATTCTCCGACACTTTACAATCTGGATTATGTACCTTTTTCATATGTTTTCATGTTATCATTGGCACCTTTCCGTCTTGACAGACGATAGTTTGGTACATTGTGCTTCAAAAAGGCTTAATAACTACGATCCATGGCGGTGGTGAGTGTGGCTGGTAAGGCCAATTCTTGCTGCAAATGTTTTCCCACAGTAGGTGCATGCGAAAACATGCTCATTTCCACCATTTTGCACCATCTTACGTCTCTCACGCTCTGTGTGTGCTTTATCTGCAATCATTTTCTCCTTTGTCTTTATTCCATTTCTGATAGTTGCCCTCCATGCAACACGATAAGCGGCGACGTGCTCCCAATGTGCATTATCAATGCCTGTATCAATCATGTCCCGCTTACACACATCTTTGTATCGTAGTAGAGGCCGACCCTGAGATCTCCTACCCGTCTGTAATTCACCAAAAATGATGTCCTTTGGTATTCTACCATCATCCATCCTCCTAACGTGTCCTATCCATCTAAGTCTACGAAGACTGAGCATGGAATACACCGTCACACAACCTGATCTTTCCAATACTTCAGTATTTGTGATTTTGTCTTGCCACTTAATACCAAGTATTCTTCGCAGACACCGCATATGAAAGCTGTTTAAACGTTTCTCTTGGCGTGAGTAAGTTGTCCAGGTTTCACTGCCATAAAGAAGAGTACTAAGGACACAGGCTTGGTAGACGAGGACTTTTGTTTTGGCAGTAAGCTTCCTGTTCTCCCAGACTCTTTTTGCTAACATGTTCATTGTTGTTGCTGCCTTGCCAATTCTGATGTTGATTTCCTGATCGAGGGATAATTTGCTATTTACCTCTGATCCTAGATATGTAAAATGGTCTACTATCTCCAGTTCGGCGTCGTCAATAAAGATTGATGGTACACCATGTGCACCTTGTGACATAATCTGTGTCTTCTTTTTGTTAATTGTTAAACCAAATTCAGAACAAGCATTGGAGAATGCAGATAGTAGCTGTTGTAATTCTTCCTCAGAGTGGGTCGTAATCGCAGCATCATCCGCAAAAAGCAACTCTCTGATTAGTACCCTGCTAATTTTGGTCTTGGACTTCAATCTCTGAGCATTATAGAGGCCACCATCTGAGCGTGAGTGAATGTATATACCGTCATCCTGATCACGAAAGGCATATTTCAGTAGAAGTGAAAAGTATATCCCAACGAGGGTGAGGGCTAGTACACAACCTTGCTTAACTCCACTCTTGATTTCAAACTCTTCTGAAGTTGAGCCATCAAACTTGATTATACCCTTTATGCCTGTGTGGAACGATTCCACAATGGACAGAAGAGTTGGTGGGCAGCCAATCTTCTTTAGTGCTTTGAACAGACCCTCACGACTGACCAAATCGAATGCCTTTGTGAGGTCGATGAAGGCAATAAACAGTGGCTGATTTTGTTCCCGGCATTTTTCTTGCATCTGTCGCAATGAGAATATCATATCAATGGTAGACCGGTTCTGACGGAAGCCGCACTGTGATTCGGGGTAGACTTGATCTCCCAAGACTTGAAGTCTGCGCAGGACAATTCTGGCAAATACTTTCCCAACAATACACAGAAGTGATATACCCCTATAGTTGTTACAGTCGCTCCGATCTCCCTTGTTCTTGTACAGCGTTATGATGTTTGAATCTTTGAAATCCTGTGGGACTTGTCCTTCTCGCCAGCAGAGCTCTATTAGCTGGTGGATCTGTAGAGCGAGTGTGTCTTGCCCACTCCTGATTACCTCTATTGGAATCCCATCCTTACCTGGAGCCTTGCCAGATGCAAGCTCATTTATAGCACACTTAACTTCTGTTATAGTGGGAAGTGTGTCCAGGTGGTCAAGAGTTGGTAGGGCCTCTATGGCGTTGAGGGCATCATCCGCTAGCTTGGTCTCACTTGAGTAAAGCTCTAAATAGTGCTCGACCCATCTATCCATCTGCTGTTTCTTATCAGTGATGATTTCTCCAGTCAAGGTTTTCAGCGGTGCGCTTCATTTGATCATTGGACCACAGGCTTTCTTTATCCCTTCATACATGCTTCTGATGCTTCCCTTATCACTTGCGATTTGAATGGACTCACATAACTTGATCCAATAGTCATTCGCACACTGCCTGGCAGCCTTTTGTACATCCTTCCTCGCTTGCTTCAGCTCACTCAGAGTGTTACGCGTTGGTCGTTCCTTGTTTATATATATATTGTGTCCATCAAAACCATCCTTTCCGTTGTCCAGAAATAGTTTACCTTTTTTTGTTTTCATGCAACTGCTTGCTGTATTACAAATATTATACACAACGTAAAACATGGAAGACAAATTACATAGACGTGGTGTACATAACAGCCTATACAGAATATAGCTGACTATTTGTCCGTCTTACTCGGCCACCTGAGTCTTGGATCAGCTATGTGTTCTTGTCACAATTATACTTTGTTGCGTAGGCATTAAGATCCCTCTGACTTTTCCTCGCTCCCCCCCCCCCCACCCCCACTCCAAATCTTGCCAGTTGCCACTAAGCGGCCTAATATATTTCTCCCGTTCTCCCGATAATCACCCCCAACATATTTTGATTGTCTGCATCTATTTCTCGAATCATTTTACGGTTTTCAATTATGTCTCTGGGTTTTTCTCACTAGTTTTCCTGTCCTTCCATGTATCCTTTTCATTTTCAAAAGAAAAAAGAAAAAAATAACATATTCCCAATGCCGTGAGATGTTTTTCAGCTGAATTATATATAATGAAGCGAAATGATATTTTAGACCAACAATAAAATCAAACATATGTTCATGCCTGACTTTTTTTTTTTTTTTAAAGCATATCCTTTACAGGACTTAGCTGTCAACAGCAGCATCTTTCAGCTGTATGTTGATCTCTTGGCAAGATTACGCTCAGTAGTTTGCCATTGCTTTCTGAGCGGCCGGCTCACATACCCCGTAAGTTACCGATGCGATTCGAACTACTGCTGATTTGAACCGTCATCACGTTACCGACGAGAGTATACGAGATTACGGAGAAAAGTCATAACCTCTAAGCCACGAAGCCGGCATTCATGCCTGACTATGGCCCCGTAATCCAGATAAACATAATAACTAACATGGGAGAAAACTGATGAAAGTAACACAATTATACAATAACAACCAAAACAGGTATTAATTAGACATGTGTGACTGTTGACTTAAAGTCTCATTATTTCTTAGGTCGAATCTTAATACGTGTTACTACTGGTTTGGCTGTCAATATCTACGCCGATCATATTTAATGCATAGTTTATATACATGGCACAAAAGCATTTTTACAAAAATATAAATACAAACGTACACATACGCGGAAGTCAATAAGTAAGTCACAAATGGCTGCAGAAAAATAACTAAATACGAAAACAACTTGAAATCAGTTTATTGTAGACGTGCATTGTCCCTTTATTTCTCAAAATAATTTACACCAACATGATGACTTGTCCCATCGTTATCAGCCCTCCCACCGGCAGCATAGACGTGTGCCCGTGTTCTAAACTACGTTTTTACATCACATTAACTTTGGCGTCATTGGCGAAATATCTCTCACCAAGGCTCTTCAGTGGACCCACAAAGGTGGAAATGTTTGAAAAAAATCGTACAAGAAACCGTCTGCAGACTTGGCATACACACCATCTTCACACAGATGTTATGCACTAAATGAGTTAATCTCACAAAACGGAAGTCGACAATCTCCAGATTATGGCAGACATTTTTTTTCCCGCAGGAAGCAACAAGCACCCTCTGCATGACGCTGTCTTCAGAGGGGGACAGGCTGAAAGAGGCAAATCATGGATGGGTCGGGGGAAGATGTCTCGGACAGTTCAGTCACCAGTATCAACCCCGCAAGATGGGTGCCGGTGCCTCCAGCTTTTAAGTGTACCTTCTCCTGCATTATCACACTCGACAGACGGTGCAGAGAGCAGAACCCTGCCGCTGTCAATGCAGAGGTTTAAAGCGCTCATCTATGATCACTCAGATAGCCCCCAAGTGCTCATCTATACAGATGGATCTGTTGTAAAGCAGCAGAGAAGTGCGTGGGCATTTACAGCCCGTTCAGCGGGCCGAACGTTCAAGAATCCAGTGGTGCCCACTCTATGACCACGAGCAGCATGACGATGGAGGTGATGGCAGTTACACAGGCTTTCATATGGCTGGAATCACAGCATTATACCAACGTGTGTGTACTAAGTGATTCAATGAGCATGATTCAGAAGGTCGAAGCTGGATCTGTACGTAGACAGTGGACTGAGTCGCTGCGGAAGTCTGTTGTCCGCAAAGTCACCTTCATCTTCGTCCCGGGACATGCGGGAGTCGAGGGAAATGAACGAGCTGATAAATTGGCTGGCTCTGCACCCCCTGTAGATGGCCAGCCCATGGATCGTGCCGATGTCATTAACGCCCTTAAAGATATGGCGAGAACAGAGGATTTTGACGCCAGTGATTCCACATCGCTTTCCAGGATGAAAGACCTGGGAGTAAGAATCGGCACAGCCAGACGCGAGAAGTACATCGGGAAAACAAAGCGCCTCGTCAACCAACACAGAACTGGCACTATTAGCCACCGGACGCTGATGCATATGCTGGGGGGAGGATCTGAGCACCTATGGACATGTCCGGAGTGCAACGAAGATACCCCAACTGATAACTGATAACTGATAACGGAACCAAAACAGGTATTAATTAGACATGTGTGACTGTTGACTTAAAGTCTCATTATTTCTTAGTTCGAATCTTTAATACGTGTTACTACTGGTTTGGCTGTCAATATCTACGCCGATCATATTTTAATGCATAGTTTATATACATGGCACAAAAGCATTTGTTACAAAAATATAACTTACAAAACGTACACATACGCGGGGAAGTCAATAAGTAAGTCACAAATGGCTGAAGAAAAATAACTAAATACGAAAACAACTTGAAATCAGTTTATTTGTAGACGTGCATTGTCCCTTTATTTCTCAAAATAATTTACACCAACATTGATGCACTTGTCCCATCGTTTTATCAGCCCTCCCACACCGGCAGCATAGAGCTGTGTGCCCTGTGTTCTAAACTACGTTTTTTACATCACATTAAACTTTGGCGTCATTGGCGAAATATCTCTCACCAAGGTGGGTTTTCAGTGGACCACAAAGGTGGAAATGTTGGATGACAAAAATCGTTCAAGAACACCGTCTGCAGACTTGGCATACACACCATCTTCACACAGATGTTATGCACTAAATGAGTTAAACTCACAAAACCGGAAGTCGACAATCTCCAGATTATGGCAGACATTTTTTTTCCCGCAGGAAGAGCACACCAAATAGCTACCAGTCTGCGTCGATGCAACTCACTAGTCCAGTCACGACGACAACAACATCCACTCAAAAGTAGGTGAAGTAACATAATGCTACAGTAATTCATTCACTCAGAATAGAATAAGTAACATAATGCTGTAGTAATCCTTTCAGGTTGGGGACCGTCTGGGTAGGCTTCTTGTCGTATCCTTTCATTGAGGGGGTTTCTTATTAATCAGCAGCACTGGTGTCTGGTAGTCGTAAATGCGAGTCAGTTTGAGATGTACATGATGACATCCTTATAAATCTTATGGCAGTCTAATGGAAAAATAAGGACGTGTTTCGACCAGAATGTCGCTGCATTTTCATTCTAATGAAGACTCTTTATGTGAGGTAATTTGAATTTTTTTTTTTACTAAAGATGTGTTTGTTTCTCGGTCTGTTCTGATATATAAATTTCTGGCGTGGCAGTCTGCGTACGCAACTATAGTATGTTCCGATTTGAATGCCTTCATTCACGATCAATTATTTTGAAAACTGTCTGTTGCATCGTTATGAAATTTTTCCAGCCGTCTTATATTTATCCCCACCCAAGGAATATGTCTTTGATAGGTCCAAAAAACAGCTTAAATCATCAAAAGCGGCGACATTCCTTTGATGTTTTGCTGAACAACTAGTGATTTCTCGCTAACAAAGTAATGTTTACAGTAATTGGAGACCTGCCAATTCAGATGACACACAAAGGCGTATCCGGATTCGTATGGGAGTGGGTGCAATGAAAGAAGTAGCTTACAGGGTCGGCTGCATTGCACCGGGTTTTTATCCCATATGGACTCGTGATGCACTCGTGAAATGAAGGACGCGGCCCGGAATCGAACATACAACCTTCGGAGCCCGAGTCAGACGGCTTGACCACTTAACCACGGAGAATCCCGAGAGGGGTGCAATGTGTAACATTAGTAAAGACAGAGAATTTACAGAGGCACGGGGTAAATAATTTGTAAATTAACAGGAAAGTAGAAGGACTATATTTCTTACCTTATTTTTCATTTCCTTCTTGTTTCATCAGCTGATGCTGATGCTGTAATGTTTAGGACCTGCAATTCGTCTGAATAGTTGGAGCAAAATATCCCAGTAAGTGTGTACGTAGATTAAGGTCTGCGATCTGCTCAGACCTTACTCTGTGTCGGACGATTCCAGTAGGTTGATGATTGCTCTCGGTTGCATAAAATTCAATCCATCCTTTCTCCAATAGTCCTCTTCCTCTTTCAACACATAGTCCTCACATTTCTTCCAGTAACTTTTATCAATATTTAATAGCGCGGACAGACAGACAGACAGACAGACAGACAGACAGACAGACAGAAAGGTAGGTAGGTAGGTAGGTAGGTAGGTAGGTAGGTAGGTAGGTAGGTGGGTAGGTAGGTAGGTAGGTAGGTAGGTGGGTGGACAGAAAGGTGGATGGGTGGGTCGGTAGGTCGGTGAGTCGGTCGGTGGGTCGGTAAGTGGGTCGGTCGGTCGGTCGGTCGGTCGGTCGGCCGGCCAGCAGGCAGGCATTCAGGCAGGAGATAGATAGATAGACATATAGATAGATAGATAGGTAGGCAGGTAAGTAGGTAGGTAGGTAGGTAGATAGATAGATAGATGGATAGATAGATAGATAGACAGACAGATAGATAGATAGATAGATAGATAGATAGATAGATAGATAGATAGATAGATAGATAGATAGATAGATAGATAGATAGATAGATAGATAGAGAGATAGAGAGAGATAGAGAGAGATAGAGAGAAATAGAGAGAGATAGAGAGAGAAATAAAGAGAGAGATAGAGATAGATAGATAGATAGATAGATAGATAGATAGATAGATAGATAGATAGATAGATAGATAGATGGATGGATGGATGGATGGATGGATGGATAGATAGATAGATAGATAGATAGACAGATAGATAAACAGATAGACAGATAGATAGATAGATAGATAGATAGGCAGACAGACAGACAGACAGACAGACAGACAGACAGACAGACAGACAGATAGATAGATAGATAGATAGATAGATAGATAGATAGATAGATAGATAGATAGATAGATAGATAGATAGATAGATAGATAGACAGATAGACAGATAGATAGATAGATAGATAGATAGCAGACAGACAGACAGACAGACAGATAGATAGATAGATAGATAGATAGATAGATAGATAGATAGATAGATAGATAGATAGATAGATAGATAGATTAGATAGATAGATAGATAGATAGATAGATAGATAGATAGATAGATAGATAGATAGATAGATAGATAGATAGATAGATAGATAGATATAGATAGATCCCCGCCAGGAGCTGGGCGAAGCCAGGCCGAGTCAGCTAGTTTATTTATATAATTACGTTTCATGAAAGAACCCCCATTTGAGACACCTCTGAACAAACCAATTTAACTTCGCGCTGTTTATGCCAAAACGAAACCCGCCAAATAATTTCGAAAAGAGCGGGGGTGTGTCATGCTGAAGCTGTAATACTCTTAAAATGATGGCATGAATGCGGGAGAGGTAAATTATATACCGCATATAAACAAACATTGAAATCTGCTGTACAATCTCCAGAACAAAAATTGTTTTGTTGGGTGGACATAATGACAAGTTTATATGCTAAATCTCATCATTTCCCCTCAGTTGGTTACTGAGATATTGAATTTTATATTGAGGCAACAAAAAACAAAACACACTATACATGCTCTTCTTCGTGTCAATATATATATATATATATATATATATATATATATATATATATATATATATATATATATATATATATATATATATATATATATATATATATATTAATGGCAAATAACCGTGCAAGTATATTTGACTACTTAGTGACATACAGTGTCCGTCGTCAAGTAGTTGAAGAGCCTACATATCGCCTTAAATACCAGTCTGCCTATTTACATGCATGTCTTAATTCCTTACCTAGTCACTCGTCAATCTAACTACGTGCATAGTTACTTGTCAGTTTCACTACTTACTTAGACACGTATAAGTCTACCTTGGCGAAGTGGTCAAGCCGTCTGACTCGGGCTCCGGAATTTGTGGGTTCGATTCTGGTCCACACCTTAGATTCACGAGTGAATGTTTTTCGGAGACTCCTAGGGGTTGTCGCTGGAGCTATTGGGTTCGTCCTTTTTGCGATGCTTTCCGCGTTGCGGAAAGAGATTGCGCCATACTGGATAAAAACCCGGTGCAATGAAGTCTATCCTGTCGACTTCTAAGCGACTTTTTTAAAGTCTACCTACTTAATTACTTATCACTTTAACTACTTACTTAGACACATATCAGCCTGCCTACTTACATATACTATTGTCAGTTTACCTAACTTATGTAAACGCTTGTCACTCTATCTTAGATTCTTGTCAATATGTCTACTTACTTAGACACTTGCTAGTCTACCTATTCATATAGCTATAGCTTTCAATTTCTATGTGCGTTTTCTAGTCTCTAATTCTTCCCACTACTTCTGCCAGTGCTGAACAATACATGTGTGTTTATTTATGAACTGTGTTAGTGGCCTCAAAGGCTTCCCTAATTGATATTTAAATTAAATAAATACTCGAATTAATTATTCCACCAATGCATCATCCCATACCAAGCTCTTTGCAAAACGTCGCTTTCATCACAACCCGCCTCATGCATGTTCATACTTGGGGTGTCTTTAATGTCCATGTCAACCGTCGTCTGTGTTGATATTTGCATATTCTTCCAGAAACAATGCACAATGCATTACTTTAATGTTCTTTCTATATAGCCGCGAAAGCAGTTGGGTACCCCACGCCGATTAAAAGGTGTCATCCAATCTACGCAACAGTATATTAATCAATTAAGTAACTTATCCATGGCTCCGACAGGCGGACATTTGGAGCATTGCTTTCCTGATCGGCAGCTTCTGCACCTTGTCTTGTTTCAGACGTATTGGTATTACCCTTCCTCTAGAGTAAATTAGGCAGACCAAGAGAGGAATCATGCTGTGTGAGCAATACACGGTCTCGACTTAGCCACTTTAGTCACATTTTCTAAATTGCTTTCTAAGTATATAACTTGCATAGTTGGATACCTCCTGTAAAAAGAAATTCAACGGTACATTATTCAGTCTGTAGGTCATTTTTAAGCCGAGATATCAATGTTTGTGTGTCAGTTTATCATTTTAAATAGACATATAGAAGAAAAACGATCTTGACCTTTCCCTTTTTGCGACCCTACCCACACACTCACGCAATTGTTGTTTACACTGTCGCCAAGGGATATTACCATTGTCGCTGTCTAACTCAAGAGCAGATAACTCTGCCAGTTTATATATATATATATACACTCACACATTCAGATATACACATCTCCACGCCATGCTGTGATGCCGTCAGACGCAGTGCGTGACATGCACGCGCTGTCTCGTCAACACGAAGGCCGCCGGCGTAGACGCATTTTGACAAATGAAGTCCCGTTGGAAAGATGCAAAATTATCAATGATCTTGTCCTTGAAGAGTGATGAAAACTTACACGTACATACAATAATGGATGTTGAATGTACACATGCATTCATTATCATGTTAATCGCTCTGAGTACTCCATAACAATAATTACATGGAGTATCACAACGAAAACTGCCATCCCCCGCCATTGAAATACCACATTACAGCATGCGATCTTCATAATTTTAGTGTGCGATTGAATGCCAACTTAAATGGTTGAAAATTACAACATACACGTAAAAATTGATGCTATATTTAATAATTCATAGCATAACAATGTAATACGTCTTATAAAACGGTATTTACGGGTTTACATACCATTTAGAATAGGCAACCTGGTTCTCCGGTATAACAAGGGTTCCCGACTTGCCAGAAATGCAGGACGCAAAGCGGGGTGGGAAAAACTATATCAAGTAATCGGTATCTGTTTTAACTCCATCTTGAAATAATCGTGGAATTTAACATCATGAGTACGCTTACTGTCCCCATATCGGAGACACAAAAATAACAGAACTTAACCGCGAGAAAAATTCCTGTAAAATACGGCAAACCGGAACCAAAGTACCTACTCTCTACAATTCAGACCAGACGTTTTGCTAGTGAGAGGTATGACTCAATCCCTGGTCCTCGCTATAGTTTGTATTTAGTATGCCTGTTTTGAAGCACAATGTAACCAACTATTGTTTGTCAAGGCGGTAAGATGCGAGTAACAATAACAGCCAGTGTCGTCTCCATAGCGAACGTTCGCTAGATTGATTCTTCAACGCTTTCTTTCTCCTTGTCTGCTTGTGTCCTCAAACATGGAATTTTAGAATATTTCACTATACTTTGGAGCATCTGTGTACCCTGCTTGCATATTGTATAAACTCGGTTGAAAAACAGTAGGATTCAACTGAGAATTTAACATTTGTGTTTCACATAAGAAATTAAGATTAAATTAACCATTTAAATTGTGTCTTGATTGGCATACATTGTGTGATTACCTACAACTTAGCGACGATGCATGGTTCATATGGTATTTGCAGCCACAATAATTGAAAGTTCCTGATTTTATGTTTATATTTTCGTGCATCCCATTATGTTGTGTTGAATGCATATTCGGATGCATATGAACACTATAGACGCAGACATTATACAGTGGTAACTGAAGTAACCAACCCACATCTCATTGGCTATTTTCTCTTTGAGGAGAGCAGCTTCACCATATATGCTCACTAATTACTGTAAATACACCACACAGGGCTTAAATATTACATTCATGTTAGCGTTTCTGTTATCTGGTAATCACTAAAGGAAGATATAGCAATGCTAGTTTTAGTGTACAAAGTTAGTTGCTATCTCATAAATCATTTTAGGAAATGTATCATAAATTTAAGGCTAAATATATAACTTTGTGTTCGTGCATGTTATTTAAGTTGTTGCTGAAACAACATATAAGATGAAAGCCACACTGTGGGTAGCAGAGATAGATCTTGAGAAGTGGAGGATTTATTGGAGAAGATAATCCCTACAGAAAATGTAGCTGCGATTTACAACCCTCTTAGAGATAGCTACAGGGAGAGAGAAGATGTTATCTAACAAGTGCAGAAGTTGATGGATAGGGAGACAGAGAGAGAGAGAGAGAGAGAGAGAGAGAGAGAGAGAGAGAGAGATAGAGAGAAAAGAGACAGACAGACAGACAGACAGACAGACAGACAGACAGACAGACAGACAGGCAGGCAGGCAGGCAGGCAGGCAGGCAGGCAGGCAGAAACAGAGACAGACAGACAGAGATAGTGAGAGAACGATGGCGGAAGAAAGAAATGTGTAGAATATATAGACAGGGATGAAATTATTATGATGGGAAACAATTTCCAAACAGTTGTTAAAATGAGAAAGATAAGAATTCGTGGGAGGTAGAGTCGAAAATGTAATACGTGAACATGTGTTCCCTCTTGTTAATTTTCTTTTTCAGTTTTTTTTTTTTTTTTACACACAGTGAACTGGTCTACTAGTTACGTTGCTTCATGTAAATTGTTGTGATCATCATG
The DNA here is from genome assembly GCA_014155875.1 of Cepaea nemoralis. NCBI lineage: Eukaryota > Metazoa > Mollusca > Gastropoda > Stylommatophora > Helicidae > Cepaea > Cepaea nemoralis. Next base: position 62,741 of record JACEFZ010022565.1, read on the forward strand.
TGCCATTCTGACAAGGGGGTGGGCGGTCGTACATTGACATTGCACACCATCAACAGTCTCAGATTAGGTCTGTTTTTGTCCCGACCATGCCATGCGGCCAGGCCATCCAGGTGTTTATATTTCTGCCTTTCCCTTGTTCGTTTTCCAACAATTTTGTCACTATGTTCTTTTAGTTTATTCCTCTCCCCCTGAAGAAAAATAAAAAGAAAAAAAAACGTGTAGGTTACACTTAATATCCGTAATTAAGTAAGATGTTAATTTTTTTTCTTGTAGAATTTGCTCATTGGTTTGTCTGCTTGCAATGGTAATATATGGATTTTCTTCAAAAACCACATTTCCACTACCTTTAGATGTTTGTCAACTTCTTTGCTTGTTGTTCATGGTTCACATGCATGTAACAGAGTAGGTGTTAATAATAGCGATGCATTACTCTTTGCCTCACTGTAATTGACAGCTTATTATTGGTGAGTACGATTTTCATCTTGCAAAAGGCTACCACAGCTATTGTGATTCTGGATCTAATCTCCACAGGACATCTTCCACAAGATGTTATAACTGTTCCGAGGTAGTTGTATCGATTCACTTGTTTACGAATCATCAGAGGATGTGTTCTCTAACTTTTAACATTCCGTTCAGAGCATACTAAAGAAAATTGGCTTCCTGAGTGATCATTTCAACTGTGTATTTAGCCTCTGTAAAAGTATTGCACAGGGAGTTTTTCATAATGGTGTTCTTTTTCTCTCCTAGGCAGCTACTCTTACAATCTTCTGGGACTGGAGATTTAACTTGTTTGGTCATGAGATATAACTCTTGTAAAAGTGTAATTCGTAACAGGAAGATACCGTTTTGCCTGATAGATGTCTTTCTTTGTTTTCATATAGATTTCAAGTATTAGTGTCAATTACGTCTGCTTTGTTTCAATTTTGTAAATGTTAAATAGAAATGGATCCAATTTCATTGAAATAAAAGCAAACAAACATAACTGTCTCAGAAAAGACAAAAATTAACAAGGGAACTAATGGAAGTAATAACAAAGACAACAGCTACATATGTTGGCAACATTAACAGTTACCATATACGTATACAAAAAACTACACTGCAGAGAAAAGTTGAAGACAGATGGAAAAAAATATCGGTGATAGTGGAAGATAACATTACGAGTTGGTAGACTGCAGTCTGTCAGAGTGTACAATCAAAGCGCGAAACATAAAGTGTGGCTATACTTCCCTACCAACTTGTATTGTTAAGGCGCAACCAAATCAATCGTTTTTTTTTTCTTTTATATGTTGCATAGCTCTTACAGCACGTTGCAGTCAACACCAGTATTTTTCAGCTGCTGTTGATGTACTATGCAAGTTTTACGTTCATTAGTTTGCCATTGCTTTCTGAACGAGCGGCTCACATATCCCGTAATCCGCTTCCGAATCTCGCGAAGCTGTTTTCCCCCATGTGGATATATGGGATTACGAACAAAGTCGTTAACTCCTTGGCGAGGGAGACCGGCAATCGTCTGTTAAGAAGTGGGAATACTTAAAATATATACCACAATTCTGGTAGCAGCTCTCGGGTACTAGCAAGGAGCTTTGAACATCTACATTTTCTTCTTCTTATATTCCAAGCCGTGTCGCGCTGGAGATCATGCTTATCCACAGTCGTCTGTCTCTTGTGCTACGAATCATTTCTGATACCAATGTTTCTCCATGCAATAATGTCTAACTGTCTAGCATTGTATATCTCGGACTCTCACGACGCCTCTCTTCCCCTCTAACATACTCCAGCTTTAGCATTCTCACGACATGCTCAAAGAATATGGCCAGTTATTTTCTTGATGCGTGTAACCATTTTTCTTTGTGAGTTACCTTCTTAACATTTATACTTCATTGTTTTGTCTATTCGTCAATGGTGTTCTCCTAATTCTTCTATAAAACCACATCCCCGGAGCATAATTCCTCACTTGGCTGCTAACTGCCCATTATTCGCCTGCGTACATCAGGACTGGCCCAATATAGCTATCATAAAGATACATTGCAGAGAATAATATTATCATGTTAAATACTGTGTTTTTTGTTTGGGTAATTTTACATTTTAATTTCCTTAATGCATCTTCCATGTGCTTTTATTAAAGCTCAAACACTTAAATACATTGAGTTGTTTCAGATAGGTTTCATACAGATTGGTGATGCATTTGGGAATACATTTCTTATTTCTTTGCAATACATGTTACTTCTGTTTTGATGCTATTCGGACTATGTCTTTTGTTTTAATTTTGTGTTGCAATTATATCTATAATTTCTTGGAACCGCGTTTCATTTTCAGCGAACAATACTACGACAACAGCATAACGGATATTGTTTACATTATGCCCACCAAACGATATTCCTAGCGTGTCTTGTGTGGATTTCATGATTATTTCGCTGTACAAACTGAATAGATCAGGCGATAATACACAACTCCGTTTAGCATCGTGTTTAATGTGTTGAACAGTTCCTAAATGGTTGCCACTTCTTATGGCTTCTCTTTGTTGCAAATATATGTTCTTTGCTATTCTTTGACCTTTACCATCAATGTTTAACATTTCCAACATTGTAATATTTCTTTGTGTTCCACATGATCAAAACCTCTTAGTGTGATAAATAAAGCACAACTATAAATCTCTGTTCATTTCAATCATTATTTTTTTTCTTAATGGTCTCAAGATGTATATGGCAATGGTTGGGCTTTACCTTCCACAAATCCACACTACTCATCTCAGATTTCTGTATTTGATTTAATTTTTATTCTTCTGATTATAATTCTCATTATTATTTCAGCCACACTGACTCATTAAAGAAGATTCTGAACAGTTTGACATCATCTCATGGAGGAACGGCGGTAGCAGAAATGATTTGCAGCACAAGAGACAGAAGACTGCGGAGAAACATGATCATCAACGCCACACTGCAAGGACTATAAAAAGAAGACGATATTCGTATTTCACTTAAGTTAATCTTGTTGTATATTAGCATTATCTGCACATCTTTCATCAGGTTACATATTTAATAATACGCAAATAATTCCTTACACCTGAGTTATCTCCCGTCGTATTAGCAATACAATCATCCACGAATTAACGATAACATGCATTACAACTAATGGCTTATGAAGTGAGTATTCCATAAATGAAAAACGTAAATTGAATTGAGAAATTAGCCTTAGACAATCAAGCTTTTGTGCGTGTGTGTGTGTGTGTGGGAGGGGGGGGGGCGTTGGATGGGGGGGGGGGGGGGGGCACATTGTGATGAAATATAAACTAGAAATCTTAATGGCTTTTAATGGTAGTATGTCCAGTGCTTGTGGGTAGTCACTTGGACAGTTGTAATTGATCAGATGAAGGTCTGTATTGCCTGTCTTAAGTTTAAATATCTGATACTCAGCCCTTTCCATATGAACTTTAATTTGTGAAGCAGTGATGTTATTTTTTACAAGGGTCGGTAACCCACCCTGTCGCCTGCCCTTTCGGTCAGATCGGTAACACTGGTAGCCTCTGATTTTGAAGGCTATATTTTCGCTGAGGTGAGTTTCTTGCAAGCAACATACGCTTACATTGTCTTGGTCCAAGATGTTTTCTAGTTCCTAGTTATTGTTGCTGACTCCCTCCGCATTCCCGTGCATTATTTTTAATCTTTGTTTGGTATGGCCAGACGTTCTATTCTCAGGTCCCCTGGCTCCACAGGACATCTGAAAAGGACCTCCAGTAGCTGTGGTTGGACCCTTTCGAGGCCTAGTGCCCGGCACTGCACCTGCCTGGGGACCCAAAGCAGGGCGAGCACCATAACATTTAGCAGTAGTCGACATATTTCATTACGCGTGATTGCGTGGCATCCTGATTTCTGTGGTGCGCCCTGGCTGGTTGCCTCCGTCTTCAGCAACTTTCCTTTGCTAGAGCAGATTGTGGTCTTACACGAGTTTAGGTGTGTAGACACGCACACACGTGTCTGCGCATGCATGTACGTGCATACACATCTACAGTGTCCTTGTTATTTCTCGGCAGCCAGTGACTCGCCGCCGCCCCTTCTCCTGTTAGTTAAAATAATTTCGTCAAGTGAAGGCCAGGAGTTGGACCTTTGCTGCATAGGTAATGAATGCACGAGCCATTGGGGTATATAAGCAAGGTTCGGCGCTCACCTCAACCCCGCCCCCGGCTACATACAGCAACATTTGGAACGGGACGTCGCAGTCAATAAAAGGAATTTTTGCTGTTGCGATCTCTTGGCAAGTTTACGTTCAGTATGTTGCTATTGCATTGTTAACGACAAGCATCCATACCATTTCATAAAATACCAACGCAAGGCGGTATGCTACCAAATCGCAGGCATCTTTGTTTCGAACGAGGGTATGCGGGATTATGAACTGCGACCGTAACTCCCTTCGCCACGGAGCAAGCAGACTGCAAGATAATCACATAAATTAGCCACAATGATGATAAACATCGGCACTCCAAGGGAGCCTCGCTTGCGAAGTGGCTAGACGTTTGCCTCACCACACGGTCGCCCTGCGTTCAAATCACATCCAGGGCAGTCTTTTAAAATTGACTTGAGATCTCAAGTTGACCCAAACTAAAATAAAACCCAGGGAATGTATTGAGAACTAAAGGCAGCCTACGTGATATTGCTCATCACACCTGGAGAGCTCATCGACCTGCCATACACAATTATGGGTACCACGTCATATACTCAAATCCCCGGAAGGCCATAAAAAGGGTCCTGTACTTACGTTTCTTACCCAACGCCAACACATCGATAAGACAGCTCAACAACATTCATGCCATGTTTATCGCGGGTGCCTAGAAGGGTAGAATCATGGCAAAACCCAGTTCTGCATGACGTCTAAGTGTGAACGACTTGATTGACAACGCCACCATGTTGGAAGAGGTGAACATTGCTCGGAAACAATACTTCTAGCTGAATGAGATTTGGTAGTCGTGATGTTTTTTTCTAAAAATATTATCCAGCTAATTACAGCAGCGCACTTGTCTTACAGGGGTTAATAAGGTAAGCATAGGCTGTTAACACTGCAACCTATGATACATGTCGTTAGAAGCGACTACGGAGGACTGGCCAATTTATTATAACTTTAGATAACCTTAGGTACAAAATACAACCAGTCATGAACATGAACAAGTCAGTAAGAAAAGTGAAAGAACGAAGCCAGTCAGGATGAAAGTTAGCTCCTCTCTTAGAAAGAGTATGATGCGATGTTGTGATAGTTGTAAAGAACATGTCACAAAGCTAAAATCTCCATAACTGGTACCTGGAATATTAGAACTATGTATAAACTGGGAAACCAACAACAAGTAGTAAATTGATTAAAATATTATACGATTCATTTTAGGATTATGCGGAACAAGATGTAAGGGAGCGGGCAAACGCTTCCAAACAAAGATTGAACGCACGAACGAAACGTTTTTTGAAGAGTTTGCCCTCTCCCTTACATCTTGTTTCGCATAATCTTAAAATGAATTGTATGATATTTTTACAGGTATAAACACAGGGAATAATTCCCATTAAACCCAAAGTGAAACAGTGTGTTCTCCGGACATACAAGGGAAAAGTCCCATAACGGTAAATCTGCTGCCTTAGTGTTATCTACATTTGTGTGTAGTATACAGACATCTTGCAACAGCAACATCGCTGTTTAAATTTCCCCGCACTACCCCTCCAGTTTGCAACAGCGCCAACAACCACCACCATCATAATTCAAATTTGAAGAAGGAAGGAATTAGCGCTGATAGTGAAGACAAAGTATAAATTTGCATCACCCCAGGTTGGAAAAAGTGCTGATTCCTAAAGGGGACAACATTATTCTAAATATAGTCTAAACAGAGCTTCGCCATTGGTCCATGACGTCATAGCCCAAGCGAGAAAGGAGAGGCTTTAAATATGGCGTGGAGACCGGCGGAAGACTAGTGTGCCAAACAACCTTCATCCATCCATCATGTGCCATGCCGATAAGCGTGGGCGGTCATGTTCTGCCATCTCACTCGATCACCAGAGTCGTGGATCAGCTCTGTGGTCCTGTCTCGACCATGCCACGTGGCCAAGCCATCCAGGTATTTACTTCTCGGTCTTCCCCTTGATCTCTTCCCTTAGATCTTGCCAGTCGTCACCAAGTTCTCCAATTCATTTCTTCTCATAACATGCCCAAACAAATGTGGCTGTCTACGTCTAATGACTCTAATCAGGTTACGATCTTCATTTGTTTCTTGAAGGACTTGTTCATTTGTGTTTCTGTCTGTCCAAGGTATTCTTTGCATTTTCCTCAGAAACCACATGTCCACAGCCATCAGCTGTTTTTCAACTTGACTGCTTATTGTCCACGCTTCACATCCATACAAAATTATAGGTTCTATGTAGCACTTCAACACTCTTTTTCTCGTTTCAATTGATATCTTTTTTACTGGTCGGTGAAAAGAGAAGACGGCACACTGGCGGCATGGGAATGACGTTCTGAAAATATGGTGAAGGGGGGCAGGGGCTAAAAAAGGATGAGAACCACTGATGTATAGTAACTATCAATGAGGAACTAGAGTATAGCTCGCTGTTAGTGAAATGTATGTTTGAGGTATCACATTTATATATATAAATATATATATATATATATATATATATATATATATATATATATATATATATATATAAATATATATATATTGTGATGTGTGTGAGAATTGGTAGTGGTTCTCTCCGCGTCGGTAACTTACGGGGTATGTAAGCCGGTCGCTCATAAAGCAATGACAAACTACTGAGCGCAATCTTGCTTGTACATAAACAGCAGCTGAAAAATGCTGGTGTTGACTGCAACGTCCTGTAAGGGATATGCAACAACAACAAACAACAAAATTATGAAAAGAAGGTCTTTTTCCTCTCTTGAGTGTGTTTTTCTTGTCGTTTTTAAGTTGTTTAATTAAACACACCCTAGATATTAATTAATTAGCTGAGAGAGGAGAGGCAAGGAACCACCAAAAGGATATTGTTATTCAGGGAACCATTTCCTTGTTTTCCTGGTGGAATTCCTTGGTTCTCCGAGACTCTAGTTATGGACTCAAGCATTTGAGCCATTGTAAGTTAAGATAATTAGAACGGACAGGATCACATTGGGAAAGAGGAACTTTAGTATCCTCTATCGCTGTCGGGTTGTCCCAACGTTATCCGACAATGTGTAGAAAGCACTAATAGAGTGGGAAATAATGATTTCAGTAATTAAAAAAAAAGTCTTAAAAAACTAAAACAAATGAATAAATTGCGGCGTGGGTCAGAATTTTTAGAGAGTTACACCTTTCCCATTGCAACATATGCACTTGAGACCTGGACAATTACTAACCAAGCTGAACATCGCATACATGCCTTTGATCATAAATGTTATAGACGGGTTCAAAGAAAATGTTGGATACAGAACAGAAAAAAGGCTTCCATATTATAAGATCTGAATACTGAAGAAGGATGGCTAGTGGAGACGATACCACAAAGAAAATTGAAACAATTTGGTCACTTGAAACGTCATGAAAGTTTGCAGAGAACAATAATGAAGGGTTATATGCCCGGGAAGAGAGGAAGAGTAAGGCCAAAGAAAAGATGGGTGCAGGATGTGGTAGATGATCTCCAGATGGGTGTATTGGACGCGGGACATCTTGCTCATGACCAAAAGGTTTTCCGGAAGGTTGTTATAGGAGCTAGGTTCCGCAAAAGACATGCTACTGAATGAATGAATGAATGAATGAATGAATGAATGAACCAATGAATGAATGATACAGTGTCAACTAGAACCACAACGGAGAATGTAAACATGAATGTGATTCAGTGGAGCGCAATTGCAAATGATCTGAATTACTCAATTAAATATGATGTTAATATGTAACTTGAAAGTATCTTAGGTATTCAAAGAAATAGCAATATCAAAATTGTTATGACTGACTTGAATGTGTAACCTGGCATGCGAAGAGGTTATGAGGAAACTGTTTTGTTTAATGATTGAAAAATGATATTCCATACATATCTACGAAGGAACAGAATATGTTATATAGGAACATGTCGCCCCCATGAAAAGTGCATGCGTAATGTGGGCATCACTATACGAACAATGAAGAAAATCAAATTAAGAATATTAGAATTAACATGAAATTCGATCTAAAAAAACGCAATCGTGCATGATATTTGCAGAATATTGCGGCCAACCCATCTCTATCCGACATAAAAGTGTTCAGATGTCAAGTGTATTTTCAGATCACCATCTGTTGAGAAGCACACTTAAGAAATAACTTAAGTGATACATCATTTCTTACAGACATGACACACAATACAATGTAGGATATGTCATTAATACCAGGACCTGCAACATTTAGTGGACCAGGTGATTGCGGAAGACTGCAAGCAGCAGGTCAAAAGCATTTAGTCATTATATATATATATATATATATATATATATATATATATATATATATATATATATATATATATATATATATATATATATATATATAGGTCCTTGGATACAAGGAAGGAAAGCATACAGCTTGGATAGAGCTGGGAACCATTAACACGTAAAAGAAACTAAAGCACAAGATCATATTTAAACAATAATAAAACGAGAGATATTAAAGTCACACACGAAACGCTGCTTGTCGTTAGCAGACCGTTGTAATCAACCTACGATTGATTTTCTAGAAACTTTTACGTTCTGTAGTTTGTCATTGCTTTCTGAACGAGAAGTCAACGTTAAAATCTAAATGACCGGTTTGTGTAATGAACCTAGTGCCCGTATTTCTTTTCACAGATGGCATACATAATACCGGTCTCCCTGGCCCAGGTGTTAACGTCTTTCTCCGTAATCCCGTATATTCTGGTGAGTAACGTAACCGATGCGAGAATCTTGCCTTGTACATCAACAGCAGCTGAAAAATACTGATGTTGACTGCAACGTCCTGTAAGGGATATGCAAAATAAAAATTACATATTATAATAGAAAGCTAATGGGGTGGATTAAACAAACACAACAATATTTGCATGGCTTAACAGGATAGACATGAGTAGCAGCATTGAATGGAATCTTCAAAGAATATTTCAAAAACTTATGCAACATTTGTATGGAAATATTATCAACCAAGTGAATCTGTTGAACAATAAATATAGTAAAGGACACGTTCTCAACACCATAAACGATAAAATAAACAGATGGTCAAATTACTTTAAGGAATTTTATGGAAAGACCGTAATACGCATCAGAAACCTGCAGAAGTCAAGCTATGTCTCAACCGTTAGAAAACATCTAAAGATGACATCAGGAAAAACAATAAACTTGTCAATCTCCAGAAGGAAAGAAATGCTGATGGGCCAGATGTTATCGCAACAAAAGACTATTAAAGCCAATATAAACAGCTCAATTGAAATACTGTAATCATTATTTATCAGAGCCTAGGAGGCTGAAAAGGATCCACATCTTTGCTTCATTGACTACACAACGCCTTTCAATAAAATAAGACATGTCCAAATGATAATGATGCTTTCAGATCTACAAATCGATGGAAAATACCCTAGACTACCAAAACATATATTGGAAACAGAAGCTAAAGATTGACACTGAAGTAGGCCAATATGAGCCTATTAAGAGTGTGCGACATTTGTTTTCCCTGTACAGTGAAAATATGTGTTTAGAAATTTAGAAGATATGAAAGTAATCACCATTGATGGACATAACATCAATATAATTAGATATGCAGTATTGATTACAGGCTATAAACAGGATCTGCAACACTTCGTAAATGCGGTTATTGTGCACAGTGAACAATAGGGGCTAGAATTAAATTGTAATAATACAGAGATTACGGTCTCACTAAGAAGAAAGACATACCACAATGTAACATACCTAAATGCCAAATGAGTGTAAATTCGAATATTCTTAAACACGTGAATCGATACAACTATCCAGGAACAGTCGTAACATCTGCTGGGAGGTGCCTTGACGAGTTTATAATAAGAATTGTTATGGCAAAAGTAGCCTTTGGCAAGATCGAAAACATACTGACTATTAAAAGTATGTCAACTGCAACAAGAAACAGAGGTTTGAAGTGCTACATAGAACCTGTACTTTTGTATGGATGTGAAACGTGGACTATGAACAGACACGCTGAAAAACATCTAATGGCAGTGGAAATGTGGTTTCTGGGGAAAATACAAAGAATACTATAGACATAAAGAACAATTCATGAGCAGGTTCCACAAGAAGCAAATGAAAACCGCAAGCTGATTAGAGAAATTATACGTAGTCAGTCAACATTTTAAGCACTTTATGAGAAGAAATAAATAAGAAAACTTGGTGCCAACTGGCATGATTGAGGGGAAAAGGAACAAGGGGAAGACAGAGAAGTAAATATCTGGATAGCTTAGCCATATGGCATGGTCGAGACAAGAACAAAGAGCTGATCCACATCGCACATGATGATGAGGATGAGACTGAATAATTCCTAACACTCTAGAGAGACGGATATCCTGTGGAATTGCCAAATAAATTAGACCTGCAAAAGTGTGAGTATTATAGAGGAATAAAATTACTGTTGATTGCTAGAAGATATTAAGCAGGATAATTCTGGACAGAGTAAGACATGTCACTGACAAAAACAAAACACAAACCTAAGGGATGAACTGACAGACGTTCGACCAAACAGATCCTGCATTGATTAGATAGCCACATTAATCATAATAGAGCAAATCAGTGAAATGCATTCGCTATTTTAAATTTAGTTTTGCGGACTATAAAAAAGGCCTATGATAGCACTGATAAAACAAATCTGTGGAAAGTGATGAGCACAACTGGTTTCCACAGAAGTTCATTAACTTAATAAATGCAACATATTTGGAAATGTAATTCACAGTTATTCATGAAGTGAACTGTAGAATGTGTTTGAAATGGGGACAGGAATTCGGCAATGATGTTTTTTGTCACCTCTCTTATTCTTGCTATGTCTGGATAACGAAGACAACAATAGTTACCACCAGAGCATTAGCTGGATCTTTTCTCCAGGACACTCATGTGTGGTTGGAAATGAACATGCAAGGAGACAGGCTGGTGCCGCATCATTAAGGGGTGATTTGATGCATGATAAGGCAGATGTGTTGACGGCCCGCTGGGAGACTGATTAATGCAGAAGACCTGATACACTGTCATGGTCTAGAGAATATTGCATCAGCAAGTGGTGGTCAGAGGATCTGAAGCACAGTGGGCACTCAGAGATAACGCCAGACTGACATATAGTCATATTGGAACAGGACACTATTAATATTGGAACTTTACGCTGGTTGTTTAAGATGAAGTCTGAGCGCTTATGAGAATGCCCCGAATACAGTGATATCGGTTCTTGACTCAACTCAACTTAGTTACCATCATAATTCAAATTCAATGGATTGTGATAGAGGGAGATAGTGAGCTAGATTTCTCTGACGACATTGTCTCCCTTTCCCCAAATACAAAACCAAATGCAAGGCAGATGTAAAATACTGGATGAGAGTTCACAACAGTAAGTCTAAAAAAGCTAATCCCACATATCGCGTTTGAAACACAGCTGCGGGCGATTTGGCAACAGACCGCCTTGCGTTGGTCATGTTATGAAAATGGTATGCGTGCCGGAAGTTCAGAAAGCAATGACACACTAGTGAACGTAAACATGCCAAGAGATTACAAACAGCCAAAACATGCTGAAGTTGACTGCTACGTCCTGTAAAGGATATGCAACTAACTTTTGTTTTTTTACATTTAAGCTTTGAATAACGAAGACACAAATCATAGTATGTACGATGTATTGCCTGGCCATCCATCCATCCATCATGTGCCATGCCGGTAAGCGTGGGCGGTCACGCTCTGCCATCTCACTCGATCACCAGAGTCGTGGATCAGCTCCGTGTTTCTGTCTCGACCATGCCACAAAGCCAAGCCATCCAGGTACTTGCTTCTCGGTCTTCCCCTTGGTCTGTTCCCCTCGATCTTATCAGTTGTCACCAAGTTCTCCAAATCATTTTTCTCATAACATGCCCAAAACATTGTGACTGTCTACGTCTAATGTCTCTAATCAGTTTACGATCTTCATTTGTTTCTTGAAGGACTTGTTCATTGGTCTTTCTGGCTGTCCATGGTATTCTTTGCATTTTCCTCAGAAACCACATTTCTACAGCCATCAGATGTTTTTTTCAGCCTGACTGCTCATTGTCCAAGCTTCACATCCATATAAAAGAACAGTTTCTATGTAGCATCTCAACACTCTTTTTCTCTTTTCATTTGACATCTTTTTATTGGTCAGTATGTTTTTCACCTTGCTAAAGGCTACTTTCGCCATGGCTATTCTTGTTCTAATCTCTTCAAGGCATCTACCCTCAGATGTTATTACTGTTCCGAGATAATTGTACCTATTCACATGATGAAGAATATTCCCATTTACTTGTATTTGTGGGTATTTCGTTCTTCCTAGCGACGACCATAATCTGTGTATTTTTACACTTTAATTCTAACCCTCGTTGTTCACTGTGTGCAACAACCGCATCTACTAAGTTTTGCAGATCCTGTTCATTGTCTGCAATCAAGACTGTATCATCTGCATATCTATCGTTATTGATGCATCGTCCCCCAATTTTGATATGCCTGGCATATTTCGCAAATCGTACATTCTATGGTTTGTTTCTTCGTGAAGCAAATTCACTACGGGAAAACATTGTTTTGATTTAAGCTTTTGTCGACCAACCAGTCAAAGTCAATGTTAATAATGCGCCCCGATGGGGATTCGAACTTAAGACCACCAAGTCGGCAGTCAAGCGTCTATTCACTAAGCTAACGCGGCCGCTAATGAACTACTAGACCGATAACTTATCAAGTAGGTGGAAGCCACTACCAGTATAGTATAACCATAACCCAAGTAAAATCACGTTCTACTGCTCAGTTTGAAATAAAAAATCGGATAGTGAAGCTCCGAACTTTCAACTGCCAGCCCTCACCGCGGCGCGTCTGGCTGGATTAAGTGAGCTCTCGCGTTCCTTTGAGATGTGACCAGTGTCACGAATATACGGGCATCATGCGCTCACGAGTAACGCTCTATCAGTAAGGCGTTTCTTGAGTGAGTAGTATTGGATTTTACTGGTTGCGTGTCCCGTGTGTGCCACATCTAGTTAGTATCAACACTACTTTTGTGAACTGTTTTACCACGCTGTTGTATTCCTACAAGGTAGGATTTGTTCTTGTAACTTTGATTTTCTTTATTATACTGAATTAGATACATGCATTTAGTATTTTTTCCCATTACTGAATGATTGGGAGATACCAATATTTCGAGTACTATTTTTGCGCCTTGTGTACAATTATTCGAATTAGATTTTTGAAATGATCCCGCTATGTAATTTCTTCTTTCTTCTTTCTTTCTTTCTTTCTTTCTTCTTTCTTTTCTTTCTTTCTTTCTTTCTTTCTTTCTTTCTTTCCCCGTGTGTCTTTTCGTTCTCGCTGTGTCTTTCGTTCTTTCATTCCTTCATTCATTCTTTCTTCCTTCTTCTTCACTGTCTTCGGTCTTAATTTAGCATAAGCCATTATCTACATCAGTTCAACATCGTTTAGTGTTCGCCATCGCTTGTAGTTCCTTCAATCCATTCGCCATATTGTTCAACCCGTTTCACAATCTCCTTCTTGTGTGAGTGTGATTGTTAGTGAGCGAGTATGAGGTTACTTCTATGTATACCGCATACCTTCCTCTCGACTGACATTTATTCGCCTTTTCTTTGATGAGGCGTCGACCAGATCGAACAGATAAGGACTTTCGCTCTTACATTTCCAGTGCGATGATGGCGAGGTAGGGTGTTCATTCCCTACACCAGTATTAAATAGGTCTTAAACGTTGACTTCTCATTCAGAAATCATTGGCAAACTATTGCAATTAAATCTGCCTAGAAAAATAGAAAATCAACTCCCGCAGAGAACATTCAACATTCCCGCAGAGAACATTCCCTACACCAGTATTAAATAGGTCTTAAACGTTGACTTCTCATTCAGAAATCATTGGCAAACTATTGCAATTAAATCTGCCTAGAAAAATAGAAAATCAACTCCCGCAGAGAACATTCAAGATGTTGTAATTATGTAACTCGTGAATGACAGGTGTTATGGCTTTGATATTGCTATAAATATAGATTTACATATTTCAAGAGGGTCTTACTCATGTGGCAGCCAACCTGCAACACCCCCCCCCCCCTCCCCGGCCCCGCCTCTTTCCTTTTTTGACCACAAATCTCATTAATTGCCTCTTACGACACGCCCGTGAAGTTAAAGCGGCTCTCTTCTATGCTTTACTTTCCCTACATCTATCACATGGGAGGGAATGAATGTAGGCGGCATGAATGTGAACCAGTATGGTTCTCTGTGAAGTTTACTGCGGCATAAATATTCAGGCAGCCGCGGTAGCGTCGTGGCTAGACGCTTGCATGACGACCCGGAGGTCATGGGTCCGAATTCTCGTGGAAGCGAATTTTAACAATTAAAGTGGGATTTCAGGTCGACGCCACCTAAAATCGGTACCAGGAAGTGTCTGGGAAAGTAAAGACGGTCGGCTTTGTATTGACTAAATAGTTCCTGGATTGCCGAAGGGTCTGTAAACAATTTGCAAGAAACATAAGTCTATATGCCTTAAATCATTCCAAAAGATAAATTACTTTATTTACATAATACCAATCTTACGTAGCAGAGACAGTAATGTTCTAAACCTGGGCTGTTGAAACGCAAGACACATGTTGGTCAGAGGGAACTATTCCCTCTTGAGACCCCATTCTTGTCTGTGCGTATGTGCTGTGCTGAATCATAACTGGTTACATCCTAATATGTCTCCCCGCATATACACGTGTCATAATCGATGCATGTACACGCATTGAACACATGATGCTAGACCCACATTCGCATAGACTAATCACACTCGGTATGTGATAGGGTCAGTATCACGGCAGCCGTCGGTATGTGATGGAGTCAGTATCACGGCAACCGTCGGTATGTGATGGAGTCAGTATCACGGCAACCGTCGGTATATGATGGGGTCAGTATCACGGCAACCGTCGGTATGTGATAGGGTCAGTATTACGGCAACCGTCGGTATGTGATGGGGTCAATATCACGGCAGCCGTCGGTATGTGATGGGGTCAGTATCACGACAGCCGTCGGTATGTGTGGGGTCAGTATCACGACAGCCGTCGGTATGTGATGGGGTCAGTATCACGACAGCCGTCGGTATGTGATGGGGTCAGTATCACGACAGCTGTCGGTATGTGATGGGGTCAGTATCACGACAGCCGTCGGTATGTGTGGGGTCAGTATCACGACAGCCGTCGGTATGTGATGGGGTCAGTATCACGGCAGCCGTCGGTATGTGATGGGGTCAGTATTACGGCAACCGTCGGTATGTGATGGGGTCAGTATCACGACAGCCGTCGGTATGTGATGGGGTCAGTATTACGGCAGCCGTCGGTATGTGATGGGGTCAGTATCACGACAGCCGTCGGTATGTGTGGGGTCAGTATCACGACAGCCGTCGGTATGTGATGGGGTCAGTATCACGACGGCCGTCGGTATGTGATGGGGTCAGTATCACGACAGCCGTCGGTATGTGATGGGGTCAGTATCACGACAGCCGTCGGTATGTGATGGGGTCAGTATCACGACAGCCGTCGGTATGTGTGGGGTCAGTATCACGACAGCCGTCGGTATGTGATGGGGTCAGTATCACGACAGCCGTCGGTATGTGATGGGGTCAGTATCACGGCAGCCGTCGGTATGTGATGGGGTCAGTATTACGGCAGCCGTCGGTATGTGATGGGGTCAGTATCACGACAGCCGTCGGTATGTGATGGGGTCAGTATCACGACAGCCGTCGGTATGTGATGGGGTCAGTATAACGGCAGCCGTCGTTACTTCTGATGACATTTCCTTGTATCCACTTCAAGCTGGGGCGATCTGGGGAACGTGGTCAGTTATAACCGGCATCCTGATGCGGATTCGAACCCAAGACCATCGGGCAGGCAGTCGAACTTTATGCCACCACGTTAGCGCGGCTGCCTCTCTACAGATGTGACGTTAGAATACTGGGTTAGGGGGGGGGGGGGGGGGGGGCGAGACATCTCTTAATGAGCCTCAATCTGTTCGATGCACTGTTTTCGGGAATGAGACGTCACGATAGCCAATGCATCAGACTTAAGGGACTCGGTCCTCCAGCGGATTCTCAACCAACCAACTATTCAACAACAAGACGAAGTTCTGCTCGGACTCTCCACTCTCTTCCCCTACATGTTTCATAGTCTTGTAAAATTAGGAGGTACTAAGTCAATGCATAGTAAGTAAGTTCAGGACCGCTTTTGCACGAATTCAGTTGTTTTTGGAAATATGGTGCTAGCCCTATATTTTACAGACCAACTCACTGGATAATATGCTCAATATTACGCTGGTGGCTTTACCTACCACATTATTTTTTGGTACCCAGTTTAACTTGGATCCACCTATGAGCCCCGTCAATGTTGAAATACCACTTGAATGCGAAATCCAACCCGTGACCACCTGGTCGACAATCCAGCAGGCTAGACAGGCTACTTTACACCTTTATTTGCCACGGCTAAGGCATTGCATACCACATATAGGAGGGTAAGTTAATAAGTAAGTCACAAATGGCTGCAGAAAACTAACTAAATATGATAACAACATGAACCCAGTTTATTTTTATACATACATTGTCCCTTTATTTCTCAATATAATTTCCACCAACATTGATGCACTTATCACAACGTTTTATCAGTCCTTCCAAACTGGCAGCATAGAACTGCATGCTCTGTTTTCTAAACCACGTTTTCACTTCACAGTCAACTTCGGCGTCATTCGCGAAATGTTTCCCGCCAAGGTGGGTTTTCAGTGTTCTTGCTGACAAATATTTATCCCGTAAAGCTGTGCATAGCTGGGTAGAAAAAAAAATGCGAGCACGAGTCAATAAGTAAGTCACACATTTCTGTGGGATGGCAGGTAAATGAAAACAAAGCACGCAGTTCTGTGCAGCCGGTGTAGGAGGACTTATAAAACGATGGGGTAAGTGCATCAATGATGGTGGAAATTATGTTGAGAATTAAAGGGACAATGTATGTATAAAAATAAACTGGTTTAAACTTGTTATCATATTTAGTTATTTTTCTACAGCCATTTGTGACTTACTTATTAACTTACCCTCGTACTTTGTTTTTAAAATAGAAATTCACATGCGCTTGTGACTTCCAGTTATTTTCGCCGCGTTCCATGGTGTTCTGACCCCTGCGTTGTGAAGTCTACTTGCAGATTCTATAAGACACACTACACTTAAAAAATAATAACTAATCTCATGAATGTTGTAGAGGCTATTTACAAAGTTATGCAACCAAAGTGATCGCATATGTTTTTACTCTAATAATTTTATCCATAGCAGTTAATCTTGCCTAAGGATACGTGCACTCGCTCTTAAACTTCCGTGCATAGTTGGCGAGGTAGAGTATTGAATCCCTAGATCGGCATTAGTTAGTTAGTCGCGGTTCCAACTTCACGGTAATGGCATTATGCTCCGTTCCTGTGCCAGTAAATATCACACAAAATGCTCCTCACTGCTCCATGTGGAAAGTGATTTTTAGCAAACTCCTCATAATGTGGCTCATTATGCTAATTGTTCGATGTTTATTACATTCCTAGGTCCATAATTGCTTTGATATTGCTATAAATATAGATTTACATAATTCAAGAGGTGCATATTCAGTATCATATATTGTGTTCATCAATCTGATGACTTACTAAACATGCTCCTTTATACGTATTCGGTCTTGAATAATTGATATACCATCTTGCGGAAATGTTAAATATGGTAAATTAAATATATATAAGTACAATGTATATATATATATATATATATATATATATATATATATATATATATATATATATATATATATATATATATATATATATATATATATATATATATATAAATAAGTCAGTACAAATGTTTCAAAGTTTGAATTCCAATTCCAATTTTCAAAACAAAAATTCCAAATTCGGCCTCGTTCAACCTGCCTTTTCAGCTGTGGTTATTGTTGAGGTATGTGGTTTTTGTGGGTTCATTCACCCTAATTCTTGTCCTGTGCGCTCTTACGAGTGAGTCCTCCCTCGGACTGGTTATGTTGGTTTGTGTCTGACGTCAGCTGGGGGGATCAGTCGGCGGCTATTCTTTAGGCTAGTCTCCTCTGTTGATTTTGTTTGTCAGTGTTGGCTTAGTGGTAGTCCTTATCGCCTGGATAGATACGTCTGGCGTCGTATTGTGATGCGTAGATCACATTCCGCGTCGTATTTCTTCTTTGTCTTTCCCTCTCGAAGTATTTATCCTCCCACTCCTGGCTGGCAGCTTCCTGGTCTTTCTCTTCTTGGCTCCGGTTATCTTCACCTGTAGTCGGTAACCTCCTCTTGGCTTTCTTCAGGTGGCTGGCGGGATTCTAGTTTTCCTTTGAGTGTCTTGGGCATAGTTGCTGGACTACTGGCTTCAGCTTGCTATTTCTGATTGGTCTGTGGCTTGGCTCCATCCTGTGTCTTTTTGCCTCCTTTTTTGTGAAGTGTCTTGATAAGCTTTTCGATGTTTTCTTGTTGATCTTTATCTTGCGGTTTCTCTGTGTTCTTTTCCGTGTCTTTTGCTAAATTAATCTGGGTTGAATCCCTTTCAGTTCTTAGCAGTTCTCTCTCGGCTTTTATTGCGTGTAAGATCTCTTCATTCTTCTTTGCCGTCTGGGTCATGTGCTCCACCTCTTGTTTTATGTTTTTGTGGAACTTCTTTATTTCAGCAAGCAGCTTTTCATCGGCGCTGGTCGGAGCCGGCGTCAGCAGTGCCTTGACTTGTTTCTTCAACTCGTCTATCTGCTTTTGCAGTTGATCTCTTTAATCTTGTGCTTTACCCATGGCTGTCTCGCCCCTCCTCGTTGCTTCCTTGAATGGTGTCTTTATGTTAATTGCGATCTTTAAGGCGTCTCTGTGTCGTTGCAGGTACGAACAGCCCATGTATCTTGCCCCATGCTTGCCCAGGCAGTTGGCGCACTTTCGTTTGTTGTTGGGTGCTCAAAGTTTGAATCGATGTCAGAAACACCCTGACTACCTATAACTACCACGCGTGTCCGTAAAAGACATCAAAATTCGAACATAAATAGTCCTTTCATATTAATGGCTGTGTAGTGTGTTAGTTTCATATCATCTACAGGGCCTCGCAATCAACAAGGGCATATTTGGCTGGTTGTAATTTACTAGGCAAGTTTACATTAAGTAGTTTGCCATTGATATCTGAACGACCGACGCTCATACCATTGTTAAAAATCAACACAAGGCAGTCTGCTTCTAAATCGCTTGCAGCTGATTTCGAAGGCGGTATTTGGGATTACGAATCGTGTTCGCCACCCCTTTGCCACAAACTCCGCCTATGGTGTATATACATGTATATGTTTTTGACTGTAATTCATCATTACTACAATTCGTTTAAAATGTTTTCAGCTCAGCATTAAATAATTAATAATTTGTGTATGTTTTTTTTTTTTTTTTTTTTGCGCTACGTAGTGTGCAGAATTTGTTAAACGTGTCTAGTGTGGAATAAAATTGTGATCGGCCATCTGTTCCTCCGTATGCTTATTAAATGGATGTATTGACAAGTGTGCAATGAGAGTTGTGGCAGCCATGACAGAGTCATGCTTAGTCGCTCGCCTGAGGCCCGGTGGTCTTGGGATATGTTGTTTGTCCATCAAGAATGATGATGACCATTCATTTCAATGAAAGTTAGGCGCCTTGAGTTCTAAGATGGCTAGTAATGCCTATTTTGGCTCGAAATATTCTTTGACAATGTGGGAAAAGAATGCTTGACGTTCCAAGAGGAGGCTCTCCTGCGGTGATTTTTATGTCCAGCCTGTTTAAATTTTTTTCCCCACAACTCGTGCAGTCCTGTTTGCTTCACAAGTGACTGCTCTCTAGCATAATGATGGGCTTGGGATCTAGTGCGTATCTCTCTCATTTAAATAGACCTGGGCTTCCAGGTCAACCCAGCCTAAAATAGGTACCAAGAAATGTCTTGTGAAGTAAAGGTGGCCGGTGTGAGCACATCAAACATCGAGTGCTGGTTGGTCGAGAAAATGTGGGTATTTCACCATATGCCCAATACAACTTTAGGCGTGTAATGGGATCCTTTACTTAATACCCCCTCAAGTGGATCAGTAAATTATATAATGGCCAAGGACTCAATGCCTAGAAGAGGCGTCATCAGAGGGAAAAGCAACCACAAAATCAGTTGGTCATCTCACTTCTCAATGCCTTAACTAAAATGTGTTACAGCCTCATATTTCTCTTCTGTATGACATTACTTGCCGGTCTCCCTGGCTTAGAGGTTAGCGAATTTCCCCGTAATCTCATATATTCTCGTGAGTAACATAACCTGCGCGAGAATCGGTAGCGGTTCTCGCAGTGTTGGTGACTTACGGGATATGTGAGCCGGCCGCTCAGAAATATTGCCAAGAAATCAACAATCAGCTGAAAGTTGTTGATGTTGACAGTGATCCTGTAAAGGATATGCGACCAACAAATAAATGACATTACTTACCGCAAGATCGCCTTTACCTTCAGTTTTAAATAACACCGTAGATTCTGGTTAATGTTTAAATTGATCCTCATATTTCGAATTTCGTAATGTAGATAGTCAAAATGTTGTGGACATATTATGAGAAGAAATGGATTGGAGAACTTAGTGACAACTGGCAAGATCGAAGGGAACAGACAAAGAGGAAGACCGAGAGGAAAATACCTGGATGGCTTGGCCACATGGCATGGATGAGACAGGAACACTGAGCTGTTCCACGACTCTGGTGATCGAGTGAAATGGCGAGTCATGACCACCCACGCTTTCCGGCATGGCACAAGATTGATTGATGAATGTCTGTTTCCTTAAATGAAATAAATATAATGTCCGAACAAAGATTGTTTCCTCATATTTGTTTCTCAATTTTGCTGAGGGATAACACTTGAAATTGGACATTAGATAGTATATGCGTTCTTGTATATGTTTTTGATCACACTCCAATAAAGTGATGAACAATAAACATTTAGTTGTGAATCCCACCTTTTCTGAGCACATAAATTGTTTATTGATGTAACAGAATGAAGGTGTAAAACTGATTTACTAGGTTTACAATGTACTTTGTCATGTACTAACTAATATGTAATATAATAACTAATACGAATAATGGTTTTCTAAGTAACTCATTCAGTAACAAGAAACTGAATGTAACGTGATCTTTTTGCATCTGATACGAATAAACTCATGGTCTTAGCTCTGGGCTATAAGGGGATCATAATGTGAGATTCAACAACCAAAGTCGTCCATTGTCTTCTATCTTCAGAAATCCTTAACGCATAATTTGGTGTTTTCATTCCAAGATTGTTTTTGCTTGTCTCGTCTCTGTATGAGTTCAACTGTTCCGTTGACATTCATTTTCTTTCTAAGGCAGTTTTGACAGATAACATACCCAAACCAGCCAGACTTGGGACAATAGTCAGAAGTGATTCTTGTTAGCCCCCGTACGCGTTTATTGTCTAAATAAAGTAATTACTTCGGGTTGGTTCTGTATAGTATGGTCGTGAAGAGTTTTCTTTGCAGAACGTCGCTTTCATAACAGCCCGCCGTAATGTTGCTCGATCCCTTGCCATTTCTTCTCACTCACACACCTTCATGCCCGTGGTTTCTGATACGTCTTGTGTCCATCTTCTTGCTGGTCGACCACCGGGTCTTCTTACTATTCTTTCTAACCAAGTATGTTTAATATGTTTTATATAGCAGATAAGCACAATTCCACTATGCTATGTGTAGTCGAAACCCTAAAATGTAATTCTCCGCCAATCACGTAACCGTAGGTTCAAGGCATCATCCGTGCGTGCTATGAAAACTATGCATTTTGGTAATGGTTGCGTGAACAACGAAAACCAATTTGTGTACTAAAGAATGAGCTAGCGCATTCATACATGTATAAAAAATAACAAAGTCAATTGCTTCTTTAAAAAATGAACATCCAAGCAGATCTCTTTCAGAGATGTTTTTGTTACTGTGTGTCAATCGTTGCGCACAAGCCCGACAGACAACGGAAATTAGGAACATCCATATGTAATGTGATTATGCAGCGCCGTGTATATTTTTTGCAAGGTGAAATTGTTGGGGCAAGCTTCATTGCTCGGCTCAAACGTTCGCTATGTCCTTAACTGCTTTTGCTCGTTATTGCATCTCTTGTCTGTTAATTCCTCATTACGTTCGTTTGTAGACCCCTCCTCCTTCCCAAATATTTTGTAATTCGCTTTTGTTAGATTCCTATTTGCTTCCGTCTCATGCCTGTGCTGTTTTGTTTTGCTTTCTCATCTCTTAATTTTGTAAACACTTTATTTCCTATATTTTATGCGTCTGTAGATATTATTAACTCTCCCGAGTGTTCTTTAGTTACAATATTTCTTCTCCGGATTGTTTTCTTTAAATGTATTTGGTAATTTAATTATTGTAGTATTCAATTTGCTTAATTTTCTTATCTGGACTGTTTCGATTTACTGTTCATTCATATTTTCACGTAATTTAATGTTAATTTCACAGTGTTAACTCATTTTATTGTCATCTTCGTCCCCAATACATTTACTACAACAACTACTACCACCTCCACCACCATTACAACTACTACTACTTCTACTACTATTCCTACTAATGGTGCTGCTACTACAACTACTACTATTACTAATCATGCTGCTGCTCTTACTACTCTTATTACCCTACATAATTTAAAAAAATATAAAAGACGAGAGGTTTGACTCCATTGCATTGGGTTGTATCCAATATGGCTCGCCCTCTGTCTGCAGGGCGGGCTGCAGAAAGCGTCGCACAAAGCACGAATTCCGTAGCTCCAGCAATGACCCCCAGCAATCTCCTGAAAAAAAAGCACTCGTAAACCGAAAGACGTATCCTAAAATCGAACCCACAGCCTTCGGAGTGCGAGGCAGACGTCTTGACTACTTCACCGAGGAGACTCCCAAATACTACTACTAAAGATACTAATGCTGCTACTACTACTACAACAGCTACTAAACCAGCGAACACTACTACCACTATTACTACTACATATACTACTATAACCGCTATCTCAAAACCACCAATAACAATAACTACTACTACAAATACTACTGCAACTACTGCTACTACAACAATAACTACTACTACAACTACATTTGTTAATACCACCATAGCCACTATCAATTCTACAGATAATATGTCAATTACTCTTAAAGTACTAAAGGTACCAATACTATTTCCAACACTATCACTACTACAAATACATTTTCTACCACAGTCATCGCCATAACTACAATTACCACCACCACAATAATAGTTAACATGTTAATATGTTCACGAGCCGCTGTGGAAAACCGATGTGTGGTTGCACACCAACGCATTGGGTCTGGTTCAAACCACGAGTTTATGGAACATTGTCGAGGAAGACATAGAGAGAAGCTGAGCTGACCACCTCATCACATTATGACATGGTCTATTACAAGTGAATATCTACAGCAGTGTCTACCATGGGATAACTTGTAGACACCTTCTTCTCCTCTTGTCCTTTACATGACGTCGCATGTTTTGGTTCTTTGTGATTTACTAGGCAAGTTTACGTCCAGTAATTTGCCAACGCTTTTAGAACGTTAGTTAGTTGCATATCCTTTACATGACGTCGCAGTCAACCCCAGCATTTGTTGGATGTTCGTGATTTCTTGGCAAGTTTATGTTCAGTAGTTTGTCATTGCTTTCTGAACGACCGGTACCCATATTATTTTCAGACAAAATCAACACAAGACGGTATGCTGCCAAATCGCATGCTATGTTTCGAACGCGGGTATGTGGGATTACGAACTATTCCCGTAACACCTTCGCCATGGAGCAGGATTTCTGAACATTTGTTACTTGCATATTCTTTACGGACGTAGCAGTCAACCCCATAATATTTTGGCTGTTCGTTATTCCTGGGCAAGTTTACGTTCAGTAGTTTGCCACTGCTTTCCGAACGACCGGCACCCATACCATTTTATACAAAAATAACCAACGCAGATGTGTTTCAAACAGGGTATGCGGGATTACGAATTGTGTCCGTAACCCCTCCGGAAATTACAACCATTAAATAGCCTTTCTACGGCACGCCGAACAGAAGAATTGTCGCTGGATCAAGTATCCTTTCGACTTCCTTATATGTGTAATTGAATTTACATGTGTCTCAGTCTGTCGCTTTTCCCCCGTCTAAAATCGTCTTGCCTCCAGCAAGTTGAGCACAACTGCTGCCTTTCCTTTCATCTCTCGATTTAATTCATTCACAGTCGGTGTTCTTCCTGTCATCAAAATCTTGGTATCTCAATGCGTCACTTCCGGTCAGGCAAGGGGAGGTATAATACATTACTTAAATGATCGCATGTGTTGAAGAGATACTAAGAAAACGACAGAGTGGTAGTTATAGTTACATAGACAGATGCATAGACAGGAAAGTAGATATGTAGATATTTAAGTAGGTATGTAAGTAGTTGCCGGTCTCTTTGGCCGAGGGGTTACACCACTTTCTCCGTAATCCCGTTTATGACGCGGAATCTCGTAGCGGGAGAGAACTGGGAGCGGTTCGACCCCCGCTGGTGACTTGCGGGATACTGAGCCGGCCGCTCAGAAAGTAATGGCAAACTACTGAGCGTAATCTTGCCAAGAAATCAACAGACAGCTGAAAGATGCTGCTGTTGACAGCGATGTCCTGTAAAGGATATGCAAAAAAAAAAAAAATGTAAGTAGTTAGATATGTAAGTAAATAGGTAGTTTGCAATGTAGGCAGGTAAATAGCTATGTATGTAGGTAGATAACGATGTATGTAGGTAGGTTTGGTGGTAGGTCGAATGTAGATAGGGAGATTGGTAGCGAATACAGATAGGTATAGAGATAGGTGTTGAGAAAGGTAGCGAGGAAGGTAGATTGGACCTGAGAAAGTGAACTAGTTAAGTAGAAATGTTTGTAGGTGAAAATGCAGCTAGAAATGCAGGAAATAAAATAAGTAGGGAATGTAGTAGTTTGGGATTACGAGAATGATAGGGGTAATGAAAGATAGACAGATGGACAGACGGGTGGACGGACGGACGGACATACAGTCATGCCGACTAACCGACCGACAGACATACAAATATGGGTTTATTGAATGGCATGCCGATGTCAGTAGACAGCCAGCCAGACAGACAGACGGACAGAAAGACAGATACACCGACCGAGTGACAGACAGACAGACACACATACATATAGACATACGCACACACACACATACATATAGACATACGCACACACACACACAGACGGTAAGATAGATCGCGGGGGGTGAGTGGATAGATCGGTGGGCAGTTGGATTTATTGATGTATGGATGATTATGCAGGTTGATAAGTAGGTAGGCGGGCAGGTTGGCACGTAGACACTCATACAGACATACATACAAAAAGACGGAAGGACATAAATTCAACCACATAGATAGACATAGTCATACAGTAAAATAGATAGAAGGAGACAGATTTATGGACGAACGGACGGACTTTCGGTTGCATTGATAAATGGATAGGTAGATGGATGATTATGTGGATGGGTAGGTGTGTGTATATATATATAGATAAGAGCAATATACATTCTCTGTAACAGGGAAAAGATCTAGAAGCCATCACAACAGCCATCACATATTTTCCTCTCGTTTCTTCTGTCGGCTGTTGAGATTGCTCCTTAATTGTGTTTTGTAACCCTGTCCCAATATGTGGGAGACGCGATAATTGAGTTGAATATACACTGACACTCTCCCCCCGCCTAATCGCCCTCGTCGTATAATTTATTGTGCCGTATGACCCTAGAGTTGACCTATCCTGAAACGTGGGTATCATTAAAATGTCTGAAAGGTGAGGTGGACGACCTGATTCTTATAAAATCGCCCTTCGAGTAACTTTGATAGCGAAATTGGTAATAATATGACATGTTGGTACGGAACCAAGAAACTCTATATTGCATATCTTTTATCACAATATTCTATGCGAATATAATGAAGACACACCATATAAAAATAAAAATAAACTGGTAAAGTTTCCAAGGATTCAAACATTTCACTATCAACAATTATATTATTACATACAATAATCGTGCCATTATGTTCCTGAGACAAATGTTACGAATACCTTGGATTTCCAGAGTAACTAACGATTGCCAGGAAGAAGGTAATGACAGTAGAATATCTTCTTCTTCTTTGCGTTCATCCGGAGTGTTTTTTCAGATGTGATTGTGGTGTGTCTGTTATGCGCCCTTGGGCCGAAACCCGTAGGCCAACACATCCGACTATAGCGTGCTTTTTTGACCAGGTAGCATTCCTGGGAGACTCTCACTTTTGTGGTGCCATCTACAACCCAGCTGGCCAAGTTGGAACGGTCGAAGACAATGGTCATCCCTCAAAGGAAGGCAGGGACAGTCCATAGCATTTTCCGCCATCCAAGGTTGCTTCCATAGTTGCAGGGCCGACACATAGCGCCCTGGTACTGGGCTCACCGAGGGAATAGTCACGTCCTGCTCATGGCTGCTTTAAATCCTCACTTCCATATATTGGGCATTTCGTTCACCACGGGCCGTTCCCGCACAAACCAGACCTGTCTGCAGACGGTGTCCACTCAGCGAGTTTTCGGTTCAGACATGTGCTTGTCCTTTGTGTCCATCACTAGCTGTTCCAGGCACGAAGTACATTAGGAGAACTACCTAGTCAGAGCTGTTCCAAGCAAGAGCGGCATTCGGAAACTAGGTAGATTTTCCTAGCAAGAGGGAGACTAGTTAGAGCTTTTCCGGTCACGAAAGACATTTCACTCGGACGTAGTTGCGTAGTGCCATTTTTATTTTGCCGACCGTAGGCTGGCACTTCCGGCTTCAGCGGGCATTTTTAATGAGGTTAGCCTTCCTCAGGTTCGAGACAAGTTAGACTCTTATTTCGACTTCCACACAGCAAGCTTTTCCTTTGGTCTGCCACGTAATGGATTCGCAAGCCAGGCTTTCCATTTCGTGTCATCGAGACAATTTTCCACCTTTGACTACACTCACTCCATGAGTACGGTTAAAGACTTTCATCGGAACGTGCGACCGAGGTGTTTTACCACCTTTTAGTACTCGCTCACGAGGTAGGCTACATGTGCTGCCGGCTCAGCACCTTACCTCCGTACAGCAGTGAGCGAGAAACGGCCAGGCCCTCTCAGGATCCCTCATACTCCCCAGCTGAGAGCCTTCGGACAAGTATCTGAACTGGGCATGTAGCGTGCCCAGTATCTCACCTCCATTTATCGGTGGAGGCGTTTGTGTAAGTATCTGGACCAAGATTGTGGCTTCGTGCGCCTGAGTTTAAATTTTGACTGCTATCCTCAGTCTACCTGCAGAGCAGCAGGTTGTGTCTCTCTTAGTCTGGTCCCTATCCCAAGAGCTGTCCAATATGTAGTTTATATCCATTGGCACAGCGCTTGGGGTCAGTGGGACACTCAAGCTTCCCCCACCGCGGCAAGGTGGAGACACATCTGGGGAGACAGTAGAATATTAAATACATTCATTTTCTTTTAAACAAGAGAGAGAGAGAGAGAGAGAGAGAGAGAGAGAGAGAGAGAGAGAGAGAGAGAGAGAGAGAGAGAGAGAGAGAGAGAGAGAGAGAGAGGGGGGGCAGCTTTTGGTCATATAATGTGAAATGAAACATTGGGAGACGTGACGGCTGGAAAAGTCATTGGGAGAAGACACAGAGAAAGACCGAGAGAAATCATGTGGATGGGTTCGGGCTGTGGCATTGGGGAATACCATCAGCAGAGCTGAAAACTTGGAATTACGGAATGGCACGAATGCTCAAGCCAGATGGCAGGGCACATGATGGTGAATAGAGGATGGTAACTGTTGAACAAGAAAAAACTTTCCACAAAGCGGACTACCGAACGCGTGCTAAATTGCACAACTCCGAAGTTCCATCGAGGGGGGCCCTTGGGTGTCTGAAAAATTGCTGTCATGGACCGATTTACGGAATCTAAAAACCAATTCAAGACCACTTTAATTTACATATTACCGCAGACAATAATATTTCCTATTACAACTGAGAGTCACCTTATGATATATGAGCAAACTTAAGTAGTTATGCATAGTTTCACATGCTATTTAAATGCTCTACCGTGGTGCTCTGGTCGCTTTTTGCTATTGTGCATTTGTGCAGTAAAGATATGCTAACTTAATAACGTATGTTCATTTAAAGCATTCCCACTGACAGCAATCCTAGAATGTATTCATCTATGGGGCTGTGGGATCAACCCAACCTCGTAACACTGATGCTACACATGTTTATAACAAGGGCAGTTTGGGATGTAAAATGTGATTGGTGGATCGTATGACTAGGGGTGTACCGGATGGGTTATCAATATTAATCATTCCTCCCTTAGGAAGCCAATGAATGGCTCCGAAAACCCCCATCGCGGAGAACAAGACATAATGTATTCAAGACCTGCAAAATTTTTGTAAGAAGGGACCTCCTTTGGAAGGCGATATGATCAGGGAAATTATACCATAGACACCCAGAGGAAAATACCCTTTCCATATTGAATTATGAGTCTACGGGTATGGATCCTTCCCGACCATGATCAGAACTCAATGTAACATAGAATGACATAACACATGTGAACACTACTTTTAACAGAACTTCCACAAACTCCAGGTTTCAACGGAACAATGTATTGAGAACAATGTTGGACGATGGGGGAGAATTCTCAGTCTGACCTGGGGATATTAAATACCCCCCCCCCCCCCATCAATTACAAACACATGAATGGCAGTATTCAGTGTACACCACTTGGTGTTTTCCCAAACAAACCAATCCCCAAAGATATAAAATTATCAGCTCCTTAAATATCAAATCCATCTGCATATTGATAATACCATTCTCATGTGTATGTGTGTATGTGTGTGTGTATATATATATATATATATATATATATATATATATATATATATATATATATATATATATATATATATATATATATATATATAAACACACACATACACATTGGCACCTTGCCGTCTTCACAGACGATAGTTTGTGCTTTACAGAGGCATTATAACTTTTACCTATGGCGGTAGCGAATGTGACTGATAAGGCTAATTTGCGCTGTAAATGTCCGTTCACAGTGGGTGCATGTGAACACGTAGTCATTTCCCCCACCATGCACCATCTTACGTCTCACACGCTCGGTGTGTGACTTATCTGCAATAATTTTCTCCTTTGTCTTTATTCCATTTCTGATGTTTGCCCTCCGTGCAACACGCTTCAGGGGCGACTTGCTCCCTGTGTGCATTATCAATGCCTGTATCAATCATGTCCCGCTTACACACATCTTTGTATCGTAGTAGAGGCCGACCCTGAGAGCTCTTACCCATCTGTAATTAACCAAAATGATGTCCTTTGGTATTATACCATCAACCATCCTCCTACGATGTCCTATCCATCTAAGTCTACGGGACATGATTGAAGGTAACTTTATATTCATAGCAGATCCAGGCCACAAAGTAATGAGGCAGGTTGATCATTTCCTATCTCTTCCATTAATGTCAAGGACCTTTCCTTACACCTTTAGGTTCATTGGGCATACGGAGCTAGGACCCAAACGTGTTGTAGACCACTGGGCACGCGGTTGTTGATGGGCTTAATATCACTTCGGCCGCCTTCATACCTATGTTAAATTATGTCGACTTGAGAACACATGTCCATATTACATAATAGCCTTGATGCAGGTTCGAGTCTGTGGCCACCGGGCCAGCAGGAGAGCGTTTAGTCTGTACTCTATTTCAGCTCCCAAATAACAAGATAGAATTGAAAACGAGGCTGACAGGTGGGGTAATTAACTGCATTGCTCCGGGTTGTATCCCATATGGAAAGGCCTCTTTTTACATAACAGACTGATTATTTGGTTGTTTCGGGATTTGGAATTTAAATATTGAGCACAACCCACTACTGGCAACGCCGATCGTATTCTGGGATGAACTTTAGGCCTACCCACGTCAATATGGAAGCACTATACTCGAGTTTCGCTCTCGTTTGAGTTAGTTAGTAGTGCATATCCCTGATCGGATCCGGAAACAAGCCCCGGATCATTGGCGTGAGAAGCGGGTGTCTAACCACGCGGTACACGCTGGACACTCCAAATTATCACAACAGAACACCACAACGCTACCCATCGTAGGCTATGCTCAAGATTGCCCAATCGCCGCGACTGACGTCCGTCAATCTTTGTGGACCCGAACGATCAGGACTTCTCACTGGCAAGGAACATCAGGCCTCCTAAAATCTTGTTGATATATGTTGATAATTAATGTTGATCTGTTTATGCTTCATGTTGATAATTAAATCGTCACAGTTTGGAATTGGTTCTGCGTCAATTTTTGTTATGGCGTTGAGTTTTCTATAGTCAATGCGAAGACGAATTGTTACGTCCTCTTTCCTTAACAAGTACAATAGGAGAAGAGTATTCTGATTCAGACTTTCTGATTATCCCATGTCTTTCTAGGTCAAGAATTTCTTTGTCGAGTCCGTCCCTATATTGCAAATGAATAGAGTAAGGTTTGCACTTGATATGCGTGTCGTCTGTCACAGTAATGCGATGTTGTATTCTGTCTGTTTTGCCAGGTCTGTCAGAAAAATAGTACTGTACTCTTTTAGTCGATCTGTCAATTCTTGTGTTTGTGTGTCGGTAAGATTGCTACAGATCATGTCGTTTGTCGCCCCTGTGTTGTCGACTGCTGGAACGGGTATTTCAAGGTCGTCTGTGTCTGTCTGATTCACAACTGTCTTTGTAGCTGTTACGTCAACTGTGTCGTCTTCGTCTCTGCAGTAGTAAGGTTTAAGAATGTTAATATGGACAATTTTGTGTTTTCCTTTAAAAAAAAAATTTGCATAGTCAACCTTAGATATTTGTCTAGTAATTTTGAATAGCAATTGTCAGAAATTAGACAAAAGATCTTTATTGTCTGGTACATAAAGTAGGAAATCTTGTCCAGGTTGCACTAGCAAAGTTTCGGTACCGTTATTTGCATACTCTCGGTACACATGACCGCTTTCTTGTAACCTTAATTTGGCGATAGTACATGCTTTCACGATCTTGTCACGGGTGTTCATGACCATGACATAAGGTGATGTGGTTAGTTGATAATTAACGGTACCTGTCAGTAACTTGTTGTAAATAGTGAATGGTCCTCGTGGATTAGCACCGTAAACTGATTCAAAGGGAGAGAAACTAGCTTGTGGTACTTCCCTATAAGCAAATAATACAGCCGGGAGTAATGTATCCCAGTGTAATGGATTTTCTATTGTAATTTTGACTAGCAAATATTTCAAATCGCCATTTGTGTTTCTTTTTTTTTTGAACCTCAATTTGCTGACGGGCGATATGGCGAGGTGAAGCATTGTTTAATGCCTAATAATTGTGTTATAGACTGAGTCGAGTTCGCTATAAATTGTATTCCTCTATCAGATAAAATATTTTCGAGAAAACCGAAACGCGCAAAGATGTGAATCAAAACACGTCGGTAACATCTTTGGATGTGATTGTTTTTAACGGTATGGCTTCTGCCCATCTAGTCCACAAATCTACCATTGTAAGAATACATCTATTTCCTCTGGCTGTAACGTGGTTTAAAGGTACTACCATGTCAACAGCAACATTTTGGAATGGTTTTGAGGCCAGTTGAGTTGGTTAAACCTCAGCCTTAGTGTGTTCAACATAGAACAATTAGTATATTGAGTCACATCACAAAGATTTTGTTACGCATTATCATGCAAAGAGTGAGGAAGAAACTACAACCTGAAATAGGGGAAGAACAATGTTGTTTTGTAGAAGGAAAGGGTACAGTAAATGCTGTGTATATGCTGCGAACAGTTATTGAACGTGCTTTAGAAGTAAACAAGGATATACATCTTTGCTTTATTGACTACACAAAGGCTTTTGATAGAGTTAGACATGTCAACATTGTGGATATGCTTGCAGATCTACAAATTGATGGGAAAGACATTAGACTTATAAAAAAACATATATTGGAAACAACAAGCTGCCATAAGGATTGATAATGAAGTAGGACAATACCAACCTATTAAGAGAGGTGTTAGGCAGGGATGTGTAATGTCTCCAGATCTTTTTTCCCTATACAGTGAAAGTATTTTCAGAAATGTAGAAGACCTAAATGGAATCAGCATTGGAGGACGAAACATAAATATCATTAGATATGCAGATGATACAGTATTGATTGCAGACAATGCACAGGATCTGCAACAATTAGTAGATGCTGTGGTTGTACACAGTGAGCAGCTGGGGTTGGAATTAAATTGCAGGAAGACACAGGTTATGGTCGTCACTAGGAAGAACGAAGTACCACAATGTAATATACAAGTAAATGGGAATATTCTTCAACAAGTGAATCGGTTCAATTATCTCGGAACAGTCATAACATCTGATGGCAGATGCCTTGAAGAGATTAGAACAAGAATCGCCATTGCGAAAGTAGCCTTTAGCAAGATGAAAAACATTCTGACCAATAAAATGATGTCAATTGAAACGAGAAAAAGAGTGTTGAGGGGATACATAGAGCCTGTTCTTTTGTATGGATGTGAAACTTGGACAATGTGCAGTCAAGCAGAAAAACATCTGATTGCTGCAGAAATGTGGTTTCTGAGGAAAATGCAAAGAATACCATGGACAGATAGAAAAACCAATGACCAAGTACTACAAGAGACAAATGAAAATCGTAGATTGATTAGAGAAATTAGACGTAGACAGTCAAATTTTTTGGACATGTTATGAGAAGAAATGGACTGGAGAACTTGGTGACAGCTGGGCAAGATCGAGGGAACAGACCAAGAGGAAGACCTGAGAGGAAAATACCTGGATGGCTTGGCCACAGTGGCATGGATGAGACAGGAACACTGAGCTGATCCAAGACTCTGGTGATCGAGTGAAATGGCGAATCATGACCGCCCACGCTTTCCGGCATGGCACATGATTGATTGATTGATTAGTGTGTTTCTCCCTTTTTTACAAGTTTTTGACATATTGTACATGACCAGCAATATTTCTTAATTATACTACATAATTTTGGCCAGCAAAATTGTGTCAAAACTCTGGCTCTAATTTTTTTCATATGCCACATGCCCAGCGAATGGTGAGTCATGTGTAATTTTAGTACTTTCTTGTGGTACTCTTTGGGTAACACTGTTTGTTATACAACATTATTATCTCTATTATAGAATCTGGTCAAGATCCTATTATTCAATTTGAATTACCATGAAGCGTTCTTTGCTTGCTTCGATTTTTCACCTCTAAGTATAATATAGCTGGATACGGTTGGATCTGCGTGTTGCGCCTGAATAAACTCTTCTGCATTTTTGGTTTTAACTACACCGCTTGGGGCTATTATTTGCAGCGACTCAGTTTGATAGTCGTTCTGCTGTTTTGCTGTCGTGGATCTTGTGACTGCGTTAGCCTGTAAATGTTCTCTTTCCCAGGCTTTTATTTGGTCTTCAGAACAATTTCTTACTTCTGGTAAATTTCCAACAATTAAATCACAGCAGGGTCGATTTAGCACCGCACAAATAATGTTGGCCTGTGATGAAAGGCGTTTTGATATATGCCATAGCTAATGGGTATTTTTCAATGTTGCCTGCAAATGTGCGGCATGTAACGAATTTGCCTATGTAATCATCTTTGTTTACAAATGCTTTGCTGATACCTGTCTAAGTCGATACGGAATCACGGAGGCTTTTTACAGGGCTTGTTGTTGATAATCCCATTATGAAAGTCAAGTTTCCCTTTTAAGGAAATGACTGCGTTAACATCTTCATATGTGGATGGTATAGTATGGCCACATTCTAAAATGCCATCTGCATGGAATTTGTCACATGTTGTACATTTATCAAAATTGAACATATCAATAACATTCAATGAATTTACATCTTGTTGTTTAGTCTCATTCTCACACTCACTGTCTGAACTTGGTGTTTGAACTAGTACAGCGTTCACTATTTTTAACATCTTTTGACCTTCACACTGGGCAGAAAAGTGCCCATAACTGTGACTAAAAGAACCATTTAGTAGCCCGTTTATTTTGGCTACGTTTAGCCTGCTGTTTATTGACCATAGTTTCTGAATGTAATTTGTAGTTTGATTCTTGTCACACATAGCGTATTGGTCGTGTAGTAGGTGACAATACCTGCATGGTGTTACTTTTACTTTTGGTTTGTTCTTATAGGTAAATGGTTTCTTAGTGTTACTCATTGCAGCAGCTGCTACATTAATTTGGTCAGAATTTAGAGTAAAAATATCTCAGTTAGCTGTGAAAAAAAGCTGAACCTACTCTGTTCCATCTGTTCTATACTTTTACAATCTCTTTCTTGAAGGAACTTTGCGAAAGCAGTGGGTAATGATGTAATGATTTTATTTCTAATCATAAGGTCTTTTAAAAGTTCAAAACTAGCTTCAACCTTAGCTGCACTCAACCATTTCGAAAAAAAATATCTTGAACTTTCGAAACGTAAACATTGAACGTTTGATTTCATTTGGAGCTTAATTTAGAAAACTGTAACTGGTACCCAGCAGCATCAAGCAAAACATGCTGCATTATCCGTTGCTTAATGTAATCATAGCTTCTTCTCAGTTCTTGGGGTATTGTTTCAATTACCTTTAACGGTTCAAGAGCTAAATTACGCATACAAATCATGGACCAATGATCTTTCTCAATCATGTGATATTTCATGAGAGTTTCAAAATTTTGTGTTCAAGCTGAAATGCTGTCACCGGCACAAAACGGTTTGACAATGACTTGATATTTTTTAAATGTTTGCTCTTTATCTTTGCTCTTTAATTTCTTCGTAGCAATATATATTTGCGATTCAATTTCAAGTTGTTTCATTTTAATCTGTGTCTCAGATTCTCTTTGCCTTTGAATGTAACTCTAATTATTTGTCTTTCGTCTGTAATTCTATTTCTTTCTCCTTAGCTGCCAATTCTGCTAACTGTTTTTTGTGTTCGCGTTCTTCTGCTCTATCGTGACGTTCTAAAATTTCCCTAAATTTAATTTTACTCCATTCTGCTAACTTATCATCCGTGTATCTTAGTTGTTTACCTGCTTCTATACAGTCTTTTAATGTTGACATTTTGACAAATGTTAATTAACAGTGGATATCGTAATAAACAATGGGTTATTTCCCTTACGTCAATTTATAATAGCAATGATTATCTAATACAATTTTACATCAGTAATAAAATTAGTGCCTGCTTAGGTCGGCACTTAAAAATAAGAGAGATATTTAGCTGATTTAGGAATCTTGTCCTGCACCACGAATGATCACCAGCACTTGAGTTATAATTTCGTAAAATCTGCTGTGGATAAAGTACAATATTAGTATCGTTGGAATATTCTGTCAGTCGGGTGTCAAGCGTCTAGAGAGAATTTGTTTTTGTTAGTTTCGTGTAGGCTGTGTTGTTTGAGCGTGTCCGTCGTTGGAAAACCCCCACTTTGTCGTTGCAATGTATCAGTTTCTTGTATTGTCTAGATAAGTCGGGTCGTTTATTTCGTATTTTACTTGATTAACCCAAGACGGTACGAAGTTCCCCCATGTTTTTCCTGTCAACGTTTCACGTCGTGCGTTTGTCTTGTGTCGTGACAGGTAATTAATACATACAATAGAGTCGAGTGACTACAAATAACATGTAAATACTTTTAATAAATAAAGTGAAGATTATCACAATATGATTACACAATCTGAATATCAATCAGTAATGCGCTCGCTCGCTCACACCATAGCATCTCAACTCACACAAACTAGCGCATACGCAGTATCGTAAAGTAATGCTTTCAGTGCTATCAAACAATTGTAGAGCTTATACAGTTCACTCGCTCTAGCCAACACACGGACACATCCTCTCTCATTCACAGTCCAGTCTCGTCTCCCTAGGTTTCGTCCTGGGTTTAGCGTCACGTGGTCTCTGACCGCGTGCCGTCTCAAGGTCCTCGTGTCGGCTCAGGCTAGTCGTGGTCTCTAGTGCGTCTTAGGAAAGGGATCTCGTTCTGTCCTTCACCTCAGGTCAGTCCGTCCGTTACTGACTGTTGTCTCCTGTAATACAGTCTAAGGGTGACCTGTCCTGTACTGTCCTGTCTATTATTCCCATGTCCTGTCTACTATGTCCTTCTCTGGGCTCTGTCCTCTCTATCATGTTCCCGGGACGCTGACACCCGTATAACTTATGTCCTTAAGGTCCAAGCTTTACACATATATAACTGATGTGCTTAGTTCCAAGCTTTACACCCGTGCAATGCTTTGTGTACTCTATTCCCTTTAAATATATAATTATTTGCATTGCTTTAGTTATTGCAGAGCACTGTTTATTCTTCTAAATTTCTCTCTCAACACTTTCCCATCGCCTGTCAGCAGTGTTCCTGGATATTCACAACTGCATACGTTCTGCAATTTCTCTCCTTTCACAAACATGTCTGTGAACATATTTATATTAATGTTGTCATCTTTTCAGTGTCTGTTGCATTTGCATGTGCATTTTGGTTTGAATGTTGATCTCACGCGCTCTGCTTTTATATGTCACTTATTCTCTCTCTCTCTCTCTCTCTCTCTCTCTCTCTCTCTCT
The DNA here is from genome assembly GCA_014155875.1 of Cepaea nemoralis. Taxonomy (NCBI): domain Eukaryota; kingdom Metazoa; phylum Mollusca; class Gastropoda; order Stylommatophora; family Helicidae; genus Cepaea; species Cepaea nemoralis. The sequence goes on from JACEFZ010022565.1 coordinate 99,565, forward strand.
CTCTCTCTCTCTCTCTATATATATATATATATTAGATCAATACGGTAAGAGCGACACTCTCTCTCTCTCTCTCTCTTCTCTCTCTCTCTCTCTCTCTCTCTCTCTCTCTCTCTCTCTCTCTCTCTCTCTCATTTTACATTTCGCTTACTCAAACACTCACTGACTCTTTCAAACACCCCTTCTCTCACTTTCTCTCACTCCCATATACTCTCTCAATCTATCTCCCGCTGCCTCTAGCTGTATGTCACACTCTCTCACTTTCCAACACATACTTAATCTATGTCACCTTCTCTCATCTTCTATTTGTCTTACGTTTTTCCAGGCTCTCCCACACTTCCTCTAACTGTAATATTCTTCAAAATTTGCCTCAATCTCTTTCACTTTGTCTCACGCTGTCTCATTTTCTGTCTTACTCTCTCCCATACACTCGAATACACTCTCTATCTCATTATGTATCTCTCTTAATCTATCTCATACTCTGTCTCTCTCTCTTTCTCTCTTATATCATTCTTCTAAATTCTGTCTCATTCTACCTTTCACAGCCTCTCTCTCTCTCTCTCTCTCTCTCTCTCTCTCTCTCTCTCTCTCTCACTCTCTCTCCCTAACTCTATATCTCTTTCTCTCGTTCATAGCCCTTCATTCTCTCTCATTTCATCGCCCTCTCACTCACTATCACTATGCCTTATTCTCTGTCTATCTCTGTCCCAATTTATTTCTCTCTCTCTCTCTCTCTCTCTCTCTCTATCTATCTATCTATCTATCTATCTTTTTCCTCTCCGATCCAGACTATCTCTGACATTTACACACAAGAAGAAATGCCATTTAACCCCGCAGGCGCTAATCCGACTATCGTATGTCATCTACGCACTTAAAATGACACAATCGTTGAGCTTTAGTAATCAACTTCTCAATGCAATCCTTTAAATGGTTGATGGTTTATATTTGTCGGACAGAAAGATAAAGAGCTAAATGTAACCATTATTCCAACCACGACACACTCATCATGGAGAGATGATCGGTAATCATCGAATTAAAGGAATGATCGATAATACATTGTAAAACACATGTATGTGAGTGATTGGATGACATTTAAAGGTACCCCAACCGTCATTAGCGTTCGTGATTCTGTTACAATGGACACACGCGGTGATTATTATAATGAGATACGTGATGGGCTTTCGTTGAGGACATCTACAGCTCAATCGTAAGAGGCTATGAGTGAAGATTGCCATGGGGCTAACATTTAAAAGCTTACAAACGGCGTGCTGTTTTTATGATAATATGATGTTTGATGAGACAATAACATGGGATGTGTATTCAACAGATTTTGTTGAGTTGTACTAGACATACGTCATGCATTTCGTGTAAGTCGATAGACGATTCTGTAATTAGATGTGGCTGCTTTCGAATGTAAATTATTCCCTGAATACGCAAGCTTTGTTTATGTTCCATCTATAATCATTGTGAGATGTCACGTTCTAACTGTCTCAGTCTTATTGTTATGGTAGTTGACATGGCAAACTTCAAACACTGGAATAATTATTAACTTTAGTAAGTGGATTAAAACACACCACACACCACACACACACACACACACACATACACACACACACACACACACACATATATATATATATATATATATATATATATATATATATATATATATATATATATATATGTATGTGCCGGTCTCTCTGGCTGTGGGGTTAAAACACTTTCTCTCTGTGGTCCCGTTTATCACGCAGAGTCTCGTAGCGGAGCGAGAGCTGAGGCGGTTCGACCCCCGCTCGTGACTTGCGGGATACTGAGCCGGCCGCTCAGAAAGCAATGGCAAACTACTGAGCGTAATCTTGCCAAGAGATCAACATACAGCTGAAAGATGCTGGTGTTGACAGCTAAGTCCTGTAAAGGATATGCTAAATATATATATATATATATATATATATATATATATATATATATATATATATATATATATATATATATATATATATATATATATATATCTTATCCAATTTGCTACATGCTATGTATACAATCACTCAATCAGGTGCCGTCTCCACAATGAAGGTTGGTACCTTGGATCGCCAACATACTCTCTCTCTCTCTTTCTCCCTCTCTCTCTGTCTCCTGTCTGTCTCTCTCTCTCTTTTCTCTGTCTCTCTCTCTCTGTCTCTGCCTCTGTCTCTCTCCTTTATCTCTCTCTCTCTCTCTCTCTCTCTCTCTCTCTCTCTCTCTCTCTCTCTCTCTCTCCTTGGATTGTACATTCTGTCGGACTGCCGTTCGTCTTGATGTTGTTATCTAACTTGTATCGTTGTCTACCTCTTGCTCACCTTTAACTTCATCCTCCAGATTTTCAAAATTGCATTATTTCCTATCTCGTGTGTCTAATAAACAGTTAATTTTGTTGGTTGTTTGTGAATCCGGTAGAAAACAGTGAATTTTAACTCTTATGTCCGAGATATTGGCGTTCACCTCTCCTGTAACCAGAAGCAGGTTTGTATCTATTGGGGAGAGACTTTTGTCTAGACCGCACCATGGTACCATCTCCATTGCGACTAAGTTGCTTTCCCTCTTCAAATTTCACATCTGCCGATAGGCATATTAAGATTTAAAGCATAATAAAATGTAGCCAGGTCGTGCTTCAGCACATCACACACAGCCCAACTGGGAGTAAACCTATGCTAATCATGTTTCTTCCGCATCTCTTAAGTATTTTATTGCCAAAAGACACTCAAGCAGCCGGAGAGGTAAACCCAGTCAACAAACACCAGCAGAAAACGAACACATCTGCCGAGAGATGCAAACATCGCACTTCTGCTGTAAACTAACACAACGCAACTGCACCTAAAACAAACAATAAACTATCGAACGAGCGAAGAAGAAGAAGAAGAAGAAGAAGAAGAAGAAGAAGAAGAAGAAGAAGAAGAAGAAGAAGAAGAAGAAGAGGAAGCAGCAGCAACTGCACGCCACACTATGCAATCGGGATGTATAAATAGACATCACTGCGAAACTGCTTGTGAATGAAAAGGGGACAACATCACACGCACAAACGCAAACACACATACACACACACATTCACAAATGTAGAAATTAGTCGATGTCATATGAGGGCTACAGGCCTGCCAACTGCATGCTCTTGATTCCACAGGAAATGACCACAAGTCTGTTATCTCTACCTTGACCATATGATAACTTTTGATAAAAACAGAAAAGCTAGAGTGAAGAAAGGAATGTCAGAAATGGCAAAGATTACGAAGGCAGTAAGACAAGCTATTCATGCCGAGAATGCGTATTACAGGATAGAAATGGTTACACACACGCAGCGACAACACAAAATGTCGTCGTGTCCGCAGAGCTTTCGACATAGAAGTAGAAAGTGTGCAATGGGAGCGCAGCCTTGGAAACAAGAAGCTGAATTAGCTGATGGGGAGATATCAATGGGGAGGATGATGTAATGATGTAAACTGAGCGAGCTATGCCGTGAAGTGATAAACTCAGTATAGTCATTCACAGCCGGACACGGGAGCAAGATAATCGCGGGGCCTCGGGGAGCAAATTCAAGCACGTCATTCAACATGGGGATAGAGGCGGAGACCTAACTGTTGCTCTGAAAGAGATTGCTATGAGTGTATTCCATTAGACTGTTGGGAAGGAATCTGTTATGTTGGAATCTGTAGGGATGGGATCTGTTAAGTTAGAATATCTTGACAATTAAACACGTAAATCCTGTACAGGAGACATTGACATATCAGCTCGTATGTGCTGTGCTGGACCCTGACCTGGTTATATCATTATACGTCTCCCTACAGATATAAAGTGACTTTACCGGGCTTGCATACGCCACTGGCTAATGGTCTTGGAGAGGGAAAGGAGTGCTCCACAATATATTTTCATAGTGGGTCGAGAGAAAATCATCCAGACCAACCTCACTTCCATAGGCCCAAGCTGTTTCCGGTGCTCAGTCGAATTGAACATAACATAAATGCATCAGACTTAAGTTTAAAACTAAGTCTTCTAGAGGGTTTATAACTAACCAATCAACCAACCACATCCAGGACGTATTGGCCATCAAGTCAAACTAAAATCTCACTGACATGTATAGTCTCCAGTATGATGTAAAACATGTACTTCAATGACAACGTTCGTTATTTTTGTTTCTTGTCCGCATGATGTACTCCTTTATTTGTCCGTATTTTATTTGTAAATTTCCAGTCTCCTGGGTTTAACCCAGTTCAGGGAAGTAATCCTTTGCGTTGTTCGTTTTTAATATATTTTTAATTTTTCGTTTTTGTTGTTAAGTTTGCAAAGACTTCTCTGGAAACGTTGGCGTGTATATGTATGCATTTATGTATGTGTTTAGATACACCTAATGCATCTGTAAGTTTTCCAGAAAAACGACTAACGAAACCGCAGCTCCGTTGACCACATATAAATTCCCAGTGTCCTCAGTGCTTTTATTTCTCCCTGTTGTTCTTCAACACCGACTTGTATTCGTATATGTTATCATCGGTTGCCTTCTCCTCTACGTTTCAAAAAGGAGGGTAACAGATCGCTTTGAGCATGCATTTCACAACCTCTTCTAGTTTATAGACAGATACTTAAAAGGAGGCAAATGCAAATTTGAATGGCTTGGTTAAGTAGCCATCATCGCGCAAATGTCTCAGTGCTAGATGAAACGTCACAGTGGCTTAAAAAGAACAGTGATGACAATAATGTTTCCCGGTAGACGCCTTCCAGCATGACGGCGGGACTAGAACATTAAAGACATACTTGGCTTGACAATTTATGAGGCTGAATTATTGAGCGATAGAGAACCTTGTCGGCGGGTGTTGTGATAAAAACAAAAAGGGGAGGGGGGGGGGTTAAAAACGAGAGGCTCAATGTTATTGAACTTGGCCTTGTCACATAGGAATCGGTCTCGCAGAGGGGTATGCTGAAACCGTGGCACAGAGCATGAACTCCGTATCTCCATCCACGGCTCCACACGCCGCCCCCCCCCCCCACCCCCTTTCTTATTTCTTTTTCTCATGAGTCTATGGAAACTGCACCCGTGAACTGAGTGATGTGTTCCGAGAACGAACCCCGAGTTTTCGGAGCGTGAAGCAGACGGCTTGCCCATTTCGGCTCAGCGCATCTCCAATGATGCTAGAGTTACTCCAAAGCAATGATAACGTCCTGAAAACGCCCTGCAACATGATGTTGATGATGGTAATAATAATGATGACGATAACGATGGTGATGACGTTGATGATGATGATGATGATGATGATGATGATGATGATGATGATAACAGTAGCATACGCCTAACGGGAACAAGTCTAAAGTTCACTATCACATTTTACGTCATCAGAATGTGTTGTCTTTAACAATGCTAGAAAGGTCATGCAAATGAAGCTTTCTAAGTGTCACTAGTCGACTAATCACAAGTCATAGCAGACGCGCCATTAATGTCTGAGTAGGCGGTCTAGATTATCATAATTTGTATCCAGCACAAACGTGGCTGTACTCAGGACATGGCCGCATGTGCTTCTTCCCCCAACAGAAGTCGAAGTATATATGTACCTAGACTTTAAGTGGTCAGTTGGTTATGCACGTCCAACGCCCGATCCTTCCTGCCAGTACCAAGTTAGATTTCTGTTTTTATCAGTCGTGGTCACATGAAGCCATCGATGTGTTTCCTCGTGCAACAAGCGATCATTTACAGAAAGTATCACGCCTTCCTTGCTCAATCTCAGTAATCCACCTGGAGGTCAACCAATCGGCCATTTTGTGTTTTTCCCCTTGAATGATCTCCAGGGTATTGTAAGAATTGTCTGTAAAATATAGTTTCAAACTTTTCGATGTTCTTTTCTATTATTTGTGAAATGGTCTATGATTCACATCCTCTTTTATTTACCAGGTAAAACATACATTTCTCAAAATGTTTGCCTGCATTTGTTTACTGACGTCAGCAATATGTTTCACATATTTAACTGTTGCAATGTCAGTCCCCTTCTTACTTCTTGTGAACAGTCCTAATCATTGTTAATTATGGCACCATGGTAATCAAACGGTTGCAGATTTAATGCAGTCATTGCTTACTGTAATTGTTTTGTTAGTAGATCACATCTTTCTAGTTTTCTCTTTTATTTTCCAAGAAAGATGTTGACCATGGCTGTTTCCTTTGAAAGGCAAGATTACATGTTCTCATCTCTTGGTACTACGTTCTGAAAGAAATTAAAACAATAATAAAGGCTTTATAAATTACTGCAACCAACCCACTACCGACAATAACGATACAGACTTCTGCAATATAAACATTGGAAGAACACGAACACTGATAACTGACAGCGGTACAAACAAGGATTTTCAGATACAAAAAGTGTTCACGTTCTTTTAGAAAACAAACTGGAATAAGGAATGATAAGCAATATATTGTTTTAAAAATTATGTAGGTTGGAAACATATCATTGGCACCTTGCCGTCTTGACAGACGATAGTTTGTGCTTTAAAAAGGCATAATAACTTTTACCTATGGCGGTAGCTAATGTGACTGATAAGGCCAATTCGCGCTGTAAATGTCCGTTCACAGTGGGTGCATGTGAACACGTGGTCATTTCCACCACCATGCACCATCTTATGTCTCACACGCTCGGTGTGTGACTTATCTGCAATAATTTTCTCCTTTGTCTTTATTCCATTTCTGATGTTTGCCCTCCATGCAGCACGTTCAGCAGCGACATGCACCCAATGTGAATTATCAATGCCTGTATCAATCATGTCCCGATACACACATCTTTGTATCGTAGTAGAGGTCGACCCTGAGATCTCTTACCCATCTATAACTTCACCAAAAAAGATGTCCTTTGGTATTCTACCATCATCCATCCTCCTAAGATGTCATATCCATCTAAGTCTACGAAGACTGAGCATGGAATAAACCGTCACACAACCTGATCTTTCCAATACTTCAGTATTTGTGATTTATTCTTGCCACTTAATACCAAGAATTCTTCGCAGACACCGCATATGAAAGCTGTTTAAACGTTTCTCTTGGTGTGAGTAAGTTGTCCAGGTTTCACTGCCATAAAGAAGAGTACTAAGGACACAGGCTTGATAGACAAGGACTTTTGTTTTGGCAGTAAGCTTCCTGTTCCCCCAGACTCTTTTTCTTAACCTGTTCATTGTTGTTGCTGCCTTACCAATCCGGATGTTGATTTCCTGATCTAGGGATAATTTGCTATTTACCACTGATCCTAGATATGTAAAATGGTCTACCATCTCTACTTCGGCGTCGTCAATAAAGATTGATGGTACCCCATGTGCACCTTGTGGCATAATCTGTGTCTTCTTTTTGCTAATTGTTAAACCAAATTCAGAACAAGCATTGGAGAATGCAGATAGTAGACATTGCAATTCTTCCTCAGAGTGGGTTGTAACTGCAGCATCATCTGCAAAAAGCGAACTCTCTGATCAGTACCCTCCTAATTTTGGTCTTAGCCTTCAATCTCTGAGCATTGTAGAGGCCGCCATCTGAGCGTGAGTGAATGTATATACCACCATCCTGATCACGAAAGGCATTTTTCAGTAGAAGTGAAATGTATATTCTAAAGAGGGTAAGAGCTAATACACAACCTTGCTTAACTCCACTCTTGATTTCAAACTCTTCAGAAGTTGCACCATCAAACTTGATTATACCCTTCATGCCTGTGTGGAACGATTCCACAATGGACAGAAGAGTTGGTGGGCAGCCAATCTTCTTTAGTGCCTTGAACAGACCCTCACGACTGACCAAATCAAATGCCTTTGTGAGGTCGATGAAGGCAATAAACAGTGGTTGATTCTGTTCACGGCACTTTTCTTGCATTTGTGACAATGAGAATATCATATCAATGGTAGACCGGTTCTGTCGAAAGCCACACTGTGATTCGGGGTAGACTTGATCTCCTAGGACTTGAAGTCTGCGCAGACAATTCTGGCAAATACTTTTCCAACAATACACAGAAGTGAGATACCCCTATAGTTGTTGCAGTCGCTCCGATCGCTCTTGCTTTTGTACAGTGTTATGATGCTTGAATCTTTGAAATCCTGTGGGACTTGTCCTTCTCGCCAGCATAGCTCTATTAGCTGGTGGATCTGTAGAGTGAGTGTGTCTTGCCCACTCGTGATAACCTCTATTGGAATCCCATCCTTGCCAGATGCAAGTTCATTTATATTACACTTAACTTCTGTTATGGTGGGAAGCGTGTCCAGGTGGTCAAGAGTTGGTAGAGCCTCTATGGCGTTGAGGGCATCATCCGCCAGTTTGGTCTCACTTGAGTAAAGCTCCAAATAGTGCTCTACCCATCTGTCCATCTGCTGTTTCTTATCAGTTATGATTTCTCCAGTCAAGGTTTTCGATGGTGCACTTATTTTGATCACTGGACCACATGCTTTCTTTATTCCTTCATACATGCTTCTTATGTTTCCCTTATCACTTGCGATTTGAATGGACTCACATAACTTGATCCAATAATCATTTGCACACTGCCCCTTATGATCCACAGTGCCGTAAACCCCTACGGCAGTTTTATAAATAGTTTCCTTAAGTTGACCCCATTTTTCATTTACTGTACAATTTTCTGGTGTGGTCAAGAAAACCCCTACATCTGGAACAAGGCATGCTGCAGAAGCTGCCGGATCAGCAAAGCAATGCTCTAACTGTCCGCCTGTCGGAGCTTCGATCCTAGACCAGCCGCCAACCAAGGCTTAGGACCTGGTCTGCCCTGCCATGACATTTTGTCTTTAGCTTGCATTTCCTCGCACCAGGGTAAGGCTGGTAATACCCTCCCTATTGCGCTCTTCTGCCCGAAGCCGTTGGAACAATGTGGGGTGTCGGGTTCGGTAAGCCCCGCCCTACGTTCGGCGCTAACAGAAAGCAGGTAGTACCGTCTACTGTTATATGGTAGCTCAGTCATATCTGACTAAGACCTGACAATCTGTTGGAAACTGACCTGTTGGACCTGACCTGTTGGAAACATAATTAACATTTTAAAAACATGCATCAGCAAATAGATATAGAACTAACGACTCAAAGAATAGACAACTTAAAAATATTACAAATAAAACACAACCAAAAAAAAAAAAATCATAATTACGCAATTAGATGCCAAATAAATCTATTTATAGCCTAGTTAAGGTTAAACAGGTTGAAGGTGTAATGTTTCTCCTAATTTAAAAAAAAAATGTGATGTGATCCTGGTATCACTCGACTAGCTTTCTGGTTTGTTTTTTTTCTTCCAATTTTTGGGTCTCTGAGATACATACCATATATTTTTATTTACGAGGTATTCACAGTAGTACGCCTTAATGTAATTAGTAATTACCTAAGGGCAAATTTGGCTTTGTGTGTGTGTTTGTGGTGAGTTTCTTGTTGTTTTCAGATGAAGGTTTGTCGCCGTAGTGACCTCTTATTATTGTGTTTTAATTGTATAAAGCAAAAATACACTTCCTTCTTTTCATTTGATCAACATTCTTGTATAAGTGCGAAACAATAGAAGGATTTGTGCATGCTGTTCGCTTGCCAGTTGTCATTACGTTTTCCAGTTTAAGTTTTCTCATAACGTGCCCAAAACATTCTGACTGTATACGTCTAATTTCTCTAATCAATTAACTGTTTTCATTTGTTTCTTGAAGGACTTGCTCTTTTGTTTTTCTGTCTATGCTTGGTATTCTTTACATTTTTATCAGAGACCACATCTCCATTGTCATAAACTGTTTATAAGCTTGTCTATTTGTTGTCTACGTTTCACATTCATATAAAAATACAGGTTCTATGTAGTAATTCAACACTATTTTTCTCGTTACAAATGTCATATTTTGTATTGGTCAGTATGTTTGTCATTTCAAAGACAAAAACTGGAACATGTTTACGACAACCCGAAAGATTTGCGGAAAAAGAGATAGGGGAAGACAGCGTGAGAAGATTCTTCTTCTTCTTCTTTGCGTTCATCCGGAGTGTCTTTTCAGATGTGATTGCGGTGTGTCTTAAGTTATGCGCTCTTGGACCGAAACCCGTAGGCCAACACATCTGACTTTTAGCGTGCTTTTTTGACCAGGTAGCATTCCTGGGAGACTCTCACGTTTGCGGTACCGTCCACAACCCAGCTAGCCAAGTTGGAACGGTCGAAGACTTAACGGTCATATCCCGCAAAGGAAAGCAGGGACAGTCCATGGCATTTTCCCTCCATCCAGGGTGGCTTCCATAATTGCAGGGCCGACACATAGCGTCCTGATGCTGGGCTCACCAAGGGAATCGTCACGTCCTGCTCATGGCTGCTTTAATTCCTCACTTCAATATATTGGGTATTTCGTTCGCCCCGGGCCGTTCCCGCACAAACCAAACAGGTCTGTAGATGGTATCCACTCAGTGAGTTTTCGACACGGACATGTGCTTGTCGTTGCGCCCGTCAGAGCTGTTCCAGACACGACGGACATTCGGAAAACTACCTAGTCAGAGCTGTTCCGAACAAGAGCGGCATTCGGAGACTAGGTTTTTAGAGCTTTTCCTAGCACGAGAGACATTCGGACAGGACATTTCACTCGGAACTAAATGCGTAGTGCCAATTTTTATTTTGCCACCCGTAGGACGGCACTTCCGGCTTCGGCGGGCATTTTTAATGAGGTTAGCCTTCCTCGAGTTTCGACGCACGTTAGACTTATTTTTGTGATGTCGCCAACATCTCAGCTGGTCAAGATAGAACGATAAAAGACATCACGGTCGACCCTCAAGGGAAGGCAGGGGCAGACCATGGGCATTCCCTCGCTATCCAAGGAGGCTTCCATAATTGCAGAGCCGGCACATATTGCTCTGAGACTGGGCTCACTCGAGGAGTTGCCTCGTCCTGCTCAGGACTGCTTTAGTTCCTCACTTCCATGTGTTGGGTATCTCTCAAGCACACACCAGGAACGGTCAGTCTGCAGGCGACATCCACTAGATAAGCTTTCGCTTAGGACTTCGGGCTACGCGATGGATTCGCTAGCCGTGCTTTCCATTTCGTGTTATTGAGACGTTTTTCCACCTTTGTCTACTCTCTACGAGTGAGAAGATTCATGACAGAAGTGAATTATGGCATACAACTTTTAAAAAAAAATATCAACTAAAAAAGTCAACATTTGCCATAGCAATTCTTGTTTTAATTTCTTCAAATCACCTCGCATCATATGTTATGACTGTTCTGAGAAAATGTATACCAATTCACTTGCTTAAGATTATTCCCACACACCCGTATAATACATTGTTGTATTTCATTCCTCTTAGAATTTAATTACAAGGCTAGTTATTCACTCTGCATAATAACCGTACATGCTAACCGTCGCAGTTCCCGTTCGTTGCCTGCAGTCAATATTGTATCATCTGCATGCCTTATTATTGATGTCAGTTGGAGAAGTCTTTGAGGCCACTAAGGCAGTTAATAAATAAATACACACATATTGTTTGGTGTTCATAGAAGTAGGGGTAATAAGTAGAGACTAGTGGTCGGTAACTATAGCTTTCAATTTTTATGTTGTCTAGTGTGTCCTCTTGGCTCTAACACTTACTCCTTCTTCTATGAGAGCCAAACAACACGAATGTATTTACTTATTATTGATGCTATGTCGCCCAACTGCAATTCCTGTCATATTCTCTAAATTCACTGTATAGAGAAAACAGATCTGAAGATATTATGCATCCTTGACGAACACCTCCCTTAATAGGCTGGTATTAACCCTCTTAATTATGAATTGTAATGGCAGCTTGATGATGATGACGATTATGATCATAATAATATGACTGCTGGTATGTTAATGTCTAATCCTAGCCATTACACATGGCATAGTGTATGCAGAGTTACAGGCCGAACATTGTTTCCCATTTAACTGTCATCACTCATGTCGGCTTTGAATTAAAGCTCAGCGCGTTATCTCTATACTGCGTTGATGTATATGTATAACGAGAACCTTTCTGCAATAAGATTACTGATCTCTCTAAGTTAACATACAGGGCAACCTTTCAGCGAGTCGACAGCGAACCCTGGAGGAACACTTTGTCACTGGTGAGGCGTTGTGAGCAGTGAAGGTGAATGGCAGAGGGCGAATTTTGCATCTATCCGCCATTGTAGTATTGGCACCAGGAAGACAAGAGGCAGCGCGTATGTTTGTTATTAGCATCATAATGGTGGGGCACTGACAGAATACCAATTTAGTTCTTGAGCTTAGCAGTAATGTCTGCACACATTATTTATTCTCGAGTAATTGAACGTGCGCGGCCTTAGCAGCTCAACAGGCTAGCATTCATAAGTCGGTTGAGAAGAGATTTATTTATTTGTTAGTTTTATTTCTGATTGTTTATAGTTGCCGGGTAATGCACATTCTAAGGCGTAGGTGTTTTGAATGCAACAGTTCTTCTATGTGTAGTACCAAAATTAAAGTTGTGAACGAACGTATATTTGTCTCATAGCGCAAATCCTGTCGTTGCATATTTGCTTGAGCGCTCAGCTGAACATATGCACTCTTATGACTGAAAGAAGAATGTCTTGGGTCGGAAGGCAAGAAAAGGGTGATAGTCGACATCAGATTGTAGTGGCCCAGTAGGTGTGAATACTCATCTAATGGCAATGGAAATGTAGTTTCTGAGGAACATGCAAACTGTTTTGGACACGTTAAGAGAAGAAATAACCTTGAAAACTTGGTGACAACTGGCAAGATTGAGGGAGAAAGAACAAGGGGAAGTCAGAGAAGTAAATATATGGATGCCGTGGCCGCATTCCATCGTCGGGACAAGAATACAGAGCTGATCCACGACTCTGGTGATCGTGTGGGATGGCAAAGCATGACCACCCACGCTTAACTATATGGCAAATGACGAAGACGATGACAATGGCTGCTCAGAAAGTAATGTCCTATTTTGTTTGCTTTGGAACTATTTGTTCAAAATACGAAAAATTTAGATTATATGAAGGAATAGTCAACGGAGGACTTAGCATCAATAATATATGACTTTTTAGATGTTACAGCGTTGATTGTCGACAATGAACAGATCTGTAGCATTTATTAAATACGGTTATTGCACACTGTGTGCATCTAGAGTTAACACTAAAATGCAAGAAAGCATATTTTGTAGTCATCTTCAGGAAGAAAGGAATGTCACAATGTAACATCCAAATAAATAGGACAATCTTAAACAGGTGAATCTGTACTGATATCTTGCAACAGTCACAACGTATGTTGAAAGGTGTCTTTTAGAGATAAGAATAAGAATAGCCATGTTAAAGATTAATTTTCCCAGATGGAAAATCACCACTGAAAAGTTGTCAATTGCGGTAAGTAGTAATATAGGATGGAAACGAGGAGTAAATCGGGAGATATGCTAAGAATAAAGAAAGAGGATCGGGAGGATCCGCGTTTTTTTTTAGCAAGTGCAAAGAAGGAGGATCGGGGGGATATAACTCATGAATAAATAATCGCCAGTTTTTGTGGTATTACGTCCCTTTTGGGGAATTGTATTTATTATTATTTATTTATGTATTTATTTATTATTTATTTATTTATTAAAAGTTTTAATTTAAAGATTACGGTTATTATTGAATGTAGTGGGTATGGCTTAGTGACATTCGTTGTTAAGGGGTGGCTGAGTTTAGGAGTAGCTATGTAAGTGCTTCTGAACACTATCATCATAACAGTTACAGATCTTCAAATGAAAACCGTAAAAAGGTAAAGATGACAGCTAGTACAGGTTGTAGTTGGTATGGCTTAGTAATATTCGTTGTTAAGGGGTGGCGAGTTGTGGAGTGGGTAGACAACTGCCTCCAAACACTATCATTATACAGTTTCAGATCGTTAAATAAAAACCTTACAAAAGTAAAGATGGCCGGTATTACTGGTTGTAGAGGGTGTGGCTTAGGGTCATTTATTGTTAAGGGTGGACGAGTGGTGCAGTGGCTAGATATGTGCCTCGGAATACTATCATTTACGGGTTACAAAAGAAAACCTTAAAAAGGGCACGATGGTCGGTTGTAGTGGGCGGGGCTTAGTGAAAGTCGTCGTTAAGAGGTGGGTGAGTGGTGGAGTAGATACACGATACTCTCCTACCGGGCCACTCTAGACAAAGTCGCCTAACCCTAACCCGTATGACCAAATAGATACCCACACACACTGACAACTGGTAATCTTACCAATGACAGAGTACCGAGATTAGACTATGTCACCTCCATGGCGTCAGGGGCACCAACTAGACACAGTCGTCACCCCTGCACACTCCCTCTCATTTTCTAAACATTGCCTGATTAATAACACAAGCTATCATCATCACTACTAATTAACAAAAGCATTGTCAATATTTATTCTACCACTAGACGTCAACACTGGGATTCAAACCCGACACCCACGGGACACCGACGGCCACCTTTACTTGTTTCTTTAAAGTTTTCATTTGAAGCTTTGATAACGTACGATGATAGTATTTGGAAGCAGTTATCTAGATACTCCCCCACTCACCTACCCCTTAACAACGACTTTCACTAAGCCCCGCCCACTACAAACAGTACTAACGGCCATTGTGACCTTTTTAAGGTTTTCATTTGTAACCCGTAGATGATAGTGTTCCGAGGCACTTATCTAGCCATCCACCACTCGCCCACCCCTTAACAGTGAATGATCTTAAGCCACACCCTCTACTACCAGTAATACAGGCTATCTTTACCTTTGTAAGGTGTTCATTTAACGATCTGAAACTGTATGATGATAGTGTTCGGAAGCAGTTATCTACCCACTCCACCACTCGCCACCCCTTAACAACGAATATTGCTAAGCCATACCCACTACAACCAGTACTAGCCGCCATCTTTAGTTTATTAAGTTTTTCATTTGAAGAACTGTAACTGGTATGATGATAGTTTTCGGAAGCACTTACCTAGCTACTCCTCCACTCAGCCACCGCTTAACAACGAATGTCACTAAGTCATACTCACTACATTCATTAATACCCGTGATCTTTAAATTCAATCTTTTAATAAATAAATAAACAAATACAATTCTCAAAACGGGACGTAATATCACAAAAACTGGCGATTATTTATTCATGAGTTATAACCCCCGGATACTCCTTTTTTGCGCTTACTAAAAACCTCGGATCCTCCCGATCCTCCTTCTTTATTCTTAGTATATCTCCCGATTAACTCATCGTTTCCATTCTATATTACTACTGCGGTAGGAAAAAGTGTGCAGGGTGCTAATAACGGACATATATTCTTGTATGCATGGAAAACACGGCCACGGAGAAGAGAGACTGTGAAACATTCAATGACAGAGAAAACATGTTTCTGACAGATTTAACATCGATTGAGACATTCCCACACCCCCTTTTTTATGTCCTCATGGTTGCCTGACTCAACAACCAATCGTCCTAAATTGTAGGTTCTTATTAAATATATATGTTTGTGCCACTTTATTTTAATCTTCAATACTCTACTGTAACGTTTACATTCAAGTTATGATATATGCTTTCATTTAATGCAGGGGTGGCCAACACGAGGCCCGCGGGCCGCATGCGGCCCGCAGAGAGTCATGTTGCGGCCCGCGGAGTGGGAAACGACGATGTGGTCGAAGCTGTAGCACGCTTGCTTGTTTACTTTAATTAATTTAAAAAAAAAAAAAAATTAGGTGCGTGGCCCGGCAGGAAATATTATTTCTGAAATTTGGCCCGCCTGCTGAAAAGGTTGGCCACCCCTGATTTAATGTGTCAAATATCCAAGTTTAGAACCGTTATGTTGCCACGGGAAATATGGGGAATATGCATGCTCATAGTAGCCTAACGTTTCTTTTTCGATCTGTTTCAGTCGATCAATGGTTTAATTACTTTGGCTTTTGTAGTGTAATTCTTCGTCTTATTTTATCATGTCTTTTCCATTGTCCGTCAGCAGAGAACTTGAATATTCAAAACTAATCGGTTTCTGTAAAGTGTCTCGTTTGATAAATACATCGTTTGCAATATTTGATTTATCGGTTGTCATTGGTTTGGTTTGTTTGCATTCAGATATAAAGTATGTTTCTCGCTTTGTTCTTGTAATGACGAAATGCATTTCTCAATTCCCCTTTGTGTTGCTGATAACAGTATTGTGTCAACAGCATATTGAAGCCACGCTGTTTCTATTCCTCCGTTAACAAAGGGATAATGTGTTATTACTTCACTAAATGTGCTCGGCCCTTCCAGTACTAAAGAGCGACGGTATTATCCATCACACTTCCATTGTTGACTAAAAAATATAGGGCTAATTGCCAATCTGTTGTATGATTGTCCTTATGAATAATGTCAGCGCAGCGCTACAGTGTGTTTCTCCTTGTGGCTGTGTCAGGACGCTCCGACAGTGGCAGGTCATGTCGCAGTGTCTCTTCACTTCCTGAAGCATCACCACTCTGAACCCAGTCATCCACGTTGTTTCTATTGAATACACATCTTCCATACACAACAAACAATCGTTTGTGAGAGCTGTTTCTATATTCTTTCTAAGCCATCAAGAGTGATTACAGCTCTTTGTACCGCGTGTTGTAGTAATGCATCATTAAAAGGGAATACCACAGCGGCTGTTTGATGGATGGCAGTCAGATGATAGGAAACACCAGATTTGGCAAGTGTAAATGTTTGATGCGCCATTATTTTGTGGAATGAGAAAAACATGTGGGTCATTACTTTCCGAGCTCCACTCCTATAACTGCTGACCTATCACTAGGATGAGACATATATTGTTTAGGTCAGTGTGACAACCCCAAGCTTCTGCTGCGGCTCAGTAATTTGCAGCCAAGAATGGTGGTTTCTGTCATTGTAAAGAGGACATTCCTGAAACGTGCTCATTGCCATTGTTCTTCGTTAGTGTTCTTTGTGAGAGGCTTAGAGACGAAGGCATATATGAGAATGGTTTACAGATTGTAAGTGCTGTAAAGAATGATGCACAGTAAGTATGGTTTACACATTAAACATATTTGTTTAGAACGCACGTAACATTTT
This sequence comes from Cepaea nemoralis, assembly GCA_014155875.1. Classification (NCBI taxonomy): domain Eukaryota; kingdom Metazoa; phylum Mollusca; class Gastropoda; order Stylommatophora; family Helicidae; genus Cepaea; species Cepaea nemoralis. The sequence goes on from JACEFZ010022565.1 coordinate 116,570, forward strand.
CACGCGATCTTGTTTGCCATTAGCGGGCGTGTTTGTGTAATGATTAGGGCAGTTATGCTGACAGTGGTTGACGAGGGGTCGGCGCCAGATTTCGTCGTTCGGTACATGAGGGAAAGACCAGCTACTTTCTCCGTGCACTCAGGCCTACAAACTGTGAGGTTTCTAACAATTCATAAATGCACATGGGTTTCTGGTTAAGTGACTTTTTGTTTGTCACTGTCACTGCCATCTACTGCCTATAGTAACTTGTAGTGTAGGAGAGGGGTGGGGGGTGGGGGCTCTTGAGTCTGAGAAATTAAGGCGCCTGGCTAGTGCAGTCGCCGCGAACTGCCCAGGTTAGAGATTTCTTTCTGCCCCCGACAGGACAAAATGCACATCTTACCGAGGATTCGAACCCGGGTCTCCGAACAAGCCACTCCTCTAGCCGCTCCTCTTTTGTGTGTTTCATTACACATTTAGAGAGAAAGAAACAGGCGAAAAGAAAGATAACATTGAGAAATTAATTTGGGGTTGCAAATAAATATACAATGCTGCCAGCAAGCTTTGAAAGTGATCATCTAATTTAGAATACCAATAAATGTATATATACATCACTATAATCCGCTTTTATATTGTTTAATGGTTTCAGTCGTTATCAAGCTGTAGGTTTTGGTTCCTTTTTTCCCCCAAATATCTCTCTCTGTACATGATTCCTTACAAACAAATACTTTTCCCCGCTACGAGGAGTCGTCCGTACGCATTAGGTCAAATGTCCATTGCAGGACATGGTACGTGTTAAAGATTGTGACCAAAAACTGTTTCTTGGTTTCTTGATTTATGGGAAATTCTAGAACCAACTGAGGCACAGAACGACCAATATATTTGATTTATAGATTACATAGAAAGCATTTGATAAAGTTAAAGATGAAATGATTAAACTATTGGAGAATACTAACGTGGATGGAAAAGATCTCAGAATAATAAACGTAAAAATTTACTCGAAAGAACCAGCAGTAATTAACGTGGAAAATAACGTGGGTAATTATAAACCAATAAAGTAAGGAGTAAAATAATGATGCGTTTGATCTCGCATCTCCCCTCTATATAACGACTATTATAACGGAGATCAAAGATAGACCAGGAATACGAGTTAGATGTTACAAATAATCTACGGTATGCAGATGGTACATACAATTATATAAACATTCATCATATCTCTTAGGTAGTGAAATCGAATACCTACTCTTCTAGAATAAGGGTGAAAACACAGGTCATTGTGCGAGATGGGCGTGTTTAAAATGACTGTGGTTAACTGAAAACTAGAAAGATCTGTAACAACTGTTTCACATTGTTGTCACACAGTTTGCCAAAAGAACTGTCTCAGAATAACAAGAAAACATAAGGTAAAGAACCAACATACCTTGGTATAACATTCGACGACAGGCTGACATGGAGAAAACACATCAAAAAACAGTAGCAAAAGCCAGCAGGAAAATAACCATCCTGAGAAAGCCAGTGGGAACATCCTTAGCAAAGTTTATCAACAGAGCATACGACCACACCTGGAATACGGGTCATCTGCGTGGTGTTTAGCATCAAAACCACACCATACGATCTGGGCAAGGTGCAAAATCAAGCTCTTAGAGTCACCACAGGAGGGACGCGATCAACCCCAATACAAGCAATGGAGAAAATGGGGAGGACACAAGCACTGAGAGAACGCAGAGATACAAAAACACTAATAGAAGCAGAAAAGTTCCTCAGCTTGCCAGGCCACCCTATGAAGAACTGATTTGAAAACTTAGCTATGGGGCGGTAGAAAAGAAGTAGTTTTATCCACCAGGCCAAACGACTCTGCAGAGAAACCACCGATCTGCCCACAGTTGGTAACCCCCTGACAACTATTCCAGAGCGAACCCCATGGAACGATGAACATAGACTATCGCTACAAATCGAGACAAAAGGGAGAGGAATATTTGACAAGGAAGAACATAACGGTGTACAGCGCAGAACAGCCACTCTCAGCTTCCTTGATGACGAATACCCACAGGATCTCTGGATCCGAGTCTACACAGATGGGTCAGCACAAACTGTTGTTCGAAATGGTGGAGCGGGAGTGTACATAGAATACCCAAATAATACTAGGGACACAGCCAGAGTTCCCACAGGAAAGAACTGCCATAACTATGATGCTGAAATTGAGGCAATCAAGATAGCAACTGAGAAATTATAAAATACCAGCCATTGTACACAACTTGTGATGATATTGACAGATGCAACATCAGTAATAGAGGCGCTCCTGACTGGGAAATTGCCAGTTCTAAGGACACTACTTTCTGAACTTAGCATTCAGCATAAGGTCACCATAAAGTGGATACCATCCCACTGTGGTGTACTCGGAAAAAAAAAACAGAGCTGATCGATTGGCTCAGGAAGGTGCAAAAGAAGAACAACCTGATGTGCCCATTACATACCCCAAAAGAAAAGAATGATCAAATCAGTCAGAAGGCCACCAAACTTTACTCAAGACGACTACCACGTTATGGGTAGACCAGAACGGGTCATTATTCTGCGCCTCAGAACAGGACACAATAGATTACGCAACCACATGTATACAAAATTCAAGATCGTTGACTCAGCCATGTGCACATGTTGTTTGGCGTCGCAGACAACAGAGCACATACTCCAAGATTGCCCAAAATATAACATATCCAGAGGAACTTTCTGGCCTAGACAGACAACAGCTGGAAGATAAACTCTATGGACTGCTGAGTGACCTATAAAAAGACTGTTAGATTCATTCAAGAGACAACATTGCAGTTATAGACATATTTCAGGCGAACGAAAGAAGAAGAAGAATAAAAAGTGGTTATATCAAAATAAAAGATAACACCAACATATGATTTTACAAGAGATGGGAGAATGATTAGCAGGGTCAATAAATTCAAATATAAATAAATTGAAGATGCGAATAAGAGCAATATACGATAAGCAAACGTTGCGTGACAGATGATGACAATCATCGTATGTTACAGGTCACGTTTATTTAATGTCAGAAAGATAGCAACAAAATGTAGAATGTGAAATACATTATTAGGAGGAACATGAAAGAAACGGAGATTTTCGTTATGAGACGAATATTGCGAATACAATACATTGGATTGCCGGAGTAACTAACAACAATTGCATAACAGTGGCTAATGAAAGAAGGACTACGTTTAAGAAAGAGACACTTTTCTTCTGTAATGTAATGAGAATGTAAACAATGCAAAATATCGCGAGGGCTGGAAACGTCAGAGCTAGACGAGGCAAAGTTAGACGGATTGAAATAATTGTGAACGACTTAAAATGGTGGCATGGTCATATTTAAAAATTTTGTTAAAAAAAAAAGAAAAAAGTTACTTGCATTTCCTTTACATGAAGTTGCAGTCAATACCAGCATTTTTTTCTGTGTGATCTCTTGGCACTTTTAAGTTCAGTAGTTAGCATGAACAAAACTGATGATTCAGAACATCAGGTATCAAGATTTGTGAAGATAAATTGAGGCTTAAGCCATTTGGCATAGCGCATGATAATGATGATAACGATAGTAACCCACTCTGTAGTTCATATAATTTTTAACCTAGCAGTGGCTAATTTTCAAAACTGTTACAGCTATTTTCATGGCATGTTACAAATATTGAAACAGGGATTAAGAGCAGAATAGGGCAGGCAAACACCGCATTTCAGAAAATGAAGTGTATCTTATGCGATGGTCACTATCAATGAAAGTAAGAAAGAGAGTGCTGAAATGCTATATAGAACCAGTTTTGCTGTATGGCTGTGAATCTTGGAATGCAAATAAGCAAATTAGGAAGAACTTAGAAGCAATAGAGATGTGGTTTTTGAGACGAATGTTGCGAATTCCTTAGACTGCCAGAGTAACTATCAACGATTGCCTTAAAGAGGCTAATGAAACTAGAGCATTAAATACAAAAATAAGAAAGAGACAAACAGCTTTCTTTGATCATGTGTTGAGAAGAAAGACATTGGAGAATATCTTGACAACTGAAAATATTGAGGGGAAGAGAGGCAGATGCAGACCAAGGGAAATTATGCTGGATGGATTGAGACGGTGGTGTGGAAGAATATCATCAGTAGAGTTGATCCAGAACACCAAAGATCGAGATCTGTGGAGAGCCATGAACATCTACACCAGTCGAAAAAGTACTTGATGATGGTTGTTACAAATATTGCTCAAACACGAGCAAGTGATATTTCAGCATGCAAGACTTCACCCTCTACATATATAACTAAAGTGTGGGAATACTACAGTATATGCTCTCATGGAGAGACAATTATCAATATTGTCTTGTAAGGAACTTTAATCATGCCATTACGAGCGGCTCCGCCTGTCAGGCTCTCCATAAACATACGTTGTCCGTGTTCTTGATACATTCACCCGTTCATCGTATTCCATAACACTCGGCCAGTCCATCCGCACACTCCCCCCCCTCTCTCTCTCTCACTCACTCACTCTCTCTTCCTCTCTCTATATCGACCACTGTCTCTAACTCCCTTGATCTTACTGTTGTGACCGCCTTATCCAGTCTCTCTCTCTCTCTCTCTCTCTCTCTCTCTCTCTCTCTCTCTCTCTCTCTCTCTCTCTCTCTCTCTCTCTCTCTCTCTCTCTCTCTGTCACTGTCTCTCTGTCTCTCTATCACTCTCTCGACCTCTGTCTCCAACATCCTTGATCTTCCCGGTTGTGACAACCTTAGTCAGACTTTCTCGTCGCATAACTTGATTACAGAAAGACGAAGGTCGTGTCCTAAATTGGGTAATCAAATATATGTGGTGAACTGTCCTCTGGGGCAATACTTGAAATGGTCTTCTTAGCCCACCCATAAGAGTCTTACCATTCAACAAAGAGGTCGGTGACCTCCTGAGTGTTCTACTCTCTTTATTCAGTGTCCAAGAGTGGACTGGCTAAGGTGTCAGCTTCTCTAACGACAGTTGAACCCTTTGGTCTCCCACGGAAGTGAGCTCTAGGTTTAAAATGTTAATGACCAATATTATTGTTACTCAGTCTGCCACTATCAGTGTCCATGGCTCACAAATACAGGTGTGTAACAAAGTGACGATAAAGGTTCCTTCTTATACTTCTTGAGGTGAATTAGACATATTTGCTAGCTCCGATATTTGTAGGCACTCGACGGCTAATGTCCATATCACGCGCTTGCCTTTACTTTCCAAGACATCTACTGGTTACCATTTTAAAGTAAAATGTAGTAAATGCAGAATGTAGAATCACAAAACTGATTTCTAGAGACAGTTACACAGAATGCTCTTCGTCTGCTCAATGTACATTTTCTATGTATTATTCTGCATATAATAGATAGAATATTACTTATTCTATCTGTACTTACTGTCTACTCTAGATCCATGGTTTCCTGTTTTCCAGTTTTGCTGTCACGTCATACCATGATTGTTTATTTATTCTTTGTCGTGACAATAGCTCATAATCAAAATCATGCGATCTGCCAATTAGCTTATGCGTACATGTCTTTCCCCTATGTCGGCCCGTAGTTTTCTGGATCATGTCTGCTGATAATATTCCTCCAAGTCACCGTCTCAGTCTTTCCAGCATCATTTCTCTAGGTCTATCTCTGTCTTTTTTTCCACTGATTTTTTCAGATGTCGCAATGTTTTCTAGTGCCTCTCTTCTCATTACATGACCACAAAATATCATGTTTGTCTCTTTTTTATAGCTGTATATAATTTTCTACTTTCATTAGCATCTTCCAGACAAATATTGTCAGTTAATTTGTATATCCAAAGAATTGAACATAACTACAGGATTTTATTAACGTGAGTTTTACTTTCCCCCATGTGCGCAATGCCGATGCTGAGCTAGAGCACTATAATTATGTAAATGTAGGGGAAGTTCATTAAAAAAAAAGGTCTGACAAAACGAACGTGTCAAGTATTCAAGGGGGGTTGAAACTATCAAACATGCCCTTCTTCTCGGTGTCTCTTTGAAGGGTGTGCCTCACACTTGGTTACGCAACTCTGAAGCCCATGAGTCGGACTTCGCCATATATTTGTGTAATGTTTGCTTCCTCTAGACAGGTTACATCCAAGGTAACGGGTTCCATCCATGAGGTTTTCTTTCATAAGAATCTTGTCATCGCATTACGTAAATTTCCTTCCGATTTACTACTAACGCGGGATTATTAACAAGCACAACTCTGTTTTTCGCCCTAATCTGAAAGTTTAGGTATCCTATTTCACTACCTAAACGATCACATAAACCCTGATATTATCAGACATCAATGGTTCTTGTGAAAATGTCAAGTCCTTTGAAGAAATCGTTAATATTTTAGCGTGAACGGACACCGCCACTTATCAGTCTCCTCCCCTTGCGAATAAAATGCTCTAAACTGTCAAAAAAAAACTGTCAAAAAAAAAAAAAAAAACTGTCATTTACTGCCAATATAATACCTTGCGGTGTATGGCAGAGGGTTCTTTGAGCCTGAGGAATTAAGGCCGCCTGGCTAGTGCAGTCGTCGCGAACTGTGCAGGTTAGGATTTTCTTTTTGCCCCCGACAGAAAAAAATCCGACACCTTACCGAGGGATCGAACCCGGGCCTCCCGAATGAGAGTCCGGCGTTCTAGCCTCTCGGCCAGCCGCTCCTCAAAAAATGAAGAAAAAAATGCTCTAAACAAAGCAAATAAACGCAAATAAACTCAACTAGCGTTTATTGCCTATCTTCTGTGTTTGTGATCTCTTCCCCTCTCTCCCACCCCCAAATATATGAATACGAAAGGTCTACTCATATAATCCCTTATGAACCATCATCAGACAATGGCCTCTGGCATCAATGTTGCAAGATGAAAATAAGTACAACAAAAAAAAACACAAGAGCAAGTACACCAAAGTCAAATACATCTTTCGTAATCTTAATAACGAGAAAAAATCCCTCCAGGCCTTGTCCACGTTAGATTAAGCATCTTGCAGTCTTTGCGAAATAAATTGATATTCTGGGTTAACAACGTTGTCTAGCATTAGGTAATGAGTATTCTAGACTTTACTTCTGCTTCGCGATTCATGAAAATGCCAAAAAAAAATACCATTCATTCATTCATTCATTCATTCATTCATTCATTCATTCATTCATTTATCCATCCATTCACTAGCATGTCCATTGCAGAAGCTCGCTCCCATAATAACCGTCCGGAAAAGTTCTCGGTCACAAGCAAGATGCCCTGCGTCTGATACACCCATCTGGTGATCCTGCTACACCCTGCACCAATCTTCTCTTTGGCCTTCCTCTTCTTCTCTTCCCGGGCATATACCCCTCCATGAGTGTTCTCTCCAATCTTTCATGACGTTTCAAGTGACTAAATTACCATAGGAAATAAATGCATTGGTATTGATGGACCCTCAGAGAAGACAAATAAAAGAAGTAGGAGTCAGAGGATACCCCAGACAATAGACAAATGCAAAAAAAAAACAAAAATGCATGCAGGGATTCTATTAAAGCCTGCTGATTCGAATATGATGAAACTCCTCGTCGAAAAAATCATCAGCATCTTCAAGCGGCAAACCGATGAGCATGGGCCGTCATGTTTCGCCATCTTATACCATCATCAGAACCGTGTATCAGCTCTGTGTTCTTGTCTGAACCATGACATATGGTCAAGCCATCTAGATAATACTAATCTGCCTTCCTCTGTTATCTTGTCCCCTCAATTGTGCCTGTTGTCACTAAGTTCTCTAGTTGATGTCTTCTCATAACGCTCACTTTAAAAGTTATTCCTTTGCACTCAGTCGCTTGCTGACGATATGGAGTCACTTAGTCCACAAGACCTCCCCTACCGGGCTGGGCTGCCCCGTCTGCTCCTTTGGAGCACTCATATTCGCCGTTTCTGTGATTCTCTGTTAAACTTCGAAACATAATTATCTTGGCATCCGTAAAGAAGGTAGTTTGCCATAAAAACACTGTTATGTGAATAACTGCCGGTCTCCCTGGTCTAGGGGTTACACGACTTTCTCCGTAATCCTGTATAATCCCATGAGTAACGTGACGTGCGCGAGAATTGGTAGCGGTTCTCACAGCGTCGGTAACTTACGGGGTATGTAAGCCGGTCGCTCAGAAAGCAATGACAAACTACTGAGCATAATCTTGCCAAGAAATCAACAGTCAGCTAAAAGATGCTGACAGCGATGTCCTGTAAAGGATATACGAACAAAACAAAATATGTGAATAACCACGAGGGTTCTCAGCAATTCAAACTTCAGCAAGATACGGTGACAATGTCTTCTGTTTGTTGGTGTTTAATATCTTCTCAGCTTCATAACTATTGCAAGACCACTGGAAACGGTTCTTATTGTATCTTTACACGGAAATGTGTGTCCTGCTTGCAGATATGTCCTTGCTCTAGTGCATGTGTGATTTGGGGCCACGGCAGCTTACTGATCATGAGATCATGAGTTCGATCCGCATAGGGGCTGATTTGAATTGGTAAAATTGATCTTATGTTGACCCAGTCTAAAATGGATGCCCGGACATATTTAATGAAGAAAACGCGTCTGTCGGATACTGACCACATCATCCACCAGGTACCGACTGGTCAATACAAATATAGGTCTAGCACCATATGCCCAATGCGCTTTAAGACGTGTACAAAGAATGAATTTAATTACTTACATAATTGTGAGTTAATTTTCAGAAATCAGTTAATCGAATAGTGCGGCTTGTGTGTATAGGACAATTCCTGTCTGTTGTCCTGGACTTCACAAGCAAATAAGCATCTGGCCATGATTCAGTTGTTAATCCCCCCCCCCCCTTTCCCCCGATCACTCATCCCATGATGCGGTAAGATAAGGCCGAGCACACAACGATATATATTTGTCAGGTCAATTACTTCTCTACCCGGCGATTGTAGTTTAGGGGATAGTGAGAGGCGCAGTTTCATAATTCCTTGTCATACTGATTCGAGAGTTCGAAATCATCCGCGGGCGATTTGAAAGCATGCCCCTTTCGTTTATTTCTAGGGTATGATATCTCGATCGTTCAAAAAGGAATGGCAAGCTACTGAATAACAAGCAGTCAATACATTTTGAGGTTGATTTTAGCGTTCTGTACAGGGCATGACAACTAACTTGTATCTACTTTCTTATAGATGGTACCAAAGCTCGGTTTCAGTTAAATCCTAATCTATACTAACTTGTCACACAAGTCAGCCTGTGCTGTCTCCGTTGTCGGTCAATAACGCCAAACTCACAAACGCACATATTTTATATTTCCAAACAAACATATTCTGATTTCTAAAGTGCAGTGTCAAATGAAATTCAATGTTATGAACGGCATGTTAATTGAATATTAGTCATCATCTGTAAACAAAATGCAGGCAGTATTTTCTTCTCAGAATATACATTCTCGTCTTTTAACATTCGTTGCTAAACAATTGCCAAGTACGAAGTCTCTTTCATCTCTGCGTAATTTACCATAACAGGCGTCCGTACATTTTCTTGGGTCATTGTGTTGGATGACTGTTGAAATAAAAGGAAATACGTCTAAATCTTTTCAGAAGTAATGATTATAATCAAAGAAGAAAGAAAACAAAAGATTTATCTAAAAAAAGACCTCCAGAAACAAGTAAAGAGCTTCAAGTACTTGTTTTTTTTTTTTTTTTTTTTTTTTTTTAGTTTTTTTTTACATATCCTTTTACAGGACATCGCTGTCAACATCAGCATCTTTCATGCTAATTGTTGATTTCTTGGCAAGATTACGCTCAGTATTTTGCCATTGCTTTCTGAGCGACCGGCTCCATGCTCTCATAAGTCACTGGCGCGAATCGAACCGCCTCCAATTCTCGTGCGCTCACGTCAACCACGATTCAAGTACTAAGGAATTATAAAATCATCAAATGGCAAATCGGAAGACGAGATCGAAATTACATGCAATTAGGCAAAACCAACTCATTAGACAAATGGTATGCACATTAAAAACTAACACGTATCAATAGATACTTAAAAAAGCACTCTACAACACAATCTTTCTACAAACTGTATCTAGCAATTCAAAACCTTGGCAATGACAGAAAAAGAGAAAATAAAAATTGCAACAACGGAACTGAGATTACTGAGCAGAATATTCAATGTATAAAGAAGAGAGAATCATAAATGAAGAAAACAGGATTAAGGTGGGGGATATATCAGCGTTGATCTCATTAGAAAACAGCTAGGTAAATGGTTCGGCCAAAAGATTACCAGCATTGAAAGTGGAAATTTAGAATGCTAGAACTATGAGTGGGGATGAGCAATATATTAATATTAAGAAAGAAATGAGAAGACTGAGTATTAACACATTAGGTAAATGTAAGACCAGATGGAAAGGAATGATAATTATAACATCCCAGGAATATATCATAATCCATTCTGGTTGAGAGAAAAAAAATGCGAGGGGTAGCACTGATAATGAATCTAGAGAGGTCAAAATCGATCAAAGTATATTGGAGTGTGTCATACAGAATATTGCTAAAAAAGTTCAGTGGAAGACATTTCAATGTCGACATCATACAAGTTTATGCACCAGCAGTCAGAAGTGATAACAGCTTCGATGAACTTTATAATGATTTGGAGAAAGCGTTCAAGATATGAAAAGCATTCAGAATTAAATATTTTAATTAGTGACTTTAATGCGAAAGTTGGAAATCAACAGGTCGGGTTCATGGTAGGCAAGTATGGACTAGGGGAACAGAATGAAAGAGGCTGCAGACTGTATAGTAGGCAAAAAAAGAATATGATCATTGGTATTAAGATCACTTAAGTAGATTGTGAAAATGGTCAGTCAGGTCTTAGTCAGATATGACTGAGCTACCGTATAACAGTAGACGGTACTACCTGGTCTCTGTTAGCGCCGAACGTTGGGCGGCGCTTACCAAACCCGACACCCCACATTGTGCCAACGGCTTCGGGCGGAAGAGCGCAATTGGGAGGGTACAAGCCTTACCCTGGTGCGAGGAAATGCAAGCTAAAGACAAAATTGTCATGGCAGGGCAGACCAGGCCCTAAGCCTTGGTTGGCGACTGGTCTAGGATCGAAGCTCCGACAGGCGGACAGTTAGAGCATTGCTTTGCTGATCCGGCAGCTTCTGCAGCTTGTCTTGTTCCAGATGTAGGGGTGTTACCTTTCCTCTGGAGTGAACTAGGCAGGCCGAGAGAGGGATCATGCTGCATGGGCAACACATGATCTCTATATTTTAGCCCAGGCTTTGTGCTATGGAGAGGCAATACTCCATCCCTGGTCTTAACTGGTCTCGGAATCAAAGCGAGAGGCAACTGTTACGGGTTATAAGTCCTTGTCAGTTGGCGTAGACATGGGGCGCCACGCGTTGCCTCTGACGGTGGGAGACACCTATAGGTGTCATTGATCAGCTACCGCCCGCTTCAAGCTGGGCACCCCCCAGCCAATTGGGTGCTGATCCGCCACAGCCTGCCTGCTTCAATGGGTGCTTGGGGCTAGGACAAAATCTGAATCGCAGGCTGTAAAACAAATGCACCAGGTACAAATAAAAATAGAAACCTCAAGCTACGGCTTGCAACCTGGAACGTGAGAACCATGTGTCCAGGATTTTCCACTGACTTGACCAATATTGACGATGTGAGAAAAACGGCTGTGATTGATGCCGAACGCAATCGTCTTAACATTGATATTGCTGGCCTGCAGGAGACTCGCCTCGCTGAGGAAGGGTCACTCAGGGAAAACAACTACACCTTTCTCTGGAAGGGTAGAGGGCAGGCAGAAAAAAGGCAACACGGTGTGGGCTTTGCAGTGAAGAATTCGCTACTGGGAATGATTGAAATTCCAGCAGGAGGAAATGAAAGACTATTATCCCTGCGCTTGGCAACCTCTTGTGGGTTTGCCACCATTATTACTGCATATGCACCGACACTCGATTCCTCTGATGATGTGAAGGATTTGTTCTATGAGGAGTTAGACTCCGTGATCAAGGCAGTTCCAAAATCTGACTACATTTATATGCTCGGTGATTTCAATGCTCGTGTGGGCAAGGACTCAAGTTCATGGGCAGTGTGCCTTGGAAAATACAACATCGGTCGCATGAATGAAAATGGGCAAAGGCTGCTGGAGCATTGCACCAGTAATGACCTATGTATTACAAACTCTTTTTTTTAAAACAAAAGAGATGCATAAGGTCACATGGAAACATCCAAGATCCGGCCATTGGCACCAGCTGGACTTCATCATCACACGGAGACAACATCTGAACCATATATCATTGACTCGTAGTTACCACAGTGCTGACTGTGATACGGATCAATCTTTGGTTGTTGCAAGGGTTAGACTGAGACCAAAGAGAATCTACACAGCTAAACACAAATCTAGCCCCAGGATTAATATTATTAACACTCATGATCCTGAAAAGTGCTTTCAGTTTCAACAGCAACTTGAAGACGCTTTCACTGATACACCAGAAAATTGTACAGTAAATGAAAAGTGGGGTCAAATTAAGGAAACTCTTTATAAAACTGCCGTAGGGGTTTACGGCACTGTGGATCATAAGAGGCAGGACTGGTTTGCGGCCAACAGCGAGACTCTGCAGCCCCTGATTGATAAGAAGAAGAAAGCTCTCTTAAGAAACAAGGAAAGACCAACGCGTAACACTCTGAGTGAGCTAAGGCAAGCTAGGAAGGATGTGCAAAAGGCTGCCAGGCAGTGTGCAAATGATTATTGGATCAAGTTATGTGAGTCCATTCAAATCGCAAGTGATAAGGGAGGCATAAGAAGCATGTATGAAAGAATAAAGAAAGCTTGTGGTCCAGTGATCAAAAGAAGTGCACCATTGAAAACCTTGACTGGAAAAGTCATCACTGATAAGAAACAGCAGATGGACAGATGGGTAGAGCACTATTTGGAGCTTTACTCAAGTGAGACCAAACTAGCGGATGATGCCCTCAACGCCATAGAGGCTCTACCAACTCTTGACCACCTGGACACACTTCCAACCATAACAGAAGTTAAGTGTGCTATAAATGAACTTGCATCTGGCAAGGCTCCAGGTAAGGATGGGATTCCAATAGAGGTTATCAGGAGTGCGCAAGACACACTCACTCTACAGATCCACCAGCTAATACAGCTATGCTGGCGTGAAGGACAAGTCCCACAGGATTTCAAAGATTCAAGCATCATAACACTGTACAAGAACAAGGGCGATCGGAGCGACTGCAACAACTATAGGGGTATCTCACTTCTGTGTATTGTTGGAAAAGTATTTGCCAGAATTGTTCTGCGCAGACTTCAAGTCCTAGGAGATCAAGTCTACCCCGAATCACAGTGTGGCTTTCGACAGAACCGGTCTACCACTGATATGATATTCTCATTGCGACAAATGCAAGAAAAATGCCGTGAACAGAATCAACCACTGTTTATTGCCTTCATCGACCTCACAAAGGCATTTGATTTGGTCAGTCGTGAGGGTCTGTTCAAGGCACTAAGGAAGATTGGCTGCCCACCAACTCTTCTGTCCATTGTGGAATCGTTCCACACAGGCGTGAAGAATTTGAAATCAAGAGTGGAGTTAAGCAAGGTTGTGTACTAGCTCCCACCCTCTTTGGAATATACTTGTCACTTCTACTGAAATATGCATTTCGTGATCAGGATGGTGGTATATACATTCACTCACGCTCAGATGGTGGCCTCTACAATGCTCAGAGATTGAAGGCTAAGACCAAAATTAGGAGGGTGCTGATCAGAGAGTTGCTTTTTGCAGATGATGCTGCAATTACGACCCACTCTGAGGAAGAATTGCAATGTCTACTATCTGCATTCTCCAATGCTTGTTCTGAATTTGGTTTAACGATTAGCAAAAAGAAGACACAGATTATGTCACAAGGTGCACATGAGGTACCATCAATCTTTATTGACGGCGCCGAACTAGAGATAGTAGACCATTTTACATATCTAGGATCAGTGGTAAATAGCAAATTATCCCTAGATCAGGAAATCAACATCCGGATTGGTAAGGCAGCAACAACAATGAACAGGTTAAGAAAAAGAGTCTGGGAGAACAGGAAGCTTACTGCCAAAACAAAAGTCCTTGTCTATCAAGCCTGTGTCCTTAGTACTCTTCTCTATGGCAGTGAAACCTGGACAACTTACTCACACCAAGAGAACAATTTAAACAGCTTCCATATGCGGTGTCTGCGAAGAATTCTTGGTATTAAGTGGCAAGACAAAATCACAAATACTGAAGTATTGGAAAGATCAGGTTGTGTGACAGTTTATTCCATGCTCAGTCTTCGTAGACTTAGATGGATAGGACATCTTAGGAGGATGGATGATGGTAGAATACCAAAGGATATCTTTTTTGGTGAATTACAGATGGGTAAGAGATCTCAGGGTCGGCCTCTACTACGATACAAAGATGTGTGTAAGCGGGACATGATTGATACAGGCATTGATAATGCACATTGGGAGCAAGTCGCCGCTGAACGTGTTGCATGGAGGGCAAATATCAGAAATGGAATAAAGTGAAAGGAGAAAGTTATTGCAGAAAAGTCACACACCAAGCGTTTGAGACGTAAGATGGTGCATGATGGTGGAAATGACCACGTGTTCACATGCACCCACTGTGAATGGACATTTACAGCGCAAATTGGCCTTATCAGTCACACTCGATACCGCCATAGTTAAAAGTTATTATGCCTTTTTAAAGCACAAACTATCGTCTGTCAAGACGGCAAGGTGCCAATGACATGAATGACATGAAAATGGAGAGTCCTGACCATAAAATAAGACATGTGATTGATTACATTCTAATCAACAGAAGATTTCGAAGTGCTTCTAAAGTCGCAAAAACTAGATTAATCATAAGCAATCCATCTATCCATCATGTGCCATGCCGGTAAGCGTGGGCGGTCATGTTCTGCCATCTCACTCGATCACCAGAGTCGTGGATCAGCTCCGTGTTTCTGTCTCGACCATGCCACAAGGCCAAGCCATCCAGGTACTTGCTTCTAGGTCTTCCCCTTGGTCTGTTCCCCTCGATCTTACCAGTTGTCACCAAATTCTCCAATCCATTTCTTCTCATAACATGCCCAAAAAATTGTGACTATCTACGTCTAATTTCTCTAATCAATTTACGATCTTCATTTGTTTCTTGAAGGACTTGTTCATTGGTCTTTCTGGCTGTCCATGGTATTCTTTGCAATATGCACATACAATTAACAAGGTCAGACAGATATTTGTATTTTGTTTGTTCGCATATCCTTTACAGGACATCGCTCTCAAGATCAGCATCTTTCAGCTGATTGTTGATTTCTTAGCAAGATTACGCTCAGTAGTTTGCCATTTCTTTCTGAGCAGCCAACTCACATACCCCGTAAGTCACCATCTTGGCGAGAACCGCTACCAACTCTCTCGCGCAAGTTATGTTCCTCATGTGGATTATACAGGATTACGGAGAAAAGTCGCTAACGCCTAGGCCAAGGAAGACCGGAAAGGTCAGATACACACCAAGAAAAACAACATTTGATCTACGTGCACTGAAGTGTGTGGAGATATAAGATAAATACAACATAGAGGTAATAAACAGATTTGACTGCACTGTCCGATATGGAAATATTATTTCAAAATGTACAGTGACCAATAGGAAATAGTAAAGACGTCAGTCAACTAAGCTGCAGAAACAATTATCAAAAAAATGAAGATGATGGGACGTAAGAAATGGATGGTGCAAGACATCTTACAACTTATGGAAATAAAAAGAAGAAATAACAAAAATAATTATGAAAATTATGAAAAGATTCACATGCAAATTAGGGAATTATGCAAAGAAGCAAAAGACACGTGGCATGAGGAAAATTGCAAGGAAATTAAAAACTAAAACAACACCCTAAATACCAAATTAATGAGTGACATATCTAACAAAAAGGTCACACACATCAACGGATTGCCTAAAAACCAAAGATGGCAAATCATTATAGAAAACGATCAGATTTTACTTGCGTGGTCAGATTATGAGAAAGACCTTTATGATGATACAAGATTAGAAAAGTATGATATTCGGAATAATAATGAAGGACCACCAGTTGTGAAGATGGAAATTCAGAACGCTGTTAACCATATTAAAAATGGCAAAAACATCTCAAAAGAAATTATCAATGCCTTAGAAGAATATGGAATAGACCAGATCACTAGACTGCTGAACACAGTCAATATGATATTGGAGATATAGTTTCTGAATTATGTCATTCTATATTTATTGCAATCCCGAAGAAATCATGAATGTGATCACCATCGAACGATTAGTATAATGAGCCACATCAGGAAGATTTTGCAAAGAATCATCATGCAAAGAGTTGGGAAGAAAATACAACCCAAAATAGGAGACGAACAATATGGGTTCGAAGAAAGCAAGAGTACAGCAAATGATGTGTATATGCAAAGAATATTAATTGAGCTTTCTATAGAAGAAAATAGAGAAGAACATTCTTAATTTATTGCCTAAACAAAGGCTTTCGATAAAGTAAGACATGCCATTATGATGAAGATGCTTCCAGATCTACAAATTGATGAAAAAGACCGTAGGCCCTATATTTGTAAAAACATATATTGGAAACAACAAGTTGTCATAAAGATTGATAAAGAAGTAGGTCAATATCAGCCTATTAAGAGAGGTGTGCGACATGTATGTGTAATGCCTACAAATCTTTGTTCTCTATACAGTGAAGATGTTTCTTGAAATAAAGAAGATATGAGAGAATCACGAGCATTGATTGCAGACAATGAGCAGGATCTGCCATATTTAGTAGATGCAAGTTGTTGCATGCTGTGAACAGCTAGGGTTAGAATTTAATTGTAAGAATACAATTATTATGGTCGTCACTAGTAGTGATAAAATACCACAATGTAATATACTGGTAAATGGGAATATTTTTAAATAAGTGGATCAGTACAACCAACTATTAACAGTCATAACATCTGATGGAATGTGGTTTCAAAAGATTAGAACAAGAGTCTCCATAGCGAATGTAGCCTTTTGTAAGATATAAAACATACTGACCAATGAAATGATGTCAATTGCAACGAGAATGTGGGATGTAGGATTTAATATATGAGAATATTTGCAAAGAGCCATCCTTTGATATATCCATTCCAGTTAGGAACATAGAATGCTGAGAGTCACTCATTGATATCATCTTGGACTGTGTCCAGACTGGTCTGCACAAGCATGGAACAGATAAAGAATAATTCCAGCACACAAACTGGGAGTCACAAAACAGTCGGAGGATCCCCTATGATGCATGTATATAAACATTTACTCTCCTTGCATCTTTCATAGTGTCTTCCCGATGGTGTTCATATCTAGGACCTGGTGTTGAACTTGCCCGCATATGATCTGTGTCGAAGGTTAATACTTTTTGTATTAGACACTGGGAATCCAACAGACAGTTTTGTTCAAACTTGACTATCTCTTAGTTTCTTTAACCTTGCTGATTGATGGTGCGTCAGGCGGTACCTCCCAGATGGACAGGGCGGGTAATACCCTGGTGTCTGTGTACTATGTATATCCTTTCGTCTTTGTCACCATTTTGATAAAGAAAGCCGTCCTGGAGTATCAAAACAGAAGTCAGAATGTATCAATAGCTTTTGGCTAATAATCTTCGTCACGTTTTCCGCTGACAAAGGCGGCTAATAAATGCGGCTGTCAACGTTTTCTTTAAGGTCCGGACTGTATAAGTTATTCGTTCATTTACCACTCAGACACAGGCTGTTAACCCAGATTCCTGTTCGGTGATAATGTCCAATCCACCGCCTGCCTCTCCAGAGCTGGGAATGACAAAAGAACACATTCCAAGCAGTCAATACAAACTCATGTTGTGGTAACATTTATCACAACACACATAAAAGAAACAAAAAGGACGGAGAAACCAGGGTCGTTCCATTTTTTTTTCAATCTCTCGTCTCTTATGGTGGAGTTTAATCTAACTCCAACGGTGAGTAGAGTATCTCCTCGCTCAGTATTCTTTTCTTAGATCGCTACTGGGACTTTCTGATGAGTTAAAGACATCCTAACTCTGCAAACACCTTGATATTATACCTGTCATAACATGACAAGGATCTCTGAGAAATAGGCCCTTTGTCCAGAATTCACTATCTCCTTTCCATAGCTGCAAACAGCATTAGGACAAAAGCCAACGACTATACCAGTCAACATTCTCTTCTTGATGTGCAGATGTACACAAGGGTTTCTTAAACATCATCATCATTTCTCCCCACTGCGTAAACATATGTTACACACTCCAGCAGTGAAAGTAATAACCACGAATAGACTACATACATCTCAAAACAGAGATAACGTGTGAATCCTTCATATAATAATAATAATAATAATAATAATAATAATAATAATAATAATAATAATAATAATAATAAAGGGGTCATTAATGAGATATTCCTCATACTCTCAAACCATAAGACAAGAACAGATGGTCCTCTTCCCACCTGCCCATAGAAGCATGGGGTTAATGAACGCTGTTATATAACTCACCAATTGCTGCTAGCATAAAAAGTGCCCTGTCTTGAGGAATAACTTCTGCAGCATGGTAAGCATTCTGATCGTTGTTGGCAAATTCCTGAACGTACATATTCGCCCAGGCACCGACAACAATGATGCAATGCGGACTGAAGGTACGATCCTGCAAACATTAATATATATTATATATATATATATATATATATATATATATATATATATATATATATATATATATATATATATATATATATATATATATAGTGGGTTTTCTTTTCTTTATTCATGTGATTATACTCATAAAACATTCATAAAATTTGCCTTTCATATTCATGAAAGTATTACATGTCCATCACACATGTTGTGTAGTTACTAAGATGTAAACAAGAAGAAGTACTGTAAAGTCACGACAGCTCAAGTTATAGGTTAGCAGACCTATTTCTCTAACATAAACTTATGTCCATAAGATGCGTTAATAGTACTGTTCTTCCACATAGAGAAAAGGTTCGTGAAATGAACTTCGAGTGAACACTCCACATCACATAGACCCATTTGCAGATTGATATGCATTGATAGTCAGATAGCTTCACATCGGATATAATAAGTTACTCATAGGAATTGACACTATATGCATAGGAAAATCGGCAGTGAGACAAAGATGTCTGCTCAGTAGAAAGTAATCACGCCAGGCCATCTTTTCACATGAATTTTTATCTAACGGTTTTCACTATTCATATTTAACACAATGGTACATGTACTTTATCACAAGCCATGGTTACACATTGTCGCAGTAATCTTTTATTACTTTAGTGTCGTCCCTGGAGTGAGGGGAATCAACACCCACATTTTAATTAACCCAATATTATTGTCCTAGAGAAACCACCAGAATCCGTCCACAAAACTCCTTCAGTCTGTAGACACCTCTTTCTTACTCTCACTCACCCCTGGATCATGCCCCCTCTCATTCTTCCCCAACACAACATACTCAACAACTCTAGCTTTAACAAATAAATACAAAATAATTTATTAAAGCAAAGAGTATGTGTGTGAGAAGTGTGTGTGTGTAATGTGTAGAATGTGTGTCGAATATTCTAAGGTGTATGTAGAATCAGACCAGTGAATCAGGAGCAAAGTCTAGTTGCATCACTGTGCTGAGCACACAACAGCACCATGTATTCCGGACAGAAAACCTCACCAGAAGATGTTTCTCTGGCCACGTGACGACTTTCTCCGATAACTCTCGAACAATCAGGACGCTGGTCATCAATGATCGACAATGTCCAATCTTGGTCTTCACTCTAGCAAACACTATGAATTTACTCTGTTCAATAATGTTCGTTGATCAGAGAATCTTTCAAATAACTTAAATGTCACCTGGGAAAATCTAACTGTTCATAAGTCACTGGTTATGAGATTTTTCCCATATTAAAAAACCCTATTAATGTTCCAGGTAGTTATGTATATTGGTATATGTGTTATTTATAGTGTTCTGAATCTTCGGTGATGTAACATATCACTCAAGAAAAAAATCACACATATGTTCATCAAGTCCTGCTCAGCAGAAGCCAGGTTTCTGCAGACCAACTAGGTTATGTGCCCAGTGTACAAGCCTCTCAGTAACCTCTGTCTTCAATCCGTGAGCCATCACTTTCTTTAACTTTGATACTAACTTCTTGGTAGTATATCGTAGCCTCATCAAGTGAAACCATATGGCTATTCCGGTTGAAGATTGAGACTAGGCAATCACAGACTGGATCTATGTCCGCCGATAAATATCAACACTTTGACACTATAGTCTCTTTCTATAACACAACCAGGAATACTGCGCCGATCCTTAGCACTTCATAACTTTTGGTCGACTAACTCGAACTTGTTTACCTCAACTGGTTTTAATTCGGGGCTTGAGTGACGTCACCAAAAAGTCTAGACGCTAATCAGTCCAGAATCTGGTTTTCTCCCCTGTTTTAGACTGACTGGAATCAATCCGCTGTCTAGTTTGCTTTCATCTGGGAATCCTTTGTCTCGTACAACAAAAGTCCCGTCTGCCGGTGAACAAGGGGATTTTTCCCCACATCACAGAATTCATCCGACGTCAGTCCAGACATTCCGTCTACGACTTCAAAGGCTGACTACCGCCTTGCAGACGGATGGCGCTATTGTCCCATCTCGAGCAACAACTTGTTAACAAAATGCCGACTGTGTGTAGACATTTGACGCGACGTATTTTGTTCCACAGTCCCCTACTCATCAAAGGATTGCCTGTTTTTGTAGACGAATGTCGGGTCTTTTTGTCATCGATCGAAACTATCAAGTTTTTTCGTGACACACATTCAAAATGCGTTAACTAGCGTACCTAGGCCCCAGAGAGTGAATTTTTGGACTAATTGCCCTTTCAAGCGGGAGGCGACTTGTCTTTCGAACGTTCCAGATGGCAAGTGTCTACTAACGCCTTGCTAATTTAAGCGGCAATTATTTGGCTGGCCATATAAATCATGTCGTCATCCAGACCAGGTCTAACACATTTCTCTCCAAGGCTTAGTACCAAAGGAGTCACGTCTATGAAATTGTAAGGACGGCATATATTTATATCACAGAGAAGAAGAGTGTTAAAGTGTCACACAGAACCTTTACTTTATAGATGTGAAACGTGGACAATGAGAAAACAGTCTGAAAAATTTGTAATGGCTGTAGAAGTGTGGTTTCTAAGGGAAATGCAAAGAATATCAGGACAGACAGAAAAAAAAAATCAGTGACTAACTTCTATAAGAAACAAATTAAATAAACTTAGTAGAGATATTATACTTAGAGTCACAACTTGTTGGATACGTCATGAGAAAAGATAAATTGGAGAACGTGGTGCCAACTGGTAAGATTGAGGGGAAAACAACAAGAGGATGACGGTGTAGTAAATACTTAGATGGCTTGGCCACGTGGTATTGTCGAGACAAGAACACAGAGCTGATCCACGACTGTGGTGATCGTGTTAGATGGCGAAACATGACTGCCCACGCTCTCGTAGCAGGGCACATGATTCTGACAATGATGATTAGTTTTTAATTGCTAGTTGTTGTAGTCATGGTGGTCTATTCATCTCTAGTTGTCCATGACCTCTATAGCCAATCATCAATTAATGTGGCCAACGTACATTTTCATATACAAGTCTGTATTTATGAGCCACTTTTCTGTGATGCTCAGATCTTGTCGAATTATGGGATTGTTCCTTTTCTAAACATGTTTCTATAACATTTATGTTTGAAACATCCATTTTCTAGTGGCTGTGAAATTGTCCATGATTCATATTCATAGGGGACGCAGAGGTGTTTCCAAGGCACCAGGGCCGGGTTATATACTGGCCAAGGCCTATTGACGCGTCCTCGTCGAGCGTCCTGGGCAACAGGTCCCTTCGGGGTCCTGGCTAAAGTCAGTAGGATCGCCGATTCCTCCGAAGTCGGAGAGTGTCTGCCTGTATGGTGAGGAACCACCAGTCTGCACACCAATAAGCCAGACATGGGACAACGGATACTCACGCAAACCTCAGGTCATGTATGACATCACACTGATGTTGGACAACAGGATGCCTTCATCCGACATACGGGACTTCGCGTTGGAGCTCAAGCCAACGAACACAAGCAAGCAAGCATATTCATATGTTGCCACAAAAAGATGCATCTTCTCAGAATGTTTATGTGTCTGCTGGTATTCTGCCGTAGGCTCGTAATGCTGTTTACCAGCTGCATTGCTAGGCCCAGAGAGTAAACAGCATTAAGTATGTTATCAGAGATTTAAAAAATACAATCCAAATACATAATTCCTGGCCACGTTTGAACATGTCTTGCATGCAATAAAAATAAATACATAACTGGGCGAAAATGAATCTATGTCAATAATTATACATCAACATGTGCTTTGCAAGGTACAGTTACAATGGTAGTTGCATGTCATTTACATGACGTTTTACAACCCCAGCATTTACTGTCAGGCTGTAATATACACTATTGAGCTTAAATTTGCCAAGAGATCACAAACAGAAAAAAATTCTGGGGTTGAATGCGACCTCCTGTAAATGATATGCAACTAATGTTTTATTAACTGTAAATACTAGACCAGTTTATGTTTCTGAACTGGCGACTCTTCATAATCAACGAAATCAACGTAAAGCAATTTGATCGAACCGTCGACGCTGTGTGCCCAGGAAATGTGAACTGCGTTTCACTAACTCATAAGCAGCAGACACCGACTGTAGCGTATGCGTGCATATTTCTCCTCAGATTTCTGGACACGGTGTTCTCGATTTTGTTGATATTCCTTCACATCATCGTATTAGACCATCTAGCACCATTTCTTTCGGTCAGTATTTGCCTCTGTCGCAGCTGATCTCTCCAATCGTTACGATCGTCTCGAATGCCTTTCTTTTCATGGTATAACACAAGAACATTGTGTAGCTCCTTAATATAGTTGTCTAAATGTGTTCTTTTTTGTTTAGCCTCTACCAGGCTAATCGATGTTAGTTACTCTGGCCGTCCAAGGTATTCGCAACATTCGTTTCAAAAACCAAATTACCGCTGAAACCCAAGCACCTCATAATGTGTTCACACACATTCCAAGAGTCATTGCCATACCGCAGAATATGCTCGACATAACATCGCAGAACTCTCTCTCTCTCTCTCTCTCTCTCTCTCTCTCTCTCTCTCTCTCTCTCTCTCTCTCTCTCTCTCTCTCTCTCTCTCTCTCTCTCTCTCTCTTTCTGGATCGAGAATACGACACACACACACACACACACACATCGTTATTGTAACTGACTCAGAAATCATGCTGAGGAAGGTCGGGACAGGCATGCTTCGTTCGCTTCGGAGGTCACGGGTGGCAAGCATCGCCTGGATCTTTTCTCCAGGGCATGCCGGTGTGCTCGGGGATGAACAGTCGGATAGATTAGCTGGCTCCGCAAAACTTGGTGGAGTATTGATGCATGACAAGGCAGACGTGGTTGCGGCCTTTTGGGAGCACGTGTACACCTCGGAGGAGCAGATGGATCACCATAGTCTGGCAAGAATGAGGCAGCGAGGAGTGACGAGGGGATCTGGCCGACGCTCGACGCTCAGAATGCGATCGCTCAGTTGAAACTGAAGCGTAGTCGACAAACGTACCACTACTTCTAGTGCACTTGGCTGATTTCTGTGTGAATATAGTTTTCCACATTGCCAATGTCCCTCGCCATCAGACGGACCAACTCTAAACTCAGAGGTTCTTGCAATTCGTGGTGTTATCTTTTTCTTTTACATTATCAATAGATTTATTTTCTTAATATTCAAAGTCCGGTCTCCCTGGTCGAGGAGTTAGCAGCTTTCTACGTAACCCGAATACTCTCGTGGTTGACGTGAGAGCACGAGAATTGGAAGCGGTTCAAGTCGCGAGAGTGACTTATGAGAGTATGGAGCCGGTCGCTCAGAAAGCAATGGCAAACTACTGAGCGTAATCTTGCCAAGAAATCAACAATCAGCTGAAAGATGCTGATGTTGACAGCGATGTCCTGTAAAGGATATGTAAAAAAAAAACATTTAATATTAAAAGAAAGTTCGTACATGCACTCGCTATAAAACACAACAACTGTTGCGTGTATTTTGTGTTTTTTAGATATCAACACTATTTCATCTGCATAACCCTGATTGTTTATGTAACCGCCAGCTTGTAAACATGGTCTTTGATCTCTCTCATTATAGATAATTACGTGTATTAATAAATCTTACTGGTAAATACATATAGTACACTAGGACATTATTCAAATGGAGCCCTTTATTTCCCATGTTGTAAATATATGTAGTTGACATATGTTACATAGAACTAATGAACACAGTTACACAATCCCGACGTACCTTTTTCAAGGTCAGCTGTGGTCAATAGTCAAGAAATCGTTTTGCCTTGATGTTTATAATGAACCTCCCTGGTCAGAAAGCAATGGTAAATGTTTTTTTGTTTTTTTTTGCATATCCTTTTTACAAGACATCGCTGTCAATATCAGAATTTTGCTGCTGTTGTTGATGTCTGGGTAAAATACGTTCAGTAGTTTGCCATTGCTTTCTGAACGACCCGCTTCTATACCAACATGTTAAAATCCAGCGCGACACGGTCTACTGCAAAATCGGTCGCAGCTGTGTTTCGAACGGAAGTAAGCGGAATATCGAACCCCGTCCGTAACTCCTTTGCCACGGAGAACGGCAATGGTAAACTACTAAAGGTAAAATAGCTTAGAAGTCACACTGCTTGCTTCAGCTCGGCGTGAGAGCGGCTAGGTACAACCGTGAAGCCGTTCTCCCTGGCCGAGGCGTTAACGTCTTTCTCCGTAATCCCGTATATTCTCGTGAGTAACGCAGCTGCGCGAGATTCAGTAACGGATCGGGCCACGTTGGTATGTGAGCCGGTCGCTCAGAAAGCAATGGTAAACTACTTAGCGTAATCTTACCAAGTACCTCAACAGCAGCTGAAGGATGCTGGTGTTGACTGCAACGTCCTGTATGGGATATGGAACATTAAAAATAAAAACAGTGAAAAATGTTAATGTAGAGTGGTTGCAATCACGTTGTCGATCGGAATAAAACATCGTACCGAGTGGATATGAGACTTTCTCTTGTGGCTTGTGTGTGTGTGTGTGTGTGTGTGTGTGTGTGTGTGTGTGTGGGTGTGCGTGTCTGCGTGCGTGCGTGTGTGTGTGTGTGTGTGTATGCGTGTGCAATTTGTGGAGAAGCATGATCAACCACGCCAGTCGGCAAGGCACGTGATGTTGATATTGGTGATGCTGATGATATTGACGATATATGCCTTCTTCCCCCGGGCATTGCCATTATTAGGTTACACTGGTATTTAAACGCGTCAGAGATTTATTACACAAAAACAGTTTCCCACGCACCTGATAGAGATAACAGCCTTCGTGATAAGATACAACAGTGGCAATAACCCCCACGGCATTGCCAGTACACTCACAACAACCTTTTAATTATTTCTTTTTTTTTTCCAGCAGCGACCTCCCACTTCAGAGATGAAGACATATTTTCTTGAAGCGCCGCGAACGGAGATTATATTAGACACAATTCGGTAAGAAACTACCTGGCCTGCTTTGTGAAGCTGGCAAAAAAAAACAACCTTGAAGGTTT
The DNA here is from genome assembly GCA_014155875.1 of Cepaea nemoralis. Lineage (NCBI taxonomy): Eukaryota > Metazoa > Mollusca > Gastropoda > Stylommatophora > Helicidae > Cepaea > Cepaea nemoralis. Next base: position 142,236 of record JACEFZ010022565.1, read on the forward strand.
AATTTATGTTTTGTAGAATATTCGATAGCGATGACCTATAGACAATGTCTCTTGGGGTTGTGCAAACTAAATTGCTCTAAAGATATTATAAATTAGAATGCATTCTTCGAAGATTAGATAGACTCATGTGGATTGTTCTAAAGACATTATAAATCATAATGCATTCTTCGAAGATTAGATAGACTCACGTGGATTGTTCTAAAGATACTATAAATCAGAATGCATTCTTCGAAGATAGATAGACTCATGTGGAACTTCCAACATTAAATAAACTCATGTGGAACTTCCAAGATTAGATTGACTCAAGTGGAACTTCTAAGATTAGATACATTCATGCGGAACTTCCACGATTAGATAAATGCAAATATTAGTTCGATGATTACATAAACTTGTCTCGTACTTCTAAGATACATTGGTGTGGTACAACTGAGATTAGATAAACTCACTTGGCATTTTGAAGATTAGATAAACTCCAGTGGTCAATCATGTGCTAAAGTAATAATGGTTTTCAGATCTGTGAGCAATCTGGAGACAATTCATATCAAAGTATTTCCGATAGATCTCACCATTGGTACTATTTTGCATATTTACAGTTGAATTTTGCTTGGTAACCATATCATTGGGGCTGTGGATATTGGACCATTTCATGATCATAGCAGAAGAAAGCGAGGCTTTTTTTTTTATAGATATGAAGAGTGAAGAAGACTGGTTTATAAACAGTTTAATGTTTCGGAAACGGTGAATACCGCGCATTTAAAACACATTGGGCATGGTATTGAATGGAAGGGGTGGATATGGGAGGGAGGGGGGGGGGGAGGTAATTGTGATGTCTTATTTTCTTAACCGTTGCTGTAGACGAATATCTACGCGTGAAATATCGATATCATAGATAAGTATGTTCTGTCAGTGTTTACATAAGTACGTACATATACAACATTGATGATAAGCGGATCACGATCAGTAAAGAATATAATACAGTATTGACTTAATAATCCAATTGGCTTAATAACCCAACTTCGATAATGACGACCTATGACGTGAGCTAAACCAAGACGTTTACTGCCGTATTATTAATGATGTCTACAAGGAAGACACCATACATGAAATGCAAGTCATAATGCAAATCATACATACTAGCATCATGTTAGACATAATATAAACCCAGTTCCTAGGTTTGCAGATGATCAGACACTCAGAAGTAGTCCTTTAGTCCGCTTCCCTGTTTAACTGTGAAAGTACGACTGCGAGTGGATCTTTCCTCCGCTTCCTCAGGGTCTCCTCTTGTTCCGCGCCTATAACAGAGCTGCCATACCAAGTAAGCCACCCTTTCGTTGTATTCACCTCTATACCGCAGCCATGCTATCTGTCTTTCTGTAACTTTCAAACAATCCCACACATGTTGGGCTCCTTGACATTAAACTATACGCTGTTTCTTTTGTAATCCTACGATGCCCCCTTGTGGTCTCTTCAATCACCCATTAGCGCATTGACACTAAACTATACGCTGTCTCTTTTATAATCCTACGATGCTCACTAGTTCAAACTAGTTGTTTCTTCAATCAAGATTGGTCCCTTGACACTAAACTATACGCTGTCTCTTTTTCCAATCCTATTATGACCACCTGTGGTCTCTTCAATCACCTATTAGCTCACAACAGAACAATTAACATAATTTCAGGGATCAGCTGTTTCTGGTGCATCAAAACATCAACTTCAATGAAATTGTCTCGTCTTCTCATTCTTCTTTCTATGACAATGATACACTTAATTATCTACTCGGCTATATCGAATGCTGCGCTATAGGCGATCTTACGGATGTGGTATATCAATACAGTGGTAGGAAATTGTACGGTAATCAATAGGTTACATCTTTAAAACACACCTAACCAACTTCTATACCAGCTGGAAGGAGTTTCTCTCTGTTGGAAACACTCTACCTACCCAGTTAAGCCAAATATTTGTCCCAGTCTCCACTAAGCATTTATTCCTGTCACTGTTCATTCTTATCCGTGCATCCACGTTCATATTTCCGTGTTATTGCATTATATTTTCACATATATAATACTGTAATCACCACCGCAGTGCATGTCCTGCTTCGTCCTTGAGCTTCCTTATCCTTTTCGCTTAAAGTCATCTACCTCTTCTAACTGAGACTCTTGACAGTCTACGAACATCCTAGCATCATTGTCCGACAGTATGTCTTTACTATTATACTTTATGAAAACAGATGATCATGTTGAGTACAGTAGACGAAATGTGCCGGTCTCCCTGGCCTAGGTGTGAAACGAATTTCTTCGTTATCCCGTTTATCCACGTGAGGTAACGCAGCGCGCGTGAATTGGAAGCGGTTCTTATCGCGTTGGTAACTTACGGGATAAGTGAGCCAGGCGCTCAGAAAGCAATGACAAACTACTGAGCGTAATCTTACCAAGAAATCAACTACAGCGGCAAAATACTGGTGTTGATAGAGATTTCATGTAAAAAGATATGCGAAAAAAAAGACGAAATTTGAAACTGCGTGATGAAGATAGGATCATACCATGTCTTTTTAATTGTATCTGCGTTAACACTTACCAATAATGGGTGATCCCTACAATGGCTCAAAGATCACAACACATTTACTAAACTCACTTCTAGTGGCCTTACTAGTTCAAATTCATTATAATTAAATAGCTCTAATTCCATTTCATTATATCTACATGTCAATTTTGATTTTGTGAGGAGTTTTCAGTTCTAAGACATCTAAACCAATAGCCGTTACGTTACTTTTACCAATTTTAACCAGGAAGCTACACATCAGCTAGTTTAAAAGGACGTTTTTATTTGCTTGTGAACACTAACCAAGAGTTAATGAAGCAGAAAATCCCAGTACTGAATTAATGTTCCTGTTTCCAGGACACAGTTCATCGTGCTGGCACAACATCTACATCGCCAATTCGCAGTCGCAAGTTTGTTGTTTTCTATCGCAGTTAAAAATGTCCCGTCTAAAAAGCGCAGTAGGTTCGTGCAGTCAAACAAACTGTACTATAACAGCCAGCCAGTGTGTTAGCTAGTCAACACTTGACCCACATGTAGTAAACCATTAAACAATCCCCAGATTTTACTAGAAATGTATGATACCTTTCTTCCGATAAAAAGTTAAAAGGATATCCTCTACAGGATGTAGAAGTCAACCCCGTCATTTTTTGGCTGTTCCTGATTTCTTGGGAAATATTCGTTCAGTAGTTTGTCATTGCATTCTTAACACCGGCACTCATATCATTTTCATTTTTTGTTTACAACAACGCAAGGCGGTCTGCTTCCAAGTCGTCTGCGAATGTTTCGAACGAGGTATGAGGGATTACGAATCGCGTCCGTAACGCCTTCGCCATCTTCCGATAAAAGCACAATAAATAAGGGACCCTTTTACCTGCCTTAACAGGCATTGGACATATGGTGGTAGATCCACATGTTATAAACCAGTCGGTAGTTAATGGATCATATAGTCAGGAAAATCACCCCCTCCTTCCCCCCCCCCCCCCCCCCCCCCCCTCCCCGATACGGATTGAACCTAAGGCCCAGGGCTAGCGTCTAGCTATTGAGCAGCTAGCTCAACCCATATCCTCCCCATTTTTCTTTCTGTCTCCGCTTCCCTTCCTTGTTGTATATGAACACTATTAGATTGTCGTATGTGGGACTTACGCAAAGATGATCTAACAGTTGAGGAAAAATGGTCGAGACCTATTTAAATATACCAGAATTCGTGAATACGTCTACAATTTAAATGTAAAGCTGTGCTGATCAAATGGAAATGATGACATGGAAATGGAAAGTTATACATCATGGTGTAGTTAGTTGCATGACATTTATTGTATGTGGCAATCAACCCTAAATTTATTGGCTGTTTGCCATTTACTATGCAATGTTAGTTCAGTAGTTTGCCATTGCTTTCTGAGCGGCCGACACTCCATGCCATCGAAATCAACGCTAAGCGTTCTGCTTCCAAATTGCTAACCTTCGATTTGCTATTGTTTACACGATATTTATAAAACGCATGTCCAGTGACCAGATTTACATCACAATACTTGCAATTGTGAAATGACATTAATGATATATGATATTCATTATCTTGTTGCTATTGCAGCTACACGACATGCGTTCAGTGGTACAATGTCATTAATGATATACAATATTCATTATCTTCTTGCTATTGAAGTTATCCCATGATTCGTGACATTAATTGTAATGCATGTGCATTATTTATTGCTGTTCACATTAAAAGCATGTAACAGTTGAGCACTGTTAAAATAATTTAACGTCTACTGGCACTTTGTGTTATTGGAGATGGCGATTATGTATCAAGAGTTCTACAAGGACAGTGTAAAACTGCATTCATGATAATGTTTACGGCAGATGGAGTCAGAACAGGTTCGGAAGGTTCGCCTAGTGGTAAGCAGGACCAGGAAGGCGTATTCTGTCAAACACTCAGGACAGACAATCACATCAGAGATACTGTCGTTCGAGTGTGAAGTGTCAGGTTTTCAACACTCTAGGCTACAACATCATGAATTGAGGCAGCCAGTTTTCTTCCTCTAAGACTGTCTCTTTCGAATATTTTCTTTCCCATAGAAGTCCCTTAACAATAGTATTCGGTACCTATTGCATTAGACCATGTCGTCCAAACGTCACATTGGTCGCTATAATTGAATTATGTCACTGCTGGGGAATGAACCAAAATAGCTCTATGAATGAATCCAACAGCTTTAAGAATGTTTCCATCAGAATTAGGACTGATTCCAGGGGATGTAAGAATGTGACTATCAGCTGTATGATTGTTTCCAACTGCGGTAAGAATGTTTCCATCAGCTGTATGGATGGTTACACCAGCATTATAAATGTTTCAAACTATTTTATAAATGCTTAAAACAACAGTATACGTGTTTTCAACAGCATTTCCAGTGTTTTCAAAAACTGTATGAATGGTTTCTACAACAGTATGAATGCTTCTAGCTGTGTGAACATTTCCGTGAGCATTTTAAAATCGTCCAACAGCAGTATGAAATATTTGATGGCGAGGTAGCGGTTACATCCCTACACCGGTCAGCTGGACTAAAATGCTGAACTCTCGTCCTTGACTTTGGGCCATAACTTACAAGTACCTCTGAAGTCCGGTTCTCCTGTGGCGGTGGGCACTGGCAATAGGGAAAGCTAATTCACTGGCAACAATCAGTCCAATGCACTGGAAATAGTTGCACATATGTGGAATACGCTTGAGTTCGAAGCGAGCAAACGCAAAAACTGCATTTTGAATTCTTCCAACAGCAGTATGAATGTTGAATTCTTCCAACGGCAGTATGAATGTTGAATTCTTACAACAGCAGTATGAATGTTGAATTCTTCCAACAGCAGTATGAATGTTGAATTCTTCCAACGGCAGTATGAATGTTGAATTCTTCCAACGGCAATATGAATGTTGAATTCTTCCAACAGCAGTATGAATGTTGAATTCTTCCAATGGAAGTATGAATGTTGAATTATTACAACAGCAGTATGCATGTTGAATTCTTCCAACAGCAGTATGCATGTTGAATTATTCCAACAGCAGTACGAATGCTGGATTCTTCCAACAGCAGTATGAAGGTTGAATTCCTCCAACAGCAGTATGAATGTTGAATCTTCCAACAGGCAGTATGAATGTTGAATTCTTACAACAGCAGTATGAATTTTGGCAACATGAGTAGGTGCTAAGGTTAATGCAGCGCATTGTGAATGCACTGCATTTATCATGTGTTGTCTGAGGTTTATATGATAAATAAATCTCGGGAACTATTGGACACCATCCCTAACTACATACGTGGCAGAAAGTACCACTCAAACTTTATCTTCTGAAAAGCCACAATAGAGCAGAATCGCAAAGCTATAAATGAAGTATTTGAGAGTATACAAATCGTATGAATAAACAAAATGTATATTCCTACATCTTTTTTTCATATCCCTTACAGGACGTTGCAGTCAACATCAGCATTTTTCAGCTGCTGTTGATGTACTAGGCAAGATTACGTTCAGTACTTTGCCATTGCTTTCTGAGTGGCAGGCTCACATACCCCAGTAGGTTATCAGCGTGGCGCGAACCGTTGCCGATTCTCGCGCAGCTGCGTTACTCACGATAATATACGGGATTATGGAGAAAGACTTTAAACCCTAGACCAGGGAGACCGACTACATCTAGAAGCTATTATTTATACCATTCAGATGTATACGGTATTTCTTTTGTTTCTTGTACATTCTTGGAATCACTTTGCCTTTACACCATTCTGTTTTAAAGAGAAAATATACCAGGTGAAAAGTTCTAGCAGTTGTTACAGTTTTGCATTCATTGGGCTGTCTAATGTACAGATATATTCGAACCCAGTGACACCGCCAGCAGATAAACTATACCCAGTTGTTAATATTCATGAAATGTTTAAACCTCATTAATCATAAATAGTTTACCTTTTGTTTCAGTGCATTTCAAATCGACAGCTGCAAAGCTAGCTTTGACCTTATCCGCGATTACTCACTCATTATCATCGTAGACCATGCAGACACGCGCAGACTGTTATCTTTCTCGATTTCTACACGACTCCAGTGTCTATGAATAAGTCTGGTTTTATATCGATTTTGCCATGTGGTTAAACCATTCAGATATTTATCTCGTCTTTCCGTTAATCTTTTTTCATCTCGTTTGCCAGGTGTCTCACGGTTTTGAAGTTTATGTCTCCTCATAGCGAGAGTGCTCAAATGATCGTGATTGTCTGACCTAATTTATCTAATCAGTGTATCGTTTGTACTGCTTTCTTGAGCTGACTAAATCAATTGTTTTTCTGTCAGTCCTTGGTATTTTGTTGTATTTTCACTAGGGACAACAATTCCTCTGTATTTAAGCTACTAGGTTTGTTTGTTTATTATTCATGCATCTACCATCGCCTTACGTTTTACTCAGTGACATTTACCTACAGCTACTTGTCATTGGCCGAATGGCTGAAACGTCGGGTTTCCCATTTTGGAAGACCCGGGTTCGAATTCTCGATAAGATGATGAATGTTTTGATTCCTTCTGCCTGGAGTAAAAAGAAAATATTAACCTGCACAGCTCTCAGCAACTGCACTAGTCAGCCTCAGGCTCAATGACACCCCCCGCCCCCCCCCCCACCACGACGGCATATGGCGAAGGTGTAAAGGGCGCAGTTCGCAATCCCACATACCGCGTTCGAAACACAGCTGCGGGCGATTTGGCAGCAAACCGCCGTGTGTTGGTTAGTTATTTTTATTGAATGGTATGGGTTCCGGTCGTCCAGAAAGCAACGGCAAGCTATTGAATGTGAACTTGCCATAAATTACTGTGTTTCTTCAAATTCACAAGCAGCTAAACATGCTTGGGTTGACTGCGATGTCCTGTAAAGGATATGCAGCTAACTTTTAATGTTTACCTCATCTACAATTAACACAGTAGTATAGTTTAAACCGCTCGTGTTACCAAGCCCACACAGGAAGCAAAAAACAGTAATTCTGCAAGCTTCCCTGCATGACGTAGGAGACTGCTATATTAGGATTAGCATGAGACTGGCTTCCTCATTGTGTAGAAAGTTTTAGCTGTATAATCCCAGCAATACCGAATAAGTCTACAATGGGATTGGTGTTAGTTGGTTGAGGACCTATGATTCATTGTATGGTGAAAGACAGAAGAAGAAGAAGAAGAAGAAGAAGAAGAAGAAGAAGAAGAAGAAGAAGAAGAAGAAGAAGATGAAGAAGAAGAAGAAGAAGAAGAAGGAGGAGGAAGAAGAGGAGGAGGAGGATGTCGTGGAGGAGGAAAAGGAGTCGTGGAGGAGGAGAAGGAGAAGGGAGGGGAACAGGAGCAGAGACAGAGGCAGGGAAAGAAGACGATGATATTTTACAACTTCACAATAATTAATCCTCATGATTTATCTCTAATATCTCCATTATGCGTTTTAAAATCATGGGTCCTTCCATTCCTTAGTATTTACTTGTATTATCAGTTTCACTTCAATTTATTCTGATTGATAGCAATATATCTCCCATGCATTCCTCTACATGTTTCCGATGTTTCTTCAAATTCGCACACAGGCCTTGTATAGAACCCATTATATAAACATATCCGATGGCATCAGTTGAAGAGCACAGAACACACATGGATTTGCGCCGTGTACGTTGCTGAAGAGGCGCTGACAATTATATGACTTTATCATATTAATACTTGATCTGCTGATGGCACAGTATTAAATCACAATAGGAATTGTTAGGCTTGTATGTTCAAATGCAAAGTGAGAAACGCACTCTATACCTCAATGGAATTAGTGGAACTGCGGTAAGTCTTTACAAATACAATGAATGAATTACAAAAAAAACAAAAACAAACAAAAAAACAAACAAGCAAACAAAAAATAACGAGGAGATGGTAAGCTTTACTAGAACACGATCACAAGGAAGAAATTTGACGTTGCGGCCCAAGACTTCTTCAGCACAGAAACAACAAACACACACTGATACAACTACAGGAGAAACACCACATGAACATATACGTAGACAATTTACTTATCTGTATCCTTGTTGTGGTATGAACATGTGTTTCATGCAATCAGCGTGTATTGTTCTAACAAGGCAAGTGAACCGGAAACGTCAGTTGTATCGGTGTGTGTTTATTGTTTCTGTGCTGACGAAGACTTGGGCCGCAACGTTAGTTTTTTTTTCAAACTTGTGATCGTTTTCTAGTAAAGTTCGCCGTCTACTTCTGGCTTGTGTTGATTCATTCTGTATATCTCATTGCAGCTGAAAGAAAACAATAATGGCAACCGACAAAACAAATATCTCCACTGATGTTGTTATCAATGGAAAGAAATGATAGGAAGTAAACAGTTTTGAATATACAGGTTTACTATTGACTTTCTATGGATGGAATTATAATGATAACATTTAAAAGATGAACAACCATTGCTCAGCAAACACTACAGCAATTTAAGTTTTTATAGATTGGAATCAGATAAGTCTTCAAAAGTGAGAGTATTGAGAGTATGCTTGTTTGATGTGAAAACATGCGGGTGTGCAACCTGGACATTTAACACAACAGCTCTCAATAATATATTTGTCTTTTTATTATTAATGTTACAGAACGGTGTTAAATATTCATTGGGCGAAAAATAGAACAAATAGATCTCAATGGACGAAAAATAGAACAAACAGATCTATCCAGCAAGAGTTCAGTACTGAAGAAGATTGTTTATTAAACCAATACAATTGAGGAAAATGAAATAGTTTGTATGTTTAAAAGAGTGTTGAAGTGCTACATGGAACCTGTACTTTTATATGGATGTGAAGCGTGGACAATGAGCAGACAAGCTGAAAAACATCTGATGGCTGTGGAAATGTGGTTTCTGAGGAAAATGCAAAGAATGCCATGGACAGACAGAAAAACTAATGAACAAGTGCTTCAAGAAACAAATGAAGATTGTAAACTGATTAGAGACATTAGACGTAGATAGTCAAAATATTTTTGGACATGTGAAAAGAAATGAATTGGAGAACTTGGGGACAACTGGCAAGATCGAAGGGAAGAGACCAAGGGGAAGACCAGGAAGTAAATACCTGGATGGCTTGGCCACGTGTCATGGTCGAGACAGAAACACGGTGCTGATCCACGACTCTGGTGATCGAGTGAGATGGCAAAACGTGACCGCCCACGCTTATCGGCACATGATGGATGGATGGTAAAATGTCATGAATTTCTGACAAAAGTATAACAATGAGGGAAGGTAGCCTGGGAAATAGAGACACGAAATACCACAACGTTGAGGAATTTAAGAAATGATAGATAATGGGCACATGACACAATAGAGGCTTGACATCTGGACCATAATGCCGAGAATTTCCATAGGTTGCTATGCGGGGAAACATCTCTCCATAGGAAAACACCACTGGATGGTGGATGATACTAGGACGTAAAACTTCAAGTTTTCTGTGTTCGTACTTCAAAGACATGGAGTGAGTTTTTCGTGTTATAACAAGGATGCACCTTCTTCTCATAGTCCATGCGATGTAGTACTGGTGATCATGTATCTCCACAACTTTCTGTCTCTTATGCTGCCAATCACTTCTGTTCCTGACTTTCCTCCATGCAGTGATGTCAGACTGTCCGACATGTTCTCTTTTAGTCTCCTGCTGCTTCCCACACCCCACCTCACCCCCTTTTCTGGTTTCCTATTGTGTCGATATACTCCAGCCTCCCCCTTATCATTACAAGTTCAAAGAATGAGAACTGCTTACTTCTCATGAGATTAACTAATTCACTTTATGAGTAAACAACCCTCAAGATATTTATTATCATCATTCTTATATACAATTATATCTCCGCCCCTTAAATATAATTCCGCAGATGCTCCCATACAACATTACAATAAGACCAGTAAGTAACTGCATACCGAAGAGTCATTGGCACCTTGCCGTCTTGACAGACGATAGTTTGTGCTCTAAAAAGGCATAATAACTTTTAACTATGGCGGTAGCGAATGTGACTGATAAGGCCAATTTGCGCTGTAAATGTCCGTTCACAGTGGGTGCATGTGAACACGTGGTCATTTCCACCATCATGCACCATCTTACGTCTCAAACGCTTGGTGTGTGACTTTTCTGCAATAATTTTCTCCTTTGACTTTATTCCATTTCTGATATTTGCCCTCCATACAACACGTTCAGCGGCGACTTGCTCCCAATGTGCATTATCAATGCCTGTATCAATCATGTCCCGCTTACACACATCTTTGTATCGTAGTAGAGGCCGACCCTGAGATCTCTTACCCATCTGTAATTCACCAAAAAAGATATCCTTTGGTATTCTACCATCATCCATCCTCCTAAGATGTCCTATCCATCTAAGTCTACGAAGACTGAGCATGGAATAAACTGTCACACAACCTGATCTTTCCAATACTTCAGTATTTGTGATTTTGTCTTGCCACTTAATACCAAGAATTCTTCGCAGACACCGCATATGAAAGCTGTTTAAATTGTTCTCTTGGTGTGAGTAAGTTGTCCAGGTTTCACTGCCATAGAGAAGAGTACTAAGGACACAGGCTTGATAGACAAGGACTTTTGTTTTGGCAGTAAGCTTCCTGTTCTCCCAGACTCTTTTTCTTAACCTGTTCATTGTTGTTGCTGCCTTACCAATCCGGATGTTGATTTCCTGATCTAGGGATAATTTGCTATTTACCACTGATCCTAGATATGTAAAATGGTCTACTATCTCTAGTTCGGCGTCGTCAATAAAGATTGATGGTACCCCATGTGCACCTTGTGACATAATCTGTGTCTTCTTTTTGCTAATTGTTAAACCAAATTCAGAACAAGCATTGGAGAATGCAGATAGTAGACATTGCAATTCTTCCTCAGAGTGGGTCGTAACTGCAGCATCATCTGCAAAAAGCAACTCTCTGATCAGTACCCTCCTAATTTTGGTCTTAGCCTTCAATCTCTGAGCATTGTAGAGGCCGCCATCTGAGCGTGAGTGAATGTATATACCACCATCCTGATCACGAAATGCATATTTCAGTAGAAGTGAAAAGTATATTCCAAAGAGGGTGGGAGCTAGTACACAACCTTGCTTAACTCCACTCTTGATTTCAAATTCTTCAGAAGTTGCACCATCAAACTTGATTATACCCTTCATGCCTGTGTGGAACGATTCCACAATGTACAGAAGAGTTGGTGGGCAGCCAATCTTCTTTAGTGCCTTGAACAGACCCTCACGACTGACCAAATCAAATGCCTTTGTGAGGTCGATGAAGGCAATAAACAGTGGTTGATTCTGTTCACGGCATTTTTCTTGCATTTGTCGCAATGAGAATATCATATCAGTGGTAGACCGGTTCTGTCGAAAGCCACACTGTGATTCGGGATAGACTTGATCTCCTAGGACTTGAAGTCTGCGCAGAACAATTCTGGCAAATACTTTTCCAACAATACACAGAAGTGAGATACCCCTATAGTTGTTACAGTCGCTCCGATCACCCTTGTTCTTGTACAGCGTTATGATGTTTGAATCTTTGAAATCCTGTGGGACTTGTCCTTCACGCCAGCATAGCTCTATTAGCTGGTGGATCTGTAGAGTGAGTGTGTCTTGCCCACTCCTGATAACCTCTATTGGAATCCCATCCTTACCTGGAGCCTTGCCAGATGCAAGTTCATTTATAGCACACTTAACTTCTGTTATGGTGGGAAGTGTGTCCAGGTGGTCAAGAGTTGGTAGAGCCTCTATGGCGTTAAGGGCATCATCCGCTAGTTTGGTCTCACTTGAGTAAAGCTCCAAATAGTGCTCTACCCATCTGTCCATCTGCTGTTTCTTATCAGTGATGACTTCTCCAGTCAAGGTTTTCAGCGGTGCACTTCTTTTGATCACTGGACCACAGGCTTTCTTTATTCCTTCATACATGCTTCTTATGTCTCCCTTATCACTTGCGATTTGAATGGACTCACATAACTTGATCCAATAATCATTTGCACACTGCCTGGCAGCCTTTTGCACATCCTTCCTAGCTTGCCTTAGCTCACTCAGAGTGTTACGCGTTGGTCTTTCCTTGTTTCTTAAGAGAGCTTTCTTCTTCTTATCAATCAAGGGCTGCAGAGTCTCGCTGTTGGCCGCAAACCAGTCCTGCCTCTTATGATCCACAGTGCCGTAAACCCCTACGGCAGTTTTATAAAGAGTTCCTTAATTTGACCCCACTTTTCATTTACTGCACAATTTTCTGGTGTATCAGTGAAAGCGTCTTCAAGTTGCTGTTGAAACTGAAAGCACTTTTCAGGATCATGAGTGTTAATATTAATCCTGGGGCTAGATTTGTGTTTAGCTGTGTAGATTCTCTTTGGTCTCAGTCTAACTCTTGTAACAACCAAAGAATGATCTGTATCACAGTCAGCACTGTGGTAACTACGAGTCAATGATATATGGTTCAGATGTTGTCTCCGTGTGATGATGAAGTCCAGCTGGTGTCAATGGCCGGATCTAGGATGTTTCCATGTGACCTTATGCATCTCTTTTGTTTTAAAAAAAGAGATTGTAATACATAGGTCATTACTGGTGCAATGCTCCAGCAGCCTTTGCCCATTTTCATTCATGCGACCGATGTTGTATTTTCCAAGGGACACTGGCCATGAACTCGAGTCCTTGCCCACACGAGCATTGAAATCACCGAGCATATAAATGTAGTCAGATTTTGGAACTGCCTTGATCACGGAGTCTAACTCCTCATAGAACAAATCCTTCACATCATCAGAGGAATCGAGTGTCGGTGCATATGCAGTAATAATGGTGGCAAACCACAAGAGGTTGCCAAGCGCAGGGATAATAGTCTTTCATTTCCTCCTGCTGGAATTTCAATCATTCCCAGTAGCGAATTCTTCACTGCAAAGCCCACACCGTGTTGCCTTTTTTCTGCCTGCCCTCTACCCTTCCAGAAAAAGGTGTAGTTGTTTTCCCTGAGTGACCCTTCCTCAGCGAGGCGAGTCTCCTGCAGGCCAGCAATATCAATGTTAAGACGATTGAGTTCGGCATCAATCACAGCCGTTTTTCTCACATCGTCAATATTGGTCAAGTCAGTGGAAAATCCTGGACACATGGTTCTCACGTTCCAGGTTGCAAGCCGTAGCTTGAGGTTTCTATTTTTATTTTTGTTTGTACCTGGTGCATTGGTTTTACAGCCTGCGATTCAGATTTTGTCCTAGCCCCAAGCACCCATTGAAGCAGGCAGGCTGTGGCGGATCAGCACCCAATTGGCTGGGGGCTGCCCAGCTTGAGGCGGGCGGTAGCTGATCAGTGACACCTATAGGTGTCTCCCACCGTCAGAGGCAACGCGTGGCGCCCCATGTCTATGCCAACTGACAAGGACTTATAACCCGTAACAGTTGCCTCTCGCTTTGATTCCGAGACCAGTTAAGACCAGGGATGGAGTTATTGCCTCTCCATAGCACAAAGCCTGGGCTAAAATATAGAGATCATGTGTTGCCCATGCAGCATGATCCCTCTCTCGGCCTGCCTAGTTCACTCCAGAGGAAAGGTAACACCCCTACATCTGGAACAAGACAAGCTGCAGAAGCTGCCGGATCAGCAAAGCAATGCTCTAACTGTCCGCCTGTCGGAGCTTCGATCCTAGACCAGTCGCCAACCAAGGCTTAGGGCCTGGTCTGCCCTGCCATGACAATTTTGTCTTTAGCTTGCATTTCCTCGCACCAGGGTAAGGCTTGTACCCTCCCAATTGTGCTCTTCCGCCCGAAGCCGTTGGCACAATGTGGGGTGTCGGGTTTGGTAAGCGCCGCCCAACGTTCGGCGCTAACAGAAACCAGGTAGTACCGTCTACTGTTATACGGTAGCTCAGTCATATCTGACTAAGACCTGACTGACATACCGAAGAGTAGACGATATATTACTAATAGAAGAGTAGACGAGCAATGTCTAATAAAAGAATATGCAAGAAATGACAAATAAAAGTGTAGACGAGAAAAGACTAATATAAGAGAAGACGAGAAATGACTAATAGAAGAATAGACGAGACATGAGTACTAGAAGAGTTGACGAGAAATGACTCATAGAAGGGTAGACGAAAAATGACTAATAAAAGAGTAGACGGGAAACGACTAATAGACGAGAGACGACAAACGAACCAATATATTACAACAGAGAATGTGTAACTGATAAATCAACTGCCGGATGTGAGAATCAACTGTTAGTGTAACGGAATTCCACGAATCACATGCTAAAGGCGTGATGATAGACCAGGCATGTGTGAGAGGTAATAAATTACTCGTTATATGAATATATGTGGACATAATTCTGTGGTTGGGTACGTATACCTGAAATCATCGTTTGTGCTTACATAACAGAAAATATAACTTTGAGGTCGCCTTTTGGAATTTCATAAAATAATCGTAATACTCTAAACTAATCACTACAGTATTAATATATTTGATTTTGGACTTACGCTATACTGGGACTGAATCAAAATCTCCATATTGATATAAAAACATACCAACCACAATTAGACAAACACACAATTACAACAATTACACCGGCTACTGAGTAAAGTGTGTGGAGCGAAACTGTCAACATTTATGAACATCTGTCCGTAGTTATTGTATTGCGTTCAGTAAAAATGCGGGCGGCCGGCTACTAACCTGGCTGGTTTTGTCTTACACAGCAATGTGTGTGTGCAGATGTTGGTTTTCTAATGACAGGCGCTGCCATCGATGATGAACTGTTATTTCAGTGGCGGACTGGTGTGTTGGCTTTTTGACAGCGGCGTTATGCATATATGCTTTGCATGTTGTTGGTTTGTCGTCACTGTTGTCTGTTCCACGTTTCACATTGGGCAGTGAGGAGCATTCTGTGTGATATGCACTGACACAGGAACAGGGTATTATGAGGTGACCAATTACCGCGAAGTTGGAACCGCGCATCATGACTAACAAACCAATTAAAACTAGAATGCATTGTTAGCTAGGATATTCTCTGATGACCCTCACTAACACTTCATACAAATACTTTACTATAAATAAATTCACAACGGCAGATAATTAATTACACCAGGACAAGACAGTCGTCATTTATGGCAGTTTGTATAAGAAAGTCTCTGCTGAAGGTTGTGAGAACTCCTTAGATCAAGAGTGTTACAGACGAGTACGCTCGTTATATGAAAACATGTGGAAATAATTCTGTGGGTGGGCACGTATACCTGAAATCATCGTTTATGCTTACATAACAAAAAATATAACTTTGAGGTCGACTTAAAAGCATGAAATGTTGGACACAAGTAGGGAAGACAATTAGTGGTCGAATTTATTCAGAACACAACTGTTTAGGTATTAACATGACCGCCTGTGGCGTTCAGCGTGGCACACGATAATGACAACTATTTTCATTGGGGGTTTCTCTCGTGACCTCAGTATTAGTTCTTTTGAATACACAGGTATGTTGTAGGGCAAATATAAAAAGAGGTCTTCCTATCCACTCTATTTCTGAACACTGGAGACTCGTGTATACTATAAGCATGGATATCTACACATGAAAGTAGTGAGGGGAATGAAATGACTGATAAATAAGCAAAGATAGTTAAAGAAAATACTATCATAATATATGTTTATCGTAAGCTAAAAATAAACATCAAAACATCAATTACGAATATGATAACAGATGAACGCTAGCTTATGTGTAGTCAACAACTTAAGGAAGACACTAATACATGTTTTTGAGAAGATCATATCAGATAGCTAACTCAAGTAAATTTAACCAACACAGAACTGGCACTATTAGCCACCGGACGCTGATGCTTGTGCTTGGGGGGGGGGGGGGAGGATCTGAGCACCTATGGGCCTGTCCGGAGTGCAATGAAGATACCCCAACTGATAACTGATAACTGATAACTCAAGTAACTCATGAACTTTAAATTCTATAGTTTAGTTTATTTTAGTTTAGTCGTTGGATCAACATCAAGGCACACGGTTTAACCCATAAGTGCTCCGTTTTCCTCCTAACTCAAACCTGAGTCTGGAGAAACTCAACTCAATGCACGAACTCCGTTGCATCGGCGAGGATCCTGAAATACTTTGGGTAGATTTTTAGCTCGAAATTTTGCCCGGGCAGCGCCGTTAGGCTACTCTTTTTCGATTTCCAACTGCCAAGGGATTTTTTACGTGCGCAACAATACACACGGGCGTCCGATCTCACTACCCAGAGACCAGGGGCAATTTTATTACTGGAAGTGCAGGTGGATTTTTTTAATAAATCCCGGTCCTCACCGGGGCCTGAACCCGGGACCTCCAGCACTCGAGGCGGACACCATACCTCGAGACCACTCAACCCTCCCCCCCCTTTTAAATTCTATATTAATACATTAGTTTAGAGTAGCATAAAGGAAATAGACTGATGCTTTCTTTGGATATATTCCTGTTGAAGTCTGAAGGTGTACACATAATAGAAGAACCGATATACGTATATTGACAAAAACAGCAAGAAAGTTTGACGCATGAAATAGCAATATTAGAACTCTACACATCATTGTGTTGGAGATAGGGATCACAATACGAATATCATAATTCTCAAAGGACATTAATAAACAAAAATAAAATAAAAATCAATTATTCGACGTAATAATAATAATAATAATAATAATAATAATAATAATAATAATAATAATAATAATATTAACAACAACAACAACAACAGCAATAATAATAATAATAATAATAATAATAATAATAATAATAATGTCATTCATTCTTTCATTCATTCAGTAGCATGTCTTTGCAGAACTTCGCTCCCATAACAACTTTCCGGAAAAGCTCTCCATCATAAGCAAAATGTCCCTCGTCCGATACACCCATCTGGAGATCATCCGCCACATCCTGCACCCATCTTCTCTTTGGCCTTCCTCTTCCTCTCTTCCCAGGCATATACCCTTCCATTATTGTTCTCTCCAAACTTTCGTGGCGTTTCAAATATATTAATGTACATTACCAATAAACTTCCGCAGTCATGCTTCACCATTTCACACGATCACCATAATCTCTAATATTGTCTGTGCCTTTGGCCCGATTATGCCATGGACAAGCTATCCACACAATTGTCTCTGAATCTTCCCATTAGCATTTTCGCATTACGTTTTGAAAAAAACATTGTCACTAAATTTTTAAGTGTATTTCTCTTCGTATCATGTCCACAAAATGGTGACTATCTGCGGCAAATTCCCCTAATACATTTACAGTTTTCGCGTTTTTATTTTTGTTTTGTTTTTTAGGGTAGGGGTGGGGGGAGGGAATCCTTTTAGCATTTGGTGTTTGGGTGCTTCGTCCTTCTAGCATATTTCTCAGAAATCACATTTCCATTGCTATAACAAGTTTGTAATGCTGTTTGCATAATGAACATCTTTAACATGCACACAACAGTATGGGTAATAAGTGTCAGTTTAATATTCTTTGTTCCACTGCAATTGACAGAATGTGTTTTTTCTTCCTTACAATATGCTTCCCATCTCACCAAGGGCTACCTGCCTTTCATCTGGCTAATCTTGTTTTAATCGTGTCAATGCATCTTACAAATGACGTTATGACTGCATTAAGATAACTGTACAAGATTCACCTGTATACATGTTTTCCCATGTAGCATTTATTTCTCCTTGAAGACAGGATATAATTTCACACATTGCATATGACAAATATCAACAACATGATTGAATGGGATATTAAGCCGACATAAATTCAATAGAAAAGTAACATATGCATCGAAGTCTGAATTAAAGGACATCACATAATGTTATAGAAATAACATAATGTTTGGTTAGCGGGATAAGGGTATCACCTGTCAACGGAGATGTAAGACGCATCCTTTCCTCCATTGACCTACGGGACACCCTTGGGCAAGGTGGAGTACCCGTTTAGCCTCCCAATCAGGGTTACGTGAAACCATGGAAGCAGGTGGTTGATGGAGTGTGAGAGCAGCCGACTGATTGTTGTTGGCTATGGTCATGCAGTCTGTGGCGATAGGCAGATGATCTCATCAGTAGAGACAATGGCTATGGCCACCGACTAGTACAGTCACTGCCCAGAAGGAAAGCAATGGCAAACTACATTCTGCAAAACTTACCAAGAAACCATAACAACCATGAAAGAAAAACATAATAAGAAAGAGATCTGGTGGTGAGACCCCCAGGCCAGGCAGATCAGATAACACTGGGGAAGAGTGTGAAACGGGGGGCAGTACTAGTAATCGTGATGGCGGAGTTAATGCCGACTGTGTTATCAAGGAAATCCCCTGTGTCAGACTAAGAAACAGAGTGAGAATGGCAACGTGGAATGTGAGAAGTTTGTATGAGGAAAAGCTTAAAGTAGTGTGTGATGAGATTGAGAGGTTAAATATTCAAAGTTTAGGAATTAGTGAACATCGCTGAAGAGGCAAGGGACATTTTACAAATGAAAATGGAAGTCTTTTCATATATTCTGTTAGAGACGTCGGAGGCCAGAGCGGAGTGGCATTTTATTTAGGTAAAACAACTGCAAAAACTGTAATGGGATATAACCCAGTTAGTGATAGAATCCTCACTAATAGAATTAAAGGCCGCCCAATTAAAAAAAAAAATAACACACACACACACACACACACACCACACACACTACACATACACCACGCACGCACGCACGCACGCACGCACACACACACACACACACACACACACGCACGCACACACACACACACTCATACAGATATATGCACCCACTTCAACAGCAGAGGAGGATGAAATTGAAGATTTTTACAGCACACTGCAAGACACATTAAATAAGATTGGTCATAATGATATAACAATAATAATGGGAGATTTTAATGCTAAAATAGATACAGGAAGAGCTGAAAATAAGAGACACGTTTTAGGAAAATTTGGATTGGGATATAAAAATGATGCAGGTGACAAATTAATTGAATTTTGCACAGAAAATGAGTTAACGATAGGCAACACATTTTTTAAACAACACGCAAGAAGACTCTTCACATGGAAATCCCCGGACAGTATTACCAAAAAACCAGATAGATTATATTTTAATACAAAGAAGATGGAGATCAAGCATAATATCTGCAAAAACCATACGAAGTGAAGACTGTGATACAGATCATCAGTTATTAGAAGCAGATCTGAAATTACATCTCAAAAAGCTCACCCGAGGACCAAGGCCACTTCTTTTTGATCTCACAAAAATGCCAGATGCATACAACGTAGAAGTGAAGAATCGTTTTGGGTTCTTGATGTCTGTACAAGAGGAAATGACATCTGATGAACTGGCAGCACAAGCTAGAGTTATCTTGATAACAGCAGCAAAAGATTTAATTCCGACCAGGACTAAACAGCATAAGCCATGGATTACATCAGACACGTCAGAATTAATAAAACAACGAAGGGAACTGAGAAAGAAAGGAGATGAATCTGATAACAGAAAGATGGAGTATAAATCTTTAACTCGAGATATAAGAAAGAACACAAGAAATTACAAAAACCAATATATACAAGACTCTTGTATTAAAATGGATCAATATCACAAGAATGGAAGAGATTACGAAATGTTCAAAGAATTGAAGTTATTGACAAGTAATGTTCAACCTCAATTAAATGTTATCTGTGAGAAGTTGGGAAATACCTTAACAGAATCTAGACAAATTCTAGAAAGATGGCAGAAATACTGCTGTGGAATGTATGATATGAATGACTGCGAGGATATACATGATATACATGAACTAATAACAGCAGTGACAGAACCTGAAACTTCATTAGATGAAATTGCATGGGTAATAAAGAACCTGAAGAATGGTAAATCACCAGGATGTGATGAGATACCAGCTGAACTAATTAAAGAGGGATGGAGAGAAAGCATACAAATCTATCACGCAATATGTAAAAATATATGGAAATGTGGGGTATGGCCAAAAGATTGGAAGAGAACTATCTTCATTCCAATACCAAAATAGGGCAACCTGAAACTATGCACCAACTATAGAACTGATGTCCTGATCAGTCATGCAAGTAAAATTCTACTAAAAATCATAATGGGAAGACTTCGTGAGAAAAAAGGAAGAAAAGATTAACGTGGTTCAAGCTGGATTTAGACAAGGATTATTCAAAGGCATTTGACTGTGTACAACATCAGAAACTTTAGGAAATCATTAGGAATATGGGTTTTCCATCACATGTAGTGCAACTCATAAAATGCTCTATCTAGACCAACAAGCAGCGGTTAGAATAGATGGCGAGACATCAGATTGGTTTGACATCAAGCAAGGGGTTCGTTATGTCCGTGTACTGTCCCCCTATTTGTTTAACCTGTACGCCGAAAATATAATGAGAAATGTCAGAGATGATATAACCAGGGAGCAATATGATTCCCTAAATATCGGTGGTCATAAAATACCAGAGATTAGATATGCTGATGATACAGTATTGCTATCCACATCACAGAATGGTATAGAAAACTTAATAACCTCAAACCAAAGAGATAGTGAAAATCACAACTTATATCTTAACATAGCAAAAACAAAGATAATGCTGTCATTAAACTGTCATGTACGGTCAATATAGTACCTTGCGGTGTATGGCAGAGGGGTCTTTGAGCCTGAGCAATTAAGGCTGCCTGGCTTGTGCAGTCGCCGCGAATTGTGCAGGTTAGGATTTTCTTTTTGCCCCCGACAGAAAAAAAATCCCACACCTTAACGAGGGATCGAACCCGGGTCTCCCGAAGGAGAGTCGGCGTTCTAGCCACTCGACCAGCCGCTCCAAGATAGTGATAATGCATACAGATATGCAAGAGAAACGCACAGACAGATAATGGATACAGAGAAAAAGATAATGCATACAGATAAAACTACTATGGAGAAAGAAACATATTTTAATGAGGAACAATTGGAGGTGATGGAAAATTTCGATAATCTTGGGTCATTGATTACCAACAATGGTGACACAATGAAACCATCAGTTGCTCTTCAAAGACTAAACCAACTGAATAAATTATGGAGTGGGACAGATAGAACTACAAACATTAGATTTGTAAGAGCATGCATCTTTCCCATTGCAACATACGCCTGTGAGACCTGGACACTTACTAAACAAGCTGAACAGCGTATAAATGCCCTTGAATACAAATGTACGGGTTCTCAGAATATCTTGTAAAGAAAAGAACAAATGAATCCAATTTTCAGGAGCTAAATATTGAAGAGAGTTGGCTATTAAAGACGATAAAGCAGAGAAAATTGAAATATTCTGGTCACTTTAAACGTCATGGAAGTTTGGAGAGAACTATAATGGAGGGGTATATTCCTGGGAAGAGAGGTAGAGGAAGGCAAAAGAGACAGGACATGCTACTGAATGAATAAATGAATGAATAACATAATGTGGTGTACGGGAGACAAACAGCTTGTAGCTGTGTGACTTTAGATGTACCACTATCCATCCACCCACCCACCTATCCATCCGTCCGTCCGTCCGTCCGTCCGTCTGTCTGTCTGTCTGTCTGTCTGTCTGTCTGTCTGTCTGTCTGTCTGTCTGTCTGTCTGTCTCGCGGCCGGTTGGGCGGGTGGGCGGGCGGGCGGGCGGTCGTCAGTCGGTCAGTCGGTCGGTCGGTCTGTCTGTCTGTCTGTCTGTCTGTCTGTCTGTCTGTCTGTCTGTCTGTCTGTCTGTGCGTCTTTCTGTCTGTGCGTCTTGTTCCCAGTGCTCTTTAATTTCTACACCAGCAAAATCGCAGCTATTGAGAACACCAGGTGTGGGTAGAATCTTGACATTTGCAGATGATGTGCTAGTATACAAACAGGGCAGAGACAGGGCCAGTTTGGCCAAAGACTTACAGGTGGCAGTAAATGGGGTGGCAGAGTGGTGCAGGGATGCAGGAGCCGTTATAAACCCAGACAAGGCATCGGTTGTGTGGTACTCCCTGGATAACCGGATCATCAAGGCATATGTCCCAGGTATTATGTTCAATGGACGTCCTCTTAGGCGAGAGAGTAAATTGAAGTACTTGGGTATCACTTTTGACAGGTGTTTGTCTTTTAAGGATCATGTGGAGGCTTTGGTGTTGAAGGCTGGTAGGGGAGTTAATGCACTGAGGGCTATGGCAGCAACCGGGGTAGACCAGAGTATGCTTTACAGGCTCTTTCAGCAGTTAATAATTTCTGTCATTGAGTATAGTTTGGGGCTGCTGACAGTATCAAAGAGCCAGCTTGAAAGGTTGGAGCACATACAGAAAGCCGCCATGCGGTTAATCCTGGGGTGCACAAAGGACACACCAATTATATGCATGAGGCATATCCTGGCGCTACTAACAATGACGGATAGGCATAGGGTCCTTCAGGCCAAATGGTACCTGAGAGTTGCTGCAGACAGGGATCACCCGCTGCATGCAGCCATTGGTATGGTCAAGGGTCATAAACTAAGACGAGGCAGGTCCTCGATGGCACAGGCAGAACTTTCTATTCGTCAGCTGTGTGATCTAGAGACCATCAATCGTCAAAGAGAGTGGGTTGACGTTCAGGAAGACAAAACGGACAGGCACAATGTAATAATAACACTGGGTCGTGAGTGCAGAGAATGGGCAGCGGACCGCGCTGAGTTTGAAGTGCAAACAGCTGATCAAGATCAGCACATCAAGGTGACATAGTCATCTAAAACCGATGGGTCAGTGGTGATAAACAAACGTAGTGGTTGGAGCCTTATTGCAAAGGCTAATGGACGAGTCTTGAAAAAGGAGAGTATGAGAATGGAGGTGGAGGCAGTAACAGCGGCACTCCGTTGGCTAGAGGAGACTACTGCAACACATGTTGTAATCATTACGGATTCAAAGAGTATGAATAATAAGGTGGAGAAAGGAATGTTTCGTGTGGAATCGCTCTTGTCGCTTCAGAGGTCACAGATTATGAGAATTGTATGGATATTTTGCCCTGGTCAAGCGGGGGGTGCGGGGGAATGAACAGGCTGATAGGCTAGCAGGGAATGCACCTCTTGGTGGCAGATTGCCTATGGACAAGGGGGAGGTGGTCGTGTGCTTGTGGGACCAGGTAGAGGAACAGATTGAGAACCCATATATGGAAAGAATGAGATTGAGGGGGATCGGCAGGGGTTCTGGAAGAATCTCAAAACTGAGAGGGAAGATCAGGAGAACTTATAATCAGATAGCGGTGGGAACGATTAGTAGTGTGACTCTTCGCTGGCTGTTGAACGAGGGAACGGAACACATATGGGAATCTCCTGAGTGCAGTGATGTCGATTCTTAACTCAACTCAACAGACAGTCTGTCTTTCCGTGTCTTTTGCTTAAAACTACAGGTACTGATTTCAGCATATCCCCAGATGTGTATCCACTGCAGTTAATATTTAATATGTTAGTTAATATTTTTTATTCATATTTTTGTCACATTTCTAATTCCCTTACGGTGATTTCGTCTGGCCCAGCCATTGTACTGTCTTGATTAAGTTTGTTTGGACAGACATTGTAAGCAACATTCTGTTGTTAGCTCTGCGCTTTATCTGTCACATTATGTATTCACCCTATTACTTCATCATACCATCCTCTCTTATTAAGAACTTTCCTGTTTCTGATTTCAAATGTTATGTACATAATGATCCTGTTGTTCTGCCTGACAACTCACTTGATTTGTCTGTGCTTATTTTGTTTTAATTTTTAATATTATTTAATGATATGTTCTTACATTATTCGTGCAACCAATTTAATTTACCCTTTATTCGTGTATCCCGTGTTTCTTTATTATCACATTAATCTTTATCCTTTTTACTTTGCTCGGCTTTACTACCAACTTTATTTAATACGACTTCAGGCATCCGTTTTTTCCCCCAGCTTTTAGTTTTCTTTATTGGTATCATTTATTTGCTTGTTTGAAGGAGAGTTTTCCAGCCTTTTTCCAATGTGTATTAACGCTTTGTATTGCAGATATTAAACTGTTTCCCACATTCACACAGTACGGATCGTGAATTTCTTGATCCCATTTAAGAATATACTGTTCTACTGTAATGGTCTCAGACTATTTGTTTCTCCTTCCATCATTACTTTCATTTGTCTGCATAGTGGGACGTGATCAGTGTTACAGTCAGCGCCAGAAATGTTTCACATTTATCAATACATCTGGTAATAATCAGTATGTAGTCAATTTGATCGAATGTTTACTTACCATGGTTATTTCGTGTTTACAGTCGTTTCTGATGCTTTTTTTAAACATGACGATTCCCAAAACATAGCATTTATGTTTATCCATTTCAGCATTTGTGCTCTTCTTTTGTTTTTTATTCTTATACTTAAGTCACTAATCACGTCTTCTATTCTCTCCTTTTTGTCTTTAGCGCTGTTATCTACTATTATTATTTTTATTTATTGTGATGTATTTTTAGACATCGTCATTTCTGTTTTACTTAAACATCGGCGCTTTTCTTCTTTACCGCTACCTGTTGCCGGAGCATATACTCGTATTTATAACATAGTTGTATAGACTTGTTTAGCCACGATGCAATAAATGAAAATAATACTTGCAGATCTGAACTTGTGCAATAACCACTGACTGATTTAGCTTTTTCCTATTGAATACATTTATTTACCCCTTTTTCTAGTTTATCAATCTCTGAATTGCATTTTTGTGTGTATGACCATAAGTATTTTAACAGATATATTACACCCAGTCCCCTCCATTTCTAGGATATTAATTTGTATCATTTCCTGTGGCTCTCTATGGGCCACGATGTCATAAGACAGCCATTAACGTCGCTCTTGTACCCTGATCTACTTTGATTCATGAAAACTTAGGAAGATAATGTGATGGTTTACCCTCACATTCCACATCGATCCGGTAATATGCTACCTCTGTCTTAGACAGCAATTTCCGACTGTCATAACAAGTGGGTGTCCTGTTGTTCTAAGTGGCAGGGTTGTCCGCTTATAAAGGTGGATACTCTGACTCTAGTGCTACACCTGCGGTGCCTGTCCTTCACCAGGTCGAGGTGCTGTTTGTAGTTTCCATTCGTGAAATATGAGACCATTGTGGCCATTCTCTACTTTTAGAAGAATAAAATAACAGTGGTGCAAATAATGTGAATAATATGGATAATGTCTCTAGACTTATAATTAAGTGCGCATGGGCGGGTTACGTTTGGTCATTAGAAGTGACGCAAACAACTCCTATCCTACAATTACTTCAATTCGAGACTCAAGAGTTTTCATATATCTATTTTTCATACAACAAAATATGAAAAGAAAAGAACTTGGATGTAAACATACTAACATAAAATTACTGCAGACAATGAACATTCAAACAACTGCACTAGTCGGACACCCAGAGAAATTTACACCACAATATTATTGATTTGGCAGTTATCGTCCACTAGCCACTGAAACCTGTTCACAGTTCCTGTGTTCCGTCCTGGCTTTCTGCCTGAGGGCTTTATTCTCTCTCTGGTGGTTAGGTGTTATTTCTGGGTGCCTTCACTACATCACGTGTCTGACCTTCTACTACCATAGCACAGTACCCTTCGAATATAGTTGTTTGGGACACGAACCAAAACTCAATCACTTGAAAATGTCGAGCGTTCTCAATAATGACATTAACTGACACAGGCCGAACCACGTTGTACCAGTATCGATCAAAGTAAGACATTCCAGAGAAGCATTGGTAGAGACTCTTACAATGAATAATCTTAGGGCTTCCCATTTTCATCGGCTACTATGGCAGGCTGCGATGTTGTTTTTTTTTCTCCTTGGTGTCACAGATCTGTCAGACAAGCCGGGCATATTAGATTTTCTGAACTTGGTTATGTCCTTCTAGGGTAAAGGTGCGTTCGACCGAAAAATATGTTTTTGGATAGCCAATTTTGCAATGAAGAAATCTCCCGCGTGACCTCTTGTCGGAGACAAATTGAGTGTGTTTAGAGAGACGGAGAACAGCTGGAAAACAAGAGCCTTGGAAGTAGCAATTTCAACGTGCACTTTTCATTGCTTTGCTAAGTTTTTTTTGCAAAACAAGTTGGTTGTGCAGTTGGAAATCACGAACAGGAGCAGGAAGAAATCGGTTGGATTGCATGGGGCTAAACATACATATTTTAGAAAGATTACAAAACCTTCGTGAATATTAAGTAAACATGCGTGATATTTCCGTGCCACAAAATCACCATTGAAGATACAACAAACATTAACGCACTTAGTACTGGGTTTCTTTTAAACAAAACTATATAAATACACACAGGTAGTGATTGGCTCTCACAGAAACATAAAAATCTTATCTCAGCCTGATAAGTGCAAGTGAAATTATTCCTCAAGTAATATCAGTCATCTTTAGGATTGTCCAGCGATTACCGTCTGTGGGTGATTGGTTCGTATGTGGTAAGTAAGTTGGTGTGCAATGCCAGAGCATTCAGAAGAGTCAAACTGGAACATTTAGACTGTAATATATGTTTGTTTCTTGTAGTTTCAAATACCATATGATATTACTATCTGCAACAAATTGCTTCAGTCAAATTGAGTATGCATTGTCCAAAGGCTTTTACTGTGCAGAAATAACTCCCATTGTCTTCTGAATTGTATATCTATCATAAACCAGATGTCTTGCCTCTATTGCGGCCATGTGCAAATTATCTATTGCATACTGAATCCATCTACGACAACTTTTTATTCTTCGATTCCCCGGTACACTCCAGTCCATAATCTTCTTGACATAATCATGTCTCTTTACATGCCTTAAATATCTAACTTTCCTCAGTTGTATGTTTCTTAAACCAGTTTACAAAACTATGATCTTTCGGATAGATCAACGTGTTCTCTTCTTCGTTCAGTCACTTTTAAATACTCTTCTCTAACACTTATATTGCCGGCTTCGTGGCTTAGAGGTTATTACTTTTCTCCGTAATCTCGTATACTCTCGTCGGTAACGTGATGACGGTTCAAATCAGCAGTGGTTCGAATCGCATCGGTAACTTACGGGGTATGTGAGCCGGCCGCTCAGAAATCAATGGCAAACTACTGAGCGTAATCTTGCCAAGAGATCAACATACAGCTGAAAGATGCTGGTGTTGACAGCTAAGTCCTGTAAAGGATATGCTAAAAAAACAAAAACAAAACACTTATATTAAAATGCAAAAATGCCTGTTCTAGCTAATTTGTTAAGGAAATAGTAATGCTCTTAGAATGTTCTGGTAATATAAATTAATATAATCAATGAATGGCGGGCGGACTATAATCTTCGCTGTAAAATACACCTACATAGAATTAATACTTTCAAGAATAATACTGTTCCGATGTGAAACTGCAATGGCGTGTGGGCAATTTTCAAAGAATGTAATATAATATCAGCAACCACATATTGAACAGTTTATGAGGAGAGCTCATGCGTATGTTCGTAATGAACGCTTCGCTTGTTAATCCGGGATAGCAACAACCCATCAACAGTTCCCAGTTCCGTAGTTCTATACCACAGGGTTCACAACAACAGTATTAACTTACCCTTTACACATACAAAATATGTCTGGAAACAGTGTTCTCCTATAGGTCTGTGGTGTAATAGGACGATACCATTGTGAAGACCTGACAGAAAAGGGGGGAGGCACAATCTTTTCCTCAGTGTAGCAGGCAAAGAGGCTAGGCCTGGAACCCGCGCCCAGCCGTGCTCATGGCTTTATCAGCGCAGTCCCTTATCAACTTGTCTAATGTGCCCGCTGTTCATCAATAGTGTTATGAAAGCGCCATGAAAGCCCCCTACCTAGTAAATCAAGTACATAGAGTAAACCAAATACCCATCATAAGTCACCCCGATCATCAAACACATTTGGAAATAACCTAAGCAACTGGAACCTAGTGTAAGAAGTCGACGGTGGCCATACAAGGGGTATCTTGGGTCACTGCCTGTTAGTAGAGGTCAGCGTAACCGACAGGCGAAAAGCCCTCGCTCTTAAACTTCCGGTAAGCTGGTGGCGGGGTAGCAGGTTCAACCCTGAAGTCGTCAGTTTGAATAAACTGTTGACTTCTCGTCCTTTACTTGCGGGTGTAAACTAAAGTACCCGAGAAGTCGGAGTGGGTTCGCCAGATGGTGGGGTCTCTAGATATAGGAAACCAATCCACACCCAGAAATCAACCCAATGCACTTCCCAGCAGTAGCGGCTAATAAGGGTAGTAGGACGTGTATGGACTGCACTCAACTTCAAAGCAAGTGAAAAGGAAAAACAAACAAGGTGCCATCACATGTGATCAGTTACTTTACGACAAAATCACCGTGTGACTCATAGCAATATTTCCAGGCAGATCTAAATTCCGACCAGAACCCCGTTTTACTAGCTTTACAATTCGTCATCTAGGATGTAAATCCAACGGAATTACCGACATGCACTAGCAACTATATAATTATCCGGTCATTTTAGACACGGTCTCTATATTAACTGTTGTCCGCTTCATACTGAATGAATCTCGTGAGAAATTCGAGTTTCCGGTATTTTAAAAACAGCAAGTCGGCCAGCGGATCTGAAGCAGACGGTCATCTTATTTATCCAGGAACCGGAAGCGGAAGTTCTTCTGTTGATGACAATGTCACGAATACTACATTATTTACACCAGTTTTGAAGCTATTCCTAAAGCATGATCGGATACGGTAAGAAACCCGACATTGATTTAAAAAATAACAACCAGTATGAATAATATACATATCAAAGCATAACAGGTGAGGAATTACGCAATTCACATGTTATGTTGCCAAACGTTAGATTGTTTAAAGAGATTAAGAATGGGGTATAATGAAAATATGTAAGACAGATTACAGAGACTAGTAATAGCGTACTATGTTTAGACAATAAGTTAAGTTGTTTA
Source organism: Cepaea nemoralis (assembly GCA_014155875.1). Taxonomy (NCBI): domain Eukaryota; kingdom Metazoa; phylum Mollusca; class Gastropoda; order Stylommatophora; family Helicidae; genus Cepaea; species Cepaea nemoralis. The sequence goes on from JACEFZ010022565.1 coordinate 171,622, forward strand.
ATCATAAGCAAGGACTAGCAATCCTTGTCACGTTCTTTGAAGATTTCAGTTCATGCAAACAGGCAACTCTCATTTTAAATGTAGGTAATAACCGAGTGTGATCATGCTTACGTATAAAGCATTAGTACAAGTCAACTCATAATGTAATACCAGCCACATCAAGTGGTATAGACGTCTAGTTATAGGTATGGCAAATCATGGGCTTCTAATTAGACGAAGGTACTTGAAGATTAAATAAAACATAGACGTCAGCATGGCCGAATGGATAAGAACACCCATTCTTAAACATCCGGCGAGGTTGTGCTGAGGTAGCGGGTTCAACCCCTACACCGGTCAATTGGACTAAAATGTTGACTTCTCGTCCTTGACGTGGGGACACAACTACAAAAACCTCTAAAGTCGAAATTCGTTTGTTTGTCTAATGGCTAGGGACACTGGTGTCAGCGTCTAGCAGGTATTTGAAAGTGAAGGGTTCAAGACAGGTAAATAGTACGAGCATAGATGAAACATAAATTCAGGCGTCAATAACATATGATTTATTATTCTCGAATATAATTACATCATACTGTCTCATCACTTGCTAACAGCGGTTATTCTCGCACTAGTCAATATACAGCAATAATGTGGCAATGCAATAGTACGATATCAATTACTACACTCGCATATCACAGCCCCACACACAGTCACAAGTCACACGGCTCAGATATTCAATAGCTCTGAAGTACTAAGTAGAGTCTATCCTGCCACACTCTCAGACACACGTCCTCTCTCTGTCAAGTCCAAAGCCCGTCTGGCTTCCCCTTGACTGCCCAGTGGTCACGAGGTACTTGCCCCTCGTGCAACCCGTGGGAAGTCAGATGTCTCGCATACGCCGGGTTGAGACCAGGCGTACTGCGTAGTGATCTGCCGTTCACGGGTACAGTCCGGTCTTTCAGCATCTAGATTCTTCTCATTCCCCCTTACTCACCCCATGTCCCTATCTCTAACATGTGTCCTTTCTTATGTCCCCTATAGGACCTTGACACACTCCCCCTCCTCCACTCCTGTGTGATGTATTCTTTTAATTAATCTGTACTAATTATGTAAAGGCCTAAGGGGAGCAATATCAGGGCCACGGGCAGTAATATAGTAAATGGGAACTCTATGATGTCTATTGAAGCACCAGTAACTAATGTTTTATACTGTAACATTTTGGGTGGTTGTCAAAGAGTCTATACACTCGTCAATCTTAAATCAGGGGCTATCCCAATTTGTGTATGTATAACATCTTTTTACTCCCGTATGTTGGTAGTGAATTTACTAGACATCTTTTGTTTCCATACTGAATTACTTAAATCCCTTTGTTATCCTGTAAAGTGTTGACTAATCTCCCGTGGTTGTACTATTAAAGTGTCTGCACTTTATCTGATTTGGTTGAGTGTTTAAGTGTTCTATTTACATTGGTGTGTTTAGTATTTGTGCTAACTGTGTGTGTATTCTAATGTGTGATGTTTTTAAGTTATCTAAGTGTCAAAAGCTAGAATTTCCAACGTCATGATGCATAGTATATGTGTCATTCATGAGTTAGACTTTCGAGCCATGATTCTTAGATTTAATATTTATTTGGTCTAACTGCTATGTTATAAGACACTTATAAGAATATCACAAACACCCTGTGTCACACAAGATGCATACAATATACAAGCATAACAGTTGGGCGTACAATTTTTACGCTGTGAAGAACATACATTGTCTTTAATTCATGCACTCTGTCTGTCACACGTCTTTTATTCACACAAAGTTTTTCTTAATTATCTTGTTAAAATAAGAAATGAAGTTTAGGAATAATTATTGCCAATGTAAAAAATGTTGGCAGTAAATTTCTATTTTTAGAAAATAATTTTAACCACGCGATTAATAGTAGAAAAGGAAATTTAGGCAATTAAACTTAGGCTTAGTAAAGCCAAACTTTACGTTATTTCATATTAATTTTATATGAAATATAAGTTAATTTATATATGATATTTGCATATTACATTTCAATTGACATGTTACATTACAAAATACAATTAAATAACATTTAAATTACTTAACTAACTTGGTGATCCTTCTGATGATTTCGTTGATGCAGAATGTCGGTGGTAGATGTCAAAAGTTCGTCGCGTGTAGTGGTTCGAAATGTTTTGTCCAAATTTCTGATAAATTGTATGGAGAACGTACATATGTCGGAAATATGTTACTGTGTTTCTTGTGAATTTCGAATGTCGCTGTTTCATGGATGCAACGAAATAAAATATCACAGTTTGTATGTTCGGTCATGATAATGGCACTTCATCCCTCTGGTAGGTCAGGCATTCTTGTCAAAAGGTCAGGTAAAATATTTTTGGACCCTTTTATATGCTGGATGTCAAAACTAAAATCTTGCAATATTAAAGCCCATATTGCTATCCTGTTGTTTTTCGGTGTGCCTTGTTTGATTACCAACAACGGTGAGTTATCAGTTTGGATGAGAAAGTGGGTCCCCTGAGGTATTTTTCAAGTTTCAGGACACAATAGACTACACATAGTCCCTCCAATTCTGCAATGCTGTATCTCTTTTCTGCTGGTTTGAGTTTGCGGCTGACGTAGATAATTGGATGTTCAATGTCGTCATGCTTTTGCATCAAAATTCCCGAAATGGAAGTAGTGCTGGCATCTGTTTTTAATATAAACTGAGTGTTAATATCTGGGATACGAAGAATGGGTGGATTGGAAAAAATCAATTTCAATTTCTTAATTGCGTCTTCTAAATAGACACTCTTACATATGCAATTAATATAAAATGTCCTGATTAAATATGGAATAACAGTCATGGAAATTGTAAGAGTGGGTATGAATTTACTATAGAAATATATCAAAAATACATTAACAATTTTGCACCAGTAAGAATACATAAACATCATGGTGGTATTTGCAATTTCAGTATGAAATAATGTTGACTGATTCATCAGTAAGGTTGTGATTATCACAGATAGTTCATTTGTCCACAAGATTGTGGTTAAAGATAAATTCTGATGTATAAGCAGTGTTGTTGTAAGTTTTGTCAATAATAGCAGTAATGTCAGAAGTCTAAGTCACATCTAACCTTTGATGAATTTGTGTGTTTCACTCTGTCGATTGCGTTGTATGGTTTAGAGAAAGTGTTGCTGTCGCTGTAAGTAGAACTGGTGGGTGGTAACTCTGTCTTACCTTTGTCAATTGTTTCTCTGTTGTTGAATGTTGATAAAAGTCGTTTGTTGTTTCTGTTTTTGCGATAACGCGGTTTGTTTGTCTACAGTAGTTGGAACTTTCGTTTTCGTCTTAGATTAATCGTTTGTGTTGTTTTGTTTGCATGCTGTTTGTATGCATGGTTGCTGTCTTGTTATATTACTTTGTAAATGGTGACAAGTTCTGTAGGTTTGTCAGTAATCTTGGTGACTATTTGATTTGTCACTTTGACCTCATAAATTTGGACAGAACAAGTATAATGTAAACTATTTATTTCATGTATAGTTCTGTCATTGATAGTCTCCCTTGGAGATTTTACTTGTTCCTCTTCTTTTTTGGAATTTATAATTTTGTTCATTTGCAGAATGTTTTGTTACTTCGTCATTGTTGCAATGCTTTTGTTCCCAAATTTTGATGTCTTTGTTAGAACAATTTTTGACCTCGGATAAATACCCAATAATAAGATCTGCACACGGGTTATCCAATACCGCACAGATTACCTAGACTGATATGAATGGTGTGTCAATTTCTATCAGTGCCAGAGGATTCTTCTTCTTCTTCAGCATTCCGAGCCATTGAGGTTCTTTGCTGCAAATACAATCTGTCTCCATTCGTCTCTCTGGTGGACCTTCTCTTGCCAGTCGTTGATTCCAAGTGCTTGTAGGTCTGTATGTATATTATCTCTCCACCGCCTTCTTGGTCTACCTCGGGGTCTACGGTCATTTATTTCCTGAGTGTAAGCGAGTTTTGTTTCCCTATTATCTTCCATTCTTTCTATATGCCCCAGCCATTGTAGTCTATTAGCCTTCATGATACCAGTGATTAGCGGGGACTTAAACAAATCATAAATGTCTTTGTTACTTCTTCTTTTCCACTCTCCACTTTGTGTATCCCTAATGGGTCCAAAGATGCGTCTTAAAATTTTGTTCTCAAAGGTTTGTAACAAGGCTTCGTCTCCTTTCGTTGTACTCCAGGTTTCAGAGCCATACAGCACAACTGGTCTGATCAGTGTTTTGTATATTGTGATTTTGGTGTTACGAGATAGCGCCAGAGGATATTTTTCAATATTCCCTGCAAATGTGCGACATGTTACAAAGTCTCCTATGTAGTCATTGTCTTGCATGAATGTTTTTCTGACCCCATTCAAGGTCGCTCCGCTATCGCGAATTATTTTACATGGCTGTTTGTTTATAAAGCCTTTGTGGAAGTCTAATTTGCCTTTTAATGTTAAGGCGGCGTTTGCACTTTCATTTGTGACTGAGATGGTATGACCACACTCCAAAATATTGTCTGAATGGAATTTCTTACAGGTGTTATATTCATCAAAATTAAATACATCTATAACCTCTAAAGCATTAACGTTCTCGTGTTGACTTTCATTCTTTCTCTCATTCTCTTCACCTGATGATGTGTCAATCAAAATAGCATTTGCTTCCTTTAGCATGCGACGACCCTCACAATCAGAGGAATAATGCCCAAAAGCACGACAAAAGAAGCATTTGACAGCTCTTTTGTACTCTGTACGCTTTGTCCTCTGCTTGTTTACCATCATTTCTAGGTGATGTTTATAATTCGGGTTTTTATCTACAATCGAGTAATCCATCAGTGTCCCAATTTATAAGATTTACACGGTGTGTACCTCATTTTAGGTTTACTCCTATTCTGAAATAGTTTTGGTCCTTTTACATTTATAGCAGCTGCTGCATCATTTGGACTATATTTAAAATAAAAATATCTCTGTTTGCTGAAAAAAAATGCGTTACCTTTCTGCTCAATGTCATGAATAGTCTGACAATCACTCTGTTGCAAAAATTTAGAGAAAGCTGTTGGTAATCGATGTTATGATTTTGTTTATAATCATTAAGTCTTTTAAGCTTGTCAAAACTTTTCTCTACTTTTGCTGAGTTAATCCACTTAGTGAATACATCCTGTGTTGTTGAGACGTAGTCTATGAATGTTTGGTTGCCTTTTGGGCTTAATTTAGCAAACTGCATCTGATATCCAGCAGTGTCTAAAGAAAAATGTTGCATTATTCTTTGTTTGATATAATCATAATTTATTCTTAATTCCTTAGGAATGGTTTCTATTACTTTTATTGGCTCTAAAGCTAAATTTCGCATGTATATATATGCCCATTTCTCCTTTGCAATGTCATGATATTGCATTAAACATTCAAAGTTCTCTGTCCATGCACCGATGGAATCTCCAGAACAAAAGGGCTTTACTATTCCTTTGAACTTATTGAATTTCTGTTCTTCTTCTTTGCTTTTTAATTTATTCATTGAGATCTCTACGTTAGAGTCAATTTCTAATTGCTTTACTCTCATTTGTGTTTCTGACTCAATTTTCTTAACTTCTACTTCCAATTCTAATTTTTGTTAGCTGCCTCTACTTCTAATTTTTTGTTAGCTGCCTCTACTTCTAATTTTTAGTTAGCCCCCTCTACTTCTAATTTCTTTTGTTCACGTTCTAAAGCTCTATCTTGTCGTTCTTGTTCTTTCTCTTCTTTAGCACGTTATCTGCATGTGTCTTTTGACTCCATTCTGCTAATTTATCTCCTGTGTAACCTAGCTTTTCTCCTAAGGCGATACACTTTTCTAAAGTCGACATTTTAGAATGTTACAAAATATTTATGTACACAAAAGATTATGTCCCTTGGGAATTAATTAAGAAAAATATTTGTTGGTTATTTACCTTTCAGTAAGATTGAACAATGGTACAATAAATTTACATATGTGAAAACAAAATGAGTGCCAATTTAGAATTGCAATTCAAGAAATAAAGTTTTACTCATCTGACTTTAACGGGTGTCGTTCCAGCACTACTTGTAACTTCTGCTGTAGTTGCTTTCCGTGGTCTCTGCAACTGGTTTACAGGGTACTTTAAATAATAGATCAACATCAACCTGTTGTAGGACAGAAAAACATTAATATCGTCGTATAGTCATGTCTATGTCAATGTCATGTAATGAGAGAGAATTATATCAGCAATTAGTTTTAGAATAGACTTCAGAGTGGGTCAGAATAAACACTTATATCTATTTAGATTGTCGTTGTCGTGTGTGTGTTTACAATTTTTACTCGGTTAGTCCAAGAGTTACAGTTTTATCTGTCTTGGGACTAGTCGAAACGGACGTTTTCCCCCATAGTTAACCTGTCAGCGTCTAGCGGTATTTGAAAGTGAAGGGTTCAAGACAGGTAAATAGTACGAGCACAGATGAAACATAAATTCAGGCGTCAATAACATATGATTTATTATTCTCGAATATAATTACATCATACTGTCTCATCACTCGCTAACAGCGGTTATTCTCGCACTAGTCAATATACAGCAATAATGCGGCAATGCAATATTACAATATCATATTCTCCACTCGCATATCACAGCCCCACACACAGACATAAGTCACACGGCTCAGCTATTCAATAGCTCTGAAGTACTAAGTAAAGTCTATCCTGCCACACTCTCAGACACACGTCCTCTCTCAGTCAAGTCCAAAGCCCGTCTGGCTTCCCCTTGACTGCCCAGTGGTCACGAGGTACTTGCCCCTCGTGCAACCCGTGGGAAGTCAGATTTCTCGCATACGCCGGGTTGAGACCAGGCGTACTGCGTAGTGATCTGCCGTTCACGGGTACAGTCCGGTCTTTCAGCATCTAGATTCTTCTCATTTCCCCTTACTCACCCCATGTCCCTATCTCTAACATGTGTCCTTTCTTATGTCCCCTATGGGACCTTGACACTGGTAACAGGAAATCTAATCCACACACAAAATGCAATCCAGTGCTACTAGACGTAGTAGTATGGACTATGCTCGAGTTCAAAGCGAACGATCGCGAAAAAAAAAAATAATTAATCTGTTCTTATTTCAAAGTGCGCAAAAGAACTCAGGAGCTTACTGATAAAAAAAAAAACGCATACAACAGCAGGCTGTCTAAAGACAAAAGATGGAAAAATCGTAATAGAAAAAGATTAGATTTTACATGTATGGTCAGTTTATGTGAAAAATCTTTATGATGATAACAGAGAAGAACAGTATTTTTCCCTCCGCGTTTCCACCCTGTTTCAGGATATTGCGGTCAACATCAGCATCTTTCAGCTGTATGTTGATTCCTAGGCTAGATTATGCTCATCAGCACGCCACGACTTTCTGAGCGACCGGCTCCATACTCTCATAAGTCACTGGTGCGACTCTAACCGCTTTCAATTCTCGTGCACTCACGTCAACCACGAGAGCATTCGGGGTTACGGAGAAAGCTGCTAACTCCTCGGCCAGGGAGCCGGCAGAAGAACAGTATAATATTCAAAATAATAATGAAGGACCATCAATTTTGAAGATGGAGTTTCAGAATGCCCTTAACCATTTGAAATCTGGCAAGTTCCCCGGTTCAGACAGAATCACAACAGAAATGATTAATGCTTTAGAAGAATATGGAATATGAAAAGTTACCAGACTGCTGAATACAATATATGATACTGGAAATATACCTCATGAATTATGTAACTCTGTATTTATTGCAATTCCAAATAAACCAGGAGCCCTGGAATGTGATCAACATCGAACAGTTAGTATAATGAGCCTAATCACGAAGTTTTTTTTGGTAAGAATTATCATGCAAAGAGTAAGGAAGAAGATACATCCTGAAATAGGAGAAGAACAATGTGGGTTTGAAGAAGGGTACAGTAAATGTTGTGTATATACCGAGAACAGTAATTAAACGTTCTATAGAAGTAAACAAAGATCTAAAGCTTTGCTTTATTGACTACACAAAGGCTTTCGATAAGGTAAGACATGTCAACCTCATAAGGATGCTCGAAGATGTACAAATTGATGGAAAAGACCTTAGACTTGTAAAAAAAAAAACATATACTGGAAACAACAAGCTGCCATAAGAATTGATAATGAAATAGGTCAATATCAGCCTATTAAGAGATGTGTGAGACAGGGATGTGTAATGTCTCCAGATCATTCTTCCCGTACAGTGAACATATTTTCAGATATATAGAAGATATGGAAGGAATCAACATTAGGGGGGACGATGCATCAATAACATTAGGTATGCAAATGATACAGCCTTGATTGCAGACAATGGACAGGACCTGCAACATTTAGTAGATGCGGTTGTTGCACACAGTGACCAATTAGGGTTAGAATTGAATTGTAAAAAGACACAGTTTATGGTCGTCACTAGGAAGAAGGAAATACCACAATGTAATATACAAGTAAACGGGCATATTCTTAAACAAGTGAATCGGTACAGTTATCTTGGAACAGTCATATTATCTGATGGGAGGTGCCTTGAAGAAATCAGAACAAGAATTGCCATTGCGAAGGTAACCTTATGCAAAATGAAAAACATACTGACCAATAAAAAGATATCAATTAAAACGATGTTTGGGGCTGCTGACAGTATCAAAGAGCCAGCTTGAAAGGTTGGAGCGCATACAGATTGCTGCTATGCGGTTAATCCTAGGGTGCACGAATTACACGCCCATTATATGCATGAGGCATATCCTGGCGCTACCAACAATGACCCATAGGCATAGGGTCCTTCAGGCCAAATGGTACCTGAGAGTTGCCGCAGATAGAGATCACCCGCTGCATGCAGCAATGGATATGGTCAAGGGTCATAGACTAAGACGAGGCAGGTCCTGGATGGCACAGGCAGAACTTTCTATACGTCAGGTGTGTGATCTAGAGACCATCAATCGTGAAAGAGAGTGGGTTGAAGGTCCGGAAGACATCACGGACTGGCACAATGTAATAATAACACTGGATCGTGAGTGCAGAGAGTGGGCAGGGAGCCGCACTGAGTTTGAAGTGCAACAGCTGATCCAGAGCAACACATATCAAGGTGACATAGTCATCTACATCGATGGGTCAGTAGTGAGAAACAGACTTAGTGGCTGGGGCTTTATTGCAAAGGCTAATGGGCGAGACTTGAAAAAGGAGAGTCTGGCATATGAGACTACGACCTCCAGCATGAGAATGGAGCTGGAGGCAGTAACAGCGGCATTCCGGTGGCTAGAGGAGACCACTGCAACACACTTTGTATTCATTACGGATTCAAAGAGTATGCTTAGTAAGGTGGAGAAAGTAATGTTTCGTGTGGAATGGCTCTCGTCGTTTCAGAGGTCACAGATTGTGAGAATTGTATGGATATATTGCCCTGGCCATGCGGGGGTACGGGGGAATGAACAGGCTAATAGGCTAGTAGGGAATGCACCTCTTAGTGGTAGTTTGCCTATGGACAAGGGGAGGTGGTCGTGCGCTTGTGGGACCCGGTGGAGAAGGCAAAGGAACAGATTGAGAATCCATATGTGGAAAGAATTAGATTGCGGGGGATCGGTAGAGGTTCTGGAAGAATCTCAAAACTGAGAGGGAAGACCAGGAGAGCTTTTAATCAGATAGCGGTGGGAACGATTAGTAGTATAACTCTTTGCTGGCTGTTGAACGAGAGGACTGAGCATGTATGGCAATGTCCTGAGTGCAGTTATGTCGGTTCTTAACTCAACTCAACTCAACTCAAGTCAACTCAATTGAAACGAGAAAAAGAGTGTTGAAGTGCTTTATAGCACCTGTACTTTTGTATGAATGTGAAGCGTGGACAATAAGCAGACACCCTGAAAACACCTCATGGCTGTGGAAATGTGGTTATTTGAGGAAAATGCAAAAAATACCATGGACAGACAGAAAAACGAATGAACAAGTCCTTAAAGAAACAAATGAAGATCGTAAACTGATCAGAGACATTAGACGTAGACAGTCAAAATATGTTGGGCATGATATGTGAAGAAATGAATTGGAGAACTTGTTGACAACTGGCAATATCGAAGGGAAGAGACTAAGGGAAGACCAAAAGTAAATACCTGGATGACTTGGCTACGTTGCATGGTCGCGACAGAAACAGAGCTGATCCACGACTACGGTGATCGAGTGAGATGGCAAAACTGATCGCCCACGCTTACCGGCATGGCACATGATGGATGATTTCAAAGTTTGAAGAAAACAAAAACATAATATGACATCAAATTATAGTAAATCTGCTTCTTAGACAATGTGTAAGAATATAGTTTGTGAGTAAACAGTTATTAACTTATGTTATTTAGACGCGCCTTAACTTGTTTACACTCAAATAATTTCTTTGGAAAGTAGCTAGCTCCCGTTCTATACACTCTGACAATATCTACCTGAAAAGAGGAAAATGTTGTCTGAAACTGATACAAGGAAAGAACGCTAATAACACTCCTGGTTATTCATTAGTAGACACATAAATATGTTACATGTGCCCACGCTTATATGATGCTAAAGACGCATGGATTTTGACAAACTGTCAGGGAGTAGCAGAATTAGTAATGTCTAGGAAGTGAGGCCACCAGCAGATACTTCCTGTGACGTGTCATGCATCAGGCTTTCACATATTCTAGGTCACGACATGGCAGGTAGTGTGGGCGTTCCTGTTCGCCGTCGAATTTCCTTCCCAGACAACTTCCAGACAATGTTGGAAAATATTTTTTTGGGGGATGGGGTGGGGGTGGTGGGGGGGGGGGGTTGTTTGTTTTTGCGCTCGCTCGATTTGAACACACTATTTTTTAGTAGGCAATCAACTTCTAGTAGTGATGGACTGCATTTTGCAAGTGGATTAGCTTTCCCTTGAATAGTGTCCCTCACCATCAGGCGAACCCACTCCGACTTCAGAAGTACTTGTAATTAACGTCCCAAAGTCAAGGACGATAGGTCAACATTTTAGTCCAACTGTCCGGTGCAGGGGTTGAACCCCTTACCTCGGTATCAGCACACTGGATGTTTAAGAACACGCGTACTTATCCATTCGGCCATGCTGACCTACGAAAATACATACAATCCTGCCCCTTCTGTGGATTAAACCAGGATCACACTTTTGACAGGCTAGCGAACTAACCACAATACGGATCACCGTTTTCAGGCACGCTCATTATCCACAATCTTACAGTACTCGTGTGTCTATGGTTTCATTACATCTTATTAGTTCTTTGTACAACAGCTAGTAATCGCTCGTTTTTAACCAACAACACCAACGAAAATAAGAACAATGGCTACAGGAGTTTATGTTTGATTCAAGCCAGCCAACATAGAAATATTTCAACCACGAGCCGGCTACAAAACTGTATCACATTAATCCGTGTACATAACGGCTAAATTCTTAATTATTCACACATCGCTGCACCAATAGACGCGGCGAATATAAAGAACACATTGTTCACACGGCCCAACACAAGAGGTATCCATTCAAGCGTCGCAGAAAAGTATAATCAAGTGTACAATAACGTTTGCCTGGACAAGATTGACAAATTATTACATAGATTACAGCCACATTCTCCTACAATGGTAGGCTATTGTTTTGAGATCTTCCATTATAGCTACTAATGGGCGACAAGCCAGGATAACCATTTTTTGTCCCGGCTACAAATATGTCGCCATTTCAAAGCAGCCTTATTAAAATAATCACAATGATTCACGGCCTCCATTGTGTCACCAGATAATCATAATCTCAGTGTGCATAACTGTTTTCCCCATTCACAATATTCTTCTGAGATTTCTCTCTATCATAAACCAGAAGTCGTGGCACCGAACGTTCGTGTTTTATGTTCATTAATGTCGTCGTAAATTGAATATTTGAATGGTTTTTAAGCAACCATGAACCAGCATCACAATTGCCATTTGTAAATTATCTGTAACATCTTGATTGGGACTCTTCGCTAACTGTTGAAGATGAGGACGGAGTGAGGATGGGCATGTCCTGAGTGTTGTGATGTTGGTTCTTGACTAACCTCACCTCATATCTTGAATGCACCGATGTTGTGGTGTTCCTCTTCTCCGCTTTCCCAATACACCTCCCTCCTTGACGTATCTATTCCCACCAAATAATATTATGTCTTAAGGCATTCATTTCGCCAGTGACAAATGTTATGGGCGTTCTGACACACTGTTAATATTTATCTTGTCCTAATCACGCAAGGCCAGTCTCCCTGGTCTAGAGGTTACACGACGTTCTCCGTAATCTCGTATACTATCGTGAGTATTGTGACGTGCGAGATAATTGGTAGTGGTTCTCTCCGTGTCGGTAACATAGAGGTATGCAAGCCGGTCAAAAAGCTCAGAAAGCAATGGCAAACTATCGAGCGTAATCTTGCCAAAAAATCAACAATCAGTTGAAAGATGCTGATGTTGACAGCGATGTCCTGTAAAGGATATGCATAAAACAATTACGCAAGGATCACAGCTACCCGGATTCACGCGCCCTGCAAGATGTGACCTATGGGATCTCTTGTACCCAACGTATGGAGTGCCCAGCACATTATTGATGTATTATTACAAGTGCATGTGCTTTCCATGACGTTTGCGTCACCCCCAGCTCTAATGGCTGATTGTGATTTACCTAGCATTTGTGATTTACTAGGTGATTTACCAGGTAATTTTACGACAATTAGTTTGCCATAGCTTTCTGACAAAGACTGGCAAATGTATATAAAATTGGGTCGTGATGCAGAGAAATGGGGAGCGGGCTGCATGAGTTTGAAGTTCAACAGCTGTCCAGAGCAACCCACATCAAAGGGAAAAAAGTCGTCCACACCGATGGGTCAGTGGGGGAAAGTGACGTAGTTGGGCGGGGCTTTATTGCAAAGGCTAATGGGCGAGTCTTTAAAAAAGGAGAGTCGGATATGGGCCGGCCTCCCGATGAGAATGGGGGGGAGGCAGTAAAACGGATTTCCCGGGGGCTAGAGGGGACTACTGCAACACACGTTGTATTCATTACGGATTCAAAAAGTAGCTTTTTAAAGGTGCATAAAAGGGAAAGTTTTTGTGTGGAATGGGCTTCGTCGCTTCAGAGGTCACAGATCGTGAAATTTTATGGAATTTTGTCCTGGCCATGCGGGTGTACAGGGAAAACAGGCTATAGGCTAGCAGGGAAGGCACCTCTTTGGGGGAATTTTTCCTTGGGCAGGGGGGGGGGGGGGTCCTGCGTGTGGGAAACCCGGTGGAGAAGGCGGAGGAACAGATTTAGAACCCCTATGTGGAAAAATGAGATTGCGGGGGCGGCAGGGGGTCTG